>CM038682.1:26165801-26220801 GCA_021605205.1 Aegilops longissima
GGCTCGGTGATATAGAACCACCCTGATTGCCACCCTTTATTGTCTCCACAAAGGAGCCCTCGAGCCATAGGACTTTGGCCATCTTGCCAACCATGGCGCCTCCGCCTCCTCTTGACGCCGCCCACAACCT
The DNA here is from genome assembly GCA_021605205.1 of Aegilops longissima. Classification (NCBI taxonomy): domain Eukaryota; kingdom Viridiplantae; phylum Streptophyta; class Magnoliopsida; order Poales; family Poaceae; genus Aegilops; species Aegilops longissima. The sequence continues at coordinate 26,165,932 of CM038682.1, forward strand.
TGACCTGACATTGAAGGTCTTCAGCCATAGGCAAGTGGGGCTGAATGAGAGGAAGGTTTCGCACCTGACGATAAACGCCGAGATGTTGAGGATGAAATTGGGGCCAGGTCGTGGAAGTCTAGGCCGCAGTAGAACATGAGCCCCCAGACAAATGGGTGAAGTGGAAAACCTAGTCCGCGGAGGAAGTGGGGGAGAAACACCACCCTCTCATGGGGCCTGGGGGTTGGAATGAGCTGTCCCGCGTCGGGCAGCCTGTGCGTGATGTTGCTGGACAAGTATCCGCCTCCATGATCTTGTGATGTGCCCTCCGTGACGGAGGAGGTCATCCACCTGCCTCCGCTCCGTACATGGTTGGAGAAGGTTGAGGTGGGATGTGCGTGCTTAGGCGTTGGAGCTCGAAAGCGGAAATGGATGAGAAAAGGAGGAAGAAGGCGTGGGTGAAAAGGTGGATCCTTATCCCTTATATGGACGGACGAAGTTATCGCCCCCACCAGCTGGTAAAGTCTCTTATCTCCCAAGCGCCGTAATCAATGGCGCGGATGGGTTACCCACGTCCGTATTGATGAGAATCCGGAATAAGGGGCACGATCTATCCTTTGATAAGGCGTGCCAAGGAAACTGCCTCGCTAAACGCGCTGAGGTGGAGCAAGAAAAGCGATTCATATAAAGGCCTGGCGTGGTGTGATGTCACGCCACGGAATCGTCGACAGATCTGTGCAAAAGTTATTATCTCTACGGTGGTATGTGGAACTTGTTTTGCGAGCGGACACTATCCTTGTGTTCAAAACCTTCGTGAAGTATTCGAGGAGGAACCCGCCTTGCAATGCCGAAGACCAGATGCGCCCGGACTAAATCGTCATTGAAGCCTGGTTCAGGGGCTCTTGAGGAGTCCTCGACTAGGGGTGTCCGGATAGCCGAACTATCATCACAGCCGGACTCCAAGACTATCAAGATACAAGATTGAAGACTTCGTCCCGTGTCCGGATGGGACTGCCCTTGGCGTGGTAGGCAAGCTTGGCGATACGGATATGTAGATCTCCTACCATTGTAACCGACGTGTAACCCTAACCTATCCGGTGTCTATATAAACCGGAGGGTTTTAGTCTATAGGACGAACAACAATCATACCATAGGCTAGCTTCTAGGGTTTAGCCTCTCGATCTCGTGGTAGATCTACTCGTGTACTACCCATATCATCAATATTAATCAAGCAGGAGTAGGGTATTACCTCCATCGAGAGGGCCCGAACCTGGGTAAAAACATCGTGTCCCTTGTCTCCTGTTACCATCCGCCTAGACGCACAGTTCAGGACCCCCTACCGAGATCCGTCGGTTTGACACCGACGGCTGGGTTCTTCAATTCCTCTACGGATACAATGAAGCCTAAGAGCTTTACGGCTGATGCGCCAAACGCATTTTCCGGGTTGAGCTTGATGTCATATGTTCGGAGATTATCGAGTGTGAGCCTCAAGTCGTCTACTAGAGTTTCGACATGCTTGCTTTTGGCGACAACATCGTCTCGTATGCCTCCTTTGTTTTGCCGATCTGGTTTGCGGACATGTACGAATCATGCGCTGATATGTTGCGCCGTCGTTTTGAGCCCGAAGGGCATTGTGTTGAAGCAGAATGGGCCGTATGGAGTGATGAATGCCGTTGCGGCTTGGTCAGGCTCTGCCATCTTAATTTGGTGGTAGCCGGAGTATGCGTCGAGGAAGCACAATGAATCGTGTCCTGCGGTAGCGTCGATAATTTCATCGATGCGGGGCAGGGGGGAGGGATCCTTTGGGCAAGCCTTGTTGAGGTCCTTGAAATCGACGTATAGGCGCCAGGATTTGTCCTTCTTTGGTACCATCACCAGGTTTGCTAGCCAGTCCGGATGTTCTATATCTCTGATGAATCCGGCCTCCAATAGTTTGGCTAGCTCCTCTCCCATGGCCTGTCTCTTGGGTTTGTAGAAACGCCGAAGAGCCTGTTTGACTGGCTTGAATCCTTTTAGGATGTTTAGGCTGTGCTCGGCCAGCCGGCGTGGGATTCCTGGCATGTCTGAAGGGTGCCAGGCAAAAATGTCAAAATTTTCGCGTAGGAATTCTCTTAGTGCGGCGTCTACATCAGGATTTTATTATGCCCCGATGGAGGCCGTTTTTTTAGGGTCCGTTGGATGGAATTGGAATTTGACTATTTCGTCCGCCGGTTTAAAGGAGGTGGACTTGGATCTCTTATCGAGTATCACATCGTCCCTATTCACCGTGGAGCGTAGCGCAGGGAGTTCCTCGGCCGCTAGGGCTTCGGATAGTGCCTCAAGGGCCAGTGCGGCTGTCTTATTTTCGGCGCGGAGTGCTATGTCCGGGTCACTAGCAAGAGTGATGATTCCGTTGGGCCCGGGCATTTTGAGCTTCATGTACCCATAATGGGGTATAGCTTGAAAATTGTGAATGCCTCTCGCCCTAATAGGCGTGGTATCCGCTGCTGAGCAGGGCCACTTGGGCGTGACCTCCTCGGACCTGTAATTATCCGTGCGAACACCACATCAAAGTGTGATTTTTCCTGTACAACATGCTTCCCGACTGGGGATTATTCCTCTAAAGGTTGTGCTGCTTCGCTCAATGCGGCTCTAGTCTATTTCCATTTTTCGGAGGGTTTCCTCGTAAATGAGGTTCAATTCGCTGCCACCGTCCATGAGTATATTGGTAAGGTGAAAGCCGTCCACTATCGGACTGAGGACCAATGCAGCTGATGCTCGGGCTGTTCGGAATTTAGCTTCGTCACTGGCATTAAAGGTAATAGCCGTGTCACTCCATGGGTTTTATTGTTGCTACTTGGTAGACTTTGGCAAGGCTACGGAGTGTTTGTTTCCGCATATTATTTGATGCAAAAGTATCGAAGACTGTTAATACCGTACTGGTATCCCTGGGACGGTGCTCTAGAGCTAGAAGCTCTTCGCCACTTTTGGCCACCTGCCGTAGTATCCAACATGATCTAAGGCTATGAGTTGGAGCGGCGCCCTCTGTACTATGAATTTTACAGGGTCCATTGAGCCATCCCTCTAGTACGGTTACATGCCCTATAGAGAGTTTTTGCTTTCTGGTATTTAACCCAGGTGCCTGGCGATGATGCACCCTTTTATTTTGGACTGGGGTTGTATTCAAGGCGGATTGTCCCAAAATCTTGCTTCGGTTTTCCAGGCGCTTTCCATCGCACATTACTTTCGTACTATGGACGCCAAGTCGGCAAAGCGTGTAATGTCACGGCGACTTATAGCGTTGAGGATCCCGTTGTCCGTGCAATTATTGCAGAAGAATGAGATTGCGTCCTCCTCGCGGCAGTCCTTTATCCCGTCCATAACCGGGAGAATCGGCCCAATAATGGTGTCTTTGTTTCATGCGGGCTCTTGCGAATTTGAGATAGGTCGCTTATGTTTGGGTGGGCGGTGGAATTAAATCCGAACCTTGCCCGATCTGAGACTTAAGGGCCAAGGAGCTTCCAAACTTGGAAGCTTGGATTCTTGGATATTGTCCAATGAATCTAGCCCGCTGCCTGACTTTAGGTTCAGGGCTTGAGTGACGTCCTCTCCTCCGCGGGAATCCGGCATGGAGGGATCGGGAATCCGCACGTAGCTAGTCCTTAAGATAGAAGAAGGGTCGCCGTATCGTTCCTCTACCACAACAACGTGGTGGGTAACCTGGGGAGATTTAATCTCTTTCAGATCGGGTTTAGGCCCAATCTGATCATAGTCTGTAGCGACTCCCAGGGCGGCGATGCGATCCAAGAGCTCATTTAAGGAACAGAGCTCCATCGGGTCTAACTGCCCGGCGAGTTCCGAGTTAACATGAAGATTGCTTTTGATGACCCGAGAAGTCATCGTCGGCGCGGCGGCCGAACAGGCGTTCATAAGAAAACCGCCTAGCCGGAGAGTTTGGCCGACAACCAAAGCTTCTTTAGCAACAGTGTCGTCTTTAAAGACGAGATGAGGCATCCTTCCTGACGGCGACGACACAGAGGAACTCTCAATGAAAGCACCAATGTTGGTGTCAAAACCGCGGATCTCGGTAGGGGGTCCCAACTGTGCGTCTAGGCGGATGGTAACAGGAGACAAGGGACACGATGTTTTTACCAGGTTCGGGCCCTCTCGATGGAGGTAAAACCCTACTCCTTCTTGATTAATATTGATGATATGGGTAGTACAAGAGTAGAACTACCACGAGATCGAGAGGCTAAACCCTAGAAGCTAGCCTATGGTATGATTGTTGTTTGTTCTAGGGACTAAAACCCTCCGGTTAATATAGGCACCGAAGAGGGTTAGGGTTACACAGAGTCGGTTACAATGGTAGGAGATCTATGTATCCGTATCGCCAAGTTTGCCTTCCACGCCAAGGAAAGTCCCATCCGGACACGGGACAAAGTCTTCAATCTTGTATCTTCATAGTCCAGGAGTCCGACCAAAGGTCATAGTCCGGCTATTCGGACACCCCCTAATCCGGGACTCCCTCAACCATCGCGCGTTTTTACAAAAAAGTTCCTGTGGTTTTTGGTATTAAACCTGCAGTCTATATAATAAGCCAAAAGCCAAACGAACCGGTATGGACGAGATAAAAGAATAAGAACCCTACCTCCCGATCCCATCTCGACCAGGTCCAGTGCGCCGCCACCTCCTGCCGGCCGCTCCCCTCCGCCCCCCACCCCACCCCTCGGCGGCGCGCGCCACCACTGACGCCACGGCCGTTGGCGGCTTCCCCCCGTCCCGACCCCGACTCCATCGAGCGCCGCCGCCACCCGGCAGCCCTCTCGCCGACCACCACGGGTGCGCCTCCCACTCCGTCGAGACTCCAGCTCGCGGCCTTCCTCCTCCCCCAAGTCCACGACCACTGCTGCTTCGAGGCCGAGGAGGCCATCGGGTAGCAGCGAGCTTGGGTCGGGGTCGCAGTCCAGCAATGCAAGGATCCAAGGAAGGTGGTCCAGCCGAGAGAAGGAGGTTGCGAGAGGGGATGAAGCGGCAGTTGCGCGACCGCGTTGACCCAAGCTGGTTGCGAGAGCGGATGGAGTGGCGGCTACACGGTTTCCTTATCGGAAAGTTGTGGTTGGTCCTGTTGGAAATATGAGCAATTTACCGAATAATTTTATTAACAGAAATACTAGATAAAGCATGACTAAAATTGCAAATATAGAGCAAGTCATGCATTCTGACAGAGAGAAGGTAAACATAAATGCGCATATATGAACTTGTGGTAAACACATCTAGAACAGACTCTAGATGAAGATGCTTATATGAAACAGAACCTAACATCGAGGACAGAAACTAGAGCCAAGAACTGTAGGAGGACTTCTAATGAAAGGAGAAGAACACGACGGCACAGCAGCAGCAGAAGCGCTGGATTTGGGATCGGTGTCCTCGCCGCCATGTCGTCGAGGAGGTCGTGGGCGTCGGGGAAGAAGTCGTCGTCGGGAAAGTAGTTGTCGGCACCGGATCGTCGTGATGATGAAACAGCCGATAGTCGCGCTGAGCGCTCCCCAAAACCTTATCACCCTTCTCCCGTCACAGGACTCAAAAGGTGCGGTTCGGAGGCCTCTTGTCCCGACGGCGTGCACGCCACAAGCCGGGATGAGGAAGATCGTAGCAGCAGCGCAGTGCTCAGGAACTTGTGGCGAGAGGAGGAAGAGATTCTGGTACATCTTGCTGAGAGGAGCGACCTCCCTTTTATAGGCGCAAGAGAAGGAGGCAAGAGGGCAGCGCCGGGAGCTGAAGGGACCGAGGGAGATGAAACGAACAGACAGCAGCCGAAGGGTGCAGCGTTCGCATTTAATCTCCACTACAGCAAAACTTTCCATCTCCCGAGTGACCTTTCGTATACCCGTAGTGCGTGGCAAAAATTTAGACATCGGCTCGGCTCATTCCCGCAACCCGCGGCGCGTCGTGACGAGGCGAGGCGTGGCGTGGCGAGGCGGGCGGCGGAGGAGGAGCGCGCGTGGATGTCCCTCTTGTTCTCATGCTCATACAAGTGGGGAAAGAACCTCCCTTATAAGGAGGTCCAACTCCCACTAAACTAGCAATGTGGGACTAAACTTTTAGTAGTATCCCTTGCCTTGCACAAATGGGCTAAGTGGGCCTCTAGGATTTATTAGGAATTTCTGAAATAGTTATTGGGCTGCCCAAAATAGAATAAATTCCAGCAATCCCCACCAGATCCCGAGGAGGCACAGAAATTTGCCTTTGGTTCCAAAACACTGTTTTATATACCGGTACTGCAGATGGAGACTGTTAAGTTGAACTTCCACCTAGAACTCTATGCTACACTAGTAAGCAACTTGAGCAGTGGACTGGGCCTTGAACTGCAAGTTTTGTGCGAATCTAGCTTCACATAAAGCCTTTACCGATCGTGGCTACCGTGGGTCTTCCCAGCTGGTGGAGCTTATCGTCATACTCCGTGACCTTTCATGAGTTTACTAGAGAGAACCCTACTCTCATAGATTGCGACGTTTAACAATCAGACTCATATAGGTGCGTTCTTCAAAAGATGTTCGCAGGACAACATCTACGCTTCAAAGAGCCACTTAGAACACATTAAGATATACATCAACCTTCCATGCAGATTAGGAGAGTATTGCATCTTCATGGAGTGGTATTTTAACGATGAAGGATACTCTCCTCTCGGTTGACCAACAGCTTGTCTTCCACATCTAATTCACGGATCTCCGATCACAAAGAATAGGTTACCACTGTGAACAACTCATATTGTGGGTCTCATACCCATCTCCTCGATGCATTATCTATCACATTACGCGATAGACCCTTAGTAAAAGGATCTGCCAGATTTTTAGACGTTTGGACATAATCCAATGCAATAACTCCGGAGTTTTCATTTTCTGACAGACTTTAACCTTCTCTGAGCGTGTCTTGATGACTTCATGTTATCCTTTGAGCTGCTCACTTTCGTGATCACAGTTTGATTGTCGTAGTTCATAAGGACACCCGTACAGGTTTCTCAACAACCGCAAGTCATTCAAGAGAGCCGAAGCCAATCTGCTTCGATTGTAGCTGTATCTAGTGCTGTGAGTTCTGCTTCCATTGTTGACCTCGTTAAGATGGTCTGCTTGCAAGACTTCAAGAAACAGCGCCACCTCCATGAGTGAATACATATCCGCTCGTGGCCTTCATCTCATCAACATCGAGATCCAGTTTGAGTCACTATACCCTTCAAGCACCTTTGGGTGCCCGTGTAGTGAATTCCATAATTTGCGATGCCTTTCAAATAACGCAAAACTCTCTCTAGAGCTTTCAATGCACATCTCCTGGTTTTGAGACAAACCGACTCAGTTTGCTAACAGCAAAAGAGATGTCAGGTCTTGTAGCACTGGCTAAGTACATAAGCGAGCCAATAATCTGAGAATACTTCAATTGATCTCTAGCAATTCTTTGATTCTTTCGAAGCAACACGCTAGCATCATATGGTGTTGGAGAGGGCTTGCAGTCACTATAGCCAAAGCGACTCAAGATCTTTTCCACATAGTGAGATTGAAGTAATGTAATCCCACCATCATCATCTCTCAACAACTTGATGTTCAGAATGACATCAGCCACTCCTAAATCCTTCATCTCAAAACAACGAGATAGGAAATCCTTGACCTCCTTAATAACATTCAGATTTGTTCCGAAAATCAGTATGTCATCAACATACAAGCAAAGCATAACTCCCTCGCCCCCACCATGGCGATAGTAGTACACATTTATCAGCTTCGTTCACAACAAAGCTGCAGCTGTTAAAGTTCTTTCAACTTCTCATGCCACTGTTTGGGTGCTTGCTTGAGTCCATACAAAGACTTCAAACAACTTGCACAATTTCCTTCTTGACCATCTATTACAAACCCATCTGGTTGTTCCATATAAATTTCCTCATCCAACTCTCCGTTTAGGAAAGCAGTCTTAACATCCATCGGTGAGCGAGAAGACCATGTGAGGCAGCTAGTGAAAGTAGAACTCGAATAGTGGTCGAGACGAGCCACGGTGAGTAAGTATCAAGAAGTCTTCACCTTCCTTTTGGGTATAACCCTTAGCCACGAGCCGAGCCTTGTACTTTTCGATAGTACCATCAGGCCTAAGCTTCTTCTTGAATACCCATTTGCATCCTATAGGTTTGCACCCATAAGGACGATCACTTATCTCCCAAGTTTCATTCGCCAAGATGGAATCCATCTCACTACGAACTGCTTCCTTCCAGTAGTCAGCATCTTCAGATGCATAGGCCTCTGAAATAGAACTGGGAGTGTCATCTATGAGATACACAAGAAAATCGTCACCAAAGGACTTTGCAGTCCTCTGTCTCTTGCTCCTAGTAGGAACTTCATTGTTCTCCTCCACAGGACTTTCAAATTGTTCCATCGAAATGCAGGTTCGTAATTGTAACTGGTTCTGATTCGATGAACTAGGCATCTCTGATTAGATGAGGTAGCCATATCCTTCATGGGAAAGATATCTTCAAAGAAAGTCGCATCATTTGACTCCATGATCGTACCGACATGCATGTCGTAACTCAGATTTTACAACCAAGAATCTATAGCCAATGCTATGAAAAGCATATCCCAGAAAACACAATCCACAGTCTTTGGTCCAAGCTTCGCTTCTTTGGAATTGGAACATTGACTTTCGCCAAACAACCCCATGTTCGCAAATAAGAGAGTTTTAACCTTTTCTTCTCCCATTCCTCGAATGGAGTTATCTCTTTGTTCTTTGTGGGGACTCGATTTAGGACATGACATGCTGTCAATATCGCCTCCCCCACCATGCCTTGAGAGACCCAATGTGTCTAACATGGCGTTAACCAAATCAGTTAGAGTACGGTTCTTTCTTTCGCCACCCCATTTGGTGAGGTGAGTAGGGAGGCGTCCTCTCATGGATTATACCATGTTCCGCACAAAAAGCATCAAATTCATTGGAAAAATACTCTCCACCACGGTCGGACCTAAGCCTCTTGATTTTCCGATCAAGTTGGTTTACCACTTCAGCTTTATAGATCTTGAAAAAGTTCAAAGCCTCATCCTTAGATTTCAGAAGATACACACGACAGTATCTAGTGGAGTCGTCAATTAATGTCATGAAATATTTCTTTCCACCTTTTGTCAAAACACCATTCATTTCACATAGATCTGAATGTATAAGTTCTAGTGATGCAAGATTTCTCATCTCCGCAGTCATGTGAGACTTACGAGGTTGCTTAGCTTGCACACACACTTGACACTTAGATCCCTTGACAGTGGTGAAACTAGGGATTAAGTTCAACTTCGCTAGTCGCGACATGCAACCAAAGTTAACATGACAAAGACGTGAATGCCACACATTTGATTCACTATTGTTGCAAATATGATTAACAACTTTATTGCAAGCGTCGACAAGGATAAACGAAACAGGCCTCGACTCATAGCCTTTACCGACAAAGGTTCCATACTTGGATATTACAAATTTATTCGACTCAAAGACAAGCTTGTAGCCATCTCTACACATAAGAGATCCGCTAACAAGATTTTTATTGACGGAGGGACATAATGCACGTTCTTTAGCGCACGATCTTCCCAAGTAAACTTCAGATCGACCGTGCCAACACCACGAACGAAGCACTTGAACCGTTGCCCATCAGCACGGTTGAAGTCCCTATGATCGATAAGGCGAAAACATGGAAATATCACCGCATACATGCACATTAGCACCGTGTCAATCAACCAGTCAGAGAATGACATACTGAAAGAATAGTGGAAATATACCATACCCAGCATCCTTAACGTCGGTGTCTCCAATGACAACATTAGCGGTCTTGCCGCCTTTCCCGAGATGAGCGCTTGTCATAGCGATTGGGGCAACTAGGAGCCCAATGATCAGGATCTCCACACACATGACAAGCACCTTTCTTCTTGCCATTCTTCTTCTTAAAGTTCGTGTGTTGCACAGCCTTGTTCTTTCCATCAAACTTTGCTTTACCATCAAACTTGCCCTTGTTCTTGAACTTGTGGGATGGAAGTTCTGCTTACGTACCACATTGGCACTAGATCCTCCTCAATACCTCGAGCACGTGTGTCCTTTGCTCTCGCCTTTTCTTCCACATCAAGAGTACCAATGAGATCCGAACGGAAAACTCCTGTCTCTTATGCTTGATGAAGGTAGCAAAGTTCCTCCATGAAGGAGGAGCTTAGTGATGATCCCCGCAACAAACTTGTCCGGTAGCATGCAATTGAAATGCTCAAGTTCTCTAGCAAATGACTGTATCTCATGAGCCTGCTCAACCACGGGCGCTCTTGGTCATCCTGTAATCATAGAATTGCTCCATGATGTACAGCTCAGTGCCGCATCCGAGACCCCAAACTTGGCCTCGAAAGTCGTCCCACATATCTTTTCCATTATCAATTGACGCATAAGCATCAACTATGTTCTCACCAAGAACACTCAAGAGAGCAGCCTTAAACAAGGTATCCATTTTCTGAAAAGCTTGTGCCTGTTGGGCATCTTGCTCTCCTTCAGGTTTGCCAAGAGTGGCGTCATAACAACTCATGGTCTGAAACCATAAGACTGCTCTCACGCGCCACCTCTTATAGTGGATACCCTCAAACATAGGAGGTCTCATGGAAGCAGCAAAACCACTTGGGGTAAATTGCCTATAATAAGGTTTTTGGATTGTTGGAAATATGAGCAATTTACCGAATAATTTTATTAACAGAAATACTAGATAAAGCATGACTAAAATTGCAAATATAGAGCAAGTCATGCATTCTGACAGAGAGAAGGTAAACATCGTCTGCATATATGAACTTGTGGTAAACACATCTAGAACAGACTCTAGATGAAGATGCTTATATGAAACAGAACCTGGATTAGCAGCAGCAGCAGCAGAAGCGCTGGATTTGGGATCGGTGTCCTCGCCTGCCATGTCGTCGAGGAGGTCGTGGAAGAAGTCGTCGTCGGGGAAGTAGTGGTCGGCGACCGGATCGTCCGTGATGATGAAACAGCCAGTAGTCGCGCTGAGCGCTCCCCAAAAACCTTATCACCCTTCTCACGTACATGACTCAAAAGGTGCGGTTCCGGAGGCCTACTGTCCCGACGTGCGGTGCACGCTGGGATGAGGAAGATCGTAGCAGCAGCGCACTCTGGTACATCTTGCTGAGAGGAGCGACCTCCCTTTTATAGGCGCAAGAGAAGGAGGCGAGAGGGCAGCGCCGGGAGCTGAAGGGACCGAGGGAGATGAAACGAACAGACAGCAGCCGAAGGGTGCAGCGTTCGCATTTAATCTCCACTACAGCAACCCGCAACCCGCAACCCGCTCGGCGCGTCGTGACGAGGCGAGGCGGGCGGCGGAGGAGGAGCGCGCGTGGATGTCCCTCTTGTTCTCATGCTCATACAAGTGGGGAAACAACCTCCCTTATAAGGAGGTCCAACTCCCACTAAACTAGCAATGTGGGACTAAACTTTTAGTAGTATCCCTTGCCTTGCACAAATGGGCTAAGTGGGCCTCTAGGATTTATTAGGAATTTCTGAAATAGTTATTAGGCTGTCCAAAATAAAATAAATTCCAGCAGGTCCCGGGAGTAGTCTGCCCCATTATCGTCCCCGTCGACTTCACACAAAGATTCGTGTAGTAGTCACTAGAGCCCCAGCCGATTTGCAGCAGCAGCGTGCTTATCCACTGCGCTTGACCGAACTAACAGCGGTGGGTAGGTGCTAGGGGTAGGTTGCAGGTCTCGGTGTAGGCAGCAGGGGCTAGGCAGGCAGTGTACAGGCCTGATAGGAGTGACAGGTCAGTCACTGTTCTTTTTTTTGCTGTTCAACCGACCCTATTTTATTTCGAGTTGAAAACGACGCAACTTTCTGAGTGGAGAGAGCGGATAAATTTGAGGAGAGAGCGCCTCTTTTGAGGTCGTGAGAGAGAAAGAGTGTCAGGAAGGAGAGAGAGATCGTGTGAAAGAGAAAAGAACAGTTTACCATGAGAGAGAGCAACGTGAATGCTGGGAAGAGAGAGGAAAGGAAAAAAAGTGGGCGTTAGAGCTACAGATTCCGTCAATATCAAATAACTACTGTTTATTAATAGTTGAGTAAAATAGGTCTTCGATATCTTTGTCAAAACTTTGCGGAATATTGGAAGGAAAGGAGGGACCTATCGGAAGAAGGTCCAATTTTAAGATCAATAATACTAGGAGTTCCTTCATTCTTCCATCCACGTCGTCCGTGTTGGGATGCATCTACAAGCCCTTGGCATGACTTCTCTACATTTCTTGCTTTGCTCTGCTATTGGATCACCACTGCATAGTGTCAGTCATCTCCTAACTTGAATTTGAGGATCGAACGAACTGTTGTTAGCGATGAAATATCTTTACCATTATGAATCCTTTATGGATCAGCTAGAATCTGCCATATGATCTCTTCTGTTCAGGTCTGGAAGAATGGTAATAACATACATATATATCATCTGTGTCTTTCCTTCTTCTTTGTTCTGTGTGTTAATTTTTTAATAATATTATGCACTCAAGCGCTTTGGCCCTTTGGGATTCTATTAATTATGCACATATTCAATTGTTCTTTTGAAAGAATTTTCAATTTTTTAAATGAGTAAGCCCTTCTGCAAAGTGATATGGTGATTACTTCTGAGTTTTTGCAGAAGGGGTTCATAGGGAAATAAAACCTTGCTTTCTCATAACAGGTCCGTCTTTTCCACAAGTTATGTACACCTTTTCCAACCTCATATCTCCGTTATGTATTTTACATTTTTTTTCAAGGAGCCATATATTTTACTTTCAAGAAATGTTGTTGGTTGTAGCACTTCCTACCTCCTTGATATGTTTATCTTTTCCTTGATATTAAATTAAAAACCAACAAACATTTGCATAATAAATAAGTCAAATTCACCAGATGCATATATTGTAGTTGATCAGACATAGAATTGGTATGGTTTACTCACCCTATACGAATGTTTATAGACTTGCACAGTATTTGTAGAAATCAAATTGCCATCATTTATTATATATTGCTTTTGGAAATCTAGAGGAGAAAGATCAAACAAGTATAGAAATGTTTTTCCAAATGTACGTGACCAAGCAGCAACTCTTCACCTTCAGGTTTGTTATACCTCACTCTATATGTTTCTCTAAATTGATAAAAGACAGTTTTGGTATAGTCCATTGACATGAACAACCTATTTTCAAATGTGTTAGTGAACACGTTCGTTCAAGAATGTGACAAATAGGTTTTTCTCCGTATCGTTGTTGAGCTTTTCATTAGATGTTATAATCATCAGGGATTTGTAGAGTTTGTATTTTTGCTAAACCTTTGTTCACACACAAGCTTATACTGAAGTATTGTGTTCAGTCTGGAAGTACAATTAATCGATTATTGTGTTGTATGCGTTTAAATGATACATGTGTGAATGCATTGTATCATCTACCATTATTTCCCAATTAGCTTCCAATAGTTCATGAATTTAATCCATGCATATATTCCGCAGCAACACGCGGGGTGTTATCTAGTTATATCATGATGATCAAGGTACAAGTCACGTAAAAGTCGATCTGAAAAACCAAAAAGAAAGCATAACGGTAGTCATTGCACAAGTAAACACCAGCCAAGAAAGAAAATTACAATTAAGACCGAAGAATCCTCTAAGCTTGACACCAATGCCATCACCTGCCCTCGGCACCACCACAACAGTTAGTAAAGAAAAAAAATGACGGATCAACTCCTCACCCGAGTTCGATGCGGCTCCATCACCGATATACAACTTTGAGGACCTCTAAGATAGCTCACCAAAGGTGAAACAATTCTCTTTAAACGAATCAGACTGGGCAAAACCCTCGGACACGTCATAGAACTTCAGATCTAGCACCCCCGAACGACTAAGACATCTGAGAAGGAAACCACTCCTGCCATCCACGAACCACGAACCTAGCACATGATCCATCATCTTTCAAATGTTGTCGATGCAGACCATAATTTCCATCTGCTCATGGACTACCTGCCAAGCTCCTCGTCGGCGTTGAAGCAAATGTCGTCGCAACGGTGGAGCTCGAGGACACAAGTCCACCACGAGGATGCCGCCGTCACGCCGTCCTACACTCTCCCAATATAGAGAAGAGGATTACTACAACCAATTATGGTGTGTGGTGCACTGGGTGTATATATCATGTCCATTTAAGGGTTCTCAAGAATCATATTCAGCGCCACCATCATCGCCGCTGAAGCCAAGATGATGAACAACCTAAAAACTAAACTACTAGCGCTTAAAATTATCCACATGTGACGGATCAACTCCTCACCCGAGTTCGATGCGGCTCCATGACCGATATACAACTTTGAGGACCTCTAAGATGGCTCACCAAAGGTGAAACAATTCTCTTTAAACGAATCAGACTGGGGCAAAACCCTCGGACACGTCATAGAACTTCAGATCTAGCACCCCCGAACGACTAAGACATCTGAGGAGGAAACCACTCCTACCATCCACGAACCACGAACCTAGCACATGATCCATCATCTTTCAAATGTTGTCGATGCAGACCATAATTTCCATCTGCTCATGGACTACCTGCCAAGCTCCTCGTCGGCGTTGAAGCAAATGTCGTCGCAACGGTGGAGCTCGAGGACACAAGTCCACCACGAGGATGCTGCCGTCACGCCGTCCTACACTCTCCCAATATAGAGAAGAGGATTACTACATCCGATTATGGTGTGTGGTGCACTGGGTGTATATATCATGTCCATTTAAGGGTTCTCAAGAATCATATTCAGCGCCATCGCCGCTGAAGCCAAGATGATGAACAACCTAAAAACTAAACTACTAGCGCTTAAAATTATCCACATGTGACGGATCAACTCCTCACCCGAGTTCGATGCGGCTCCATCACCGATATACAACTTTGAGGACCTCTAAGATGGCTCACCAAAGGTGAAACAATTCTCTTTAAACGAATCAGACTGGGGCAAAACCCTCGGACACGTCATAGAACTTTAGATCTATCACCCCCGAACGACTAAGACATCTGAGGAGGAAACCACTCCTGCCATCCACGAACCACGAACCTAGCACATGATCCATCATCTTTCAAATGTTGTCGATGCAGACCATAATTTCCATCTGCTCATGGACTACCTGCCAAGCTCCTCGTCGGCGTTGAAGCAAATGTAAATGCATAGCGGTGGAGCTCGAGGACACAAGTCCACCACGAGGATGCCGCCGTCACGCCGTCCTACACTCTCCCAATATAGAGAAGAGGATTACTACAACCAATTATGGTGTGTGGTGCACTGGGTGTATATATCATGTCCATTTAAGGGTTCTCAAGAATCATATTCAGCGCCACCATCATCGCCGCTGAAGCCAAGATGATGAACAACCTAAAAACTAAACTACTAGCGCTTAAAATTATCCACATGTGACGGATCAACTCCTCACCCGAGTTCGATGCGGCTCCATGACCGATATACAACTTTGAGGACCTCTAAGATGGCTCACCAAAGGTGAAACAATTCTCTTTAAACGAATCAGACTGGGGCAAAACCCTCGGACACGTCATAGAACTTTAGATCTAGCACCCCCGAACGACTAAGACATCTGAGGAGGAAACCGCTCCTGCCATCCACGAACCACGAACCTAGCACATGATCCATCATCTTTCAAATGTTGTCGATGTAGACCATAATTTCCATCTGCTCATGGACTACCTGCCAAGCTCCTCGTCGGCGTTGAAGCAAATGTCGTCGCAACGGTGGAGCTCGAGGACACAAGTCCACCACGAGGATGCCGCCGTCACGCCGTCCTACACTCTCCCAATATAGAGAAGAGGATTACTACATCCAATTATGGTGTGTGGTGCACTGGGTGTATATAT
The DNA here is from genome assembly GCA_021605205.1 of Aegilops longissima. NCBI lineage: Eukaryota > Viridiplantae > Streptophyta > Magnoliopsida > Poales > Poaceae > Aegilops > Aegilops longissima. The sequence goes on from CM038682.1 coordinate 26,181,780, forward strand.
CATGTCCATTTAAGGGTTCTCAAGAATCATATTCAGCGCCACCATCATCGCCGCTGAAGCCAAGATGATGAACAACCTAAAACTAAACTACTAGTGCTTAAAATTATCCACATGTGACGGATCAACTCCTCACCCGATTTCGATCGGCTCCATCACCGATATACAACTTTGAGGACCTCTAAGATGGCTCACCAAAGGTGAAACAATTCTCTTTAAACGAATCAGATCGGGCAAAACCCTCGGACACGTCATAGAACTTCAGATCTAGCACCCCCGAACGACTAAGACATCTGAGGAGGAAACCACTCCTACCATCCACGAACCACGAACCTAGCACATGATCCATCATCTTTCAAATGTTGTCGATGCAGACCATAATTTCCATCTGCTCATGGACTACCTGCCAAGCTCCTCGTCGGCGTTGAAGCAAATGTCGTCGTAGCGGTGGAGCTCGAGGACACAAGTCCACCACGAGGATGCCGCCGTCACGCCGTCCTACACTCTCCCAATATAGAAAAGAGGATTACTACAACCAATTATGGTGTGTGGTGCCTTTGGTGTATATATCATGTCCATTTAAGGGTTCTCAAGAATCATATTCAGCGCCACCATCATCGCCGCTGAAGCCAAGATGATGAAGAACCTAAAACTAAACTACTAGCGCTTAAAATTATCCACATGTGACGGATCAACTCCTCACCCGAGTTCGATCGGCTCCATCACCGATATACAACTTTGAGGACCTCTAAGATGGCTCACCAAAGGTGAAACAATTCTCTTTAAACGAATCAGATGGGGCAAAACCCTCGGACACGTCATAGAACTTTAGATCTAGCACCCCGAGCGACTAAGACATCTCGAGGAGGAAACCGCTCCTGCCATCCACGAACCACGAACCTAGCACATGATCCATCATCTTTCAAATGTTGTCGATGCAGACCATAATTTCCATCTGCTCATGGACTACCTGCCAAGCTCCTCGTCGGCGTTGAAGCAAATGTAAATGCATAGCGGTGGAGCTCGAGGACACAAGTCCACCACGAGGATGCCGCCGTCAAGCCGTCCTACACTCTCCCAATATAGAGAAGAGGATTACTACATCCAATTATGGTGTGTGGTGCACTGGGTGTATATATCATGTCCATTTAAGGGTTCTCAAGAATCATATTCAGCGCCACCATCATCGCCGCTGAAGCCAAGATGATGAACAACCTAAAAACTAAACTACTAGCGCTTAAAATTATCCACATGTGACGGATCAACTCCTCACCCGAGTTCGATGCGGCTCCATCACCGATATACAACTTTGAGGACCTCTAAGATGGCTCACCAAAGGTGAAACAATTCTCTTTAAACGAATCAGACTGGGGCAAAACCCTCGGACACGTCATAGAACTTCAGATCTAGCACCCCCGAACGACTAAGACATCTGAGGAGGAAACCACTCCTGCCATCCACGAACCACGAGCCTAGCACATGATCCATCATCTTTCAAATGTTGTCGATGCAGACCATAATTTCCATCTGCTCATGGACTACCTGCCAAGCTCCTCGTCCGCGTTGAAGCAAATGTCGTCGCAACGGTGGAGCTCCAGGACACAAGTCCACCACGAGGATGCCGCCGTCACGCCGTCCTACACTCTCCCAATATAGAGAAGAGGATTACTACATCCAATTATGGTGTGTGGTGCACTGGGTGTATATATCATGTCCATTTAAGGGTTCTCAAGAATCATATTCAGCGCCATCGCCGCTGAAGCCAAGATGATGAACAACCTAAAAACTAAACTACTAGCGCTTAAAATTATCCACATGTGACGGATCAACTCCTCACCCGAGTTCGATGCGGCTCCATCACCGATATACAACTTTGAGGACCTCTAAGATGGCTCACCAAAGGTGAAACAATTCTCTTTAAACGAATCAGGTGGGCAAAACCCTCGGACACGTCATAGAACTTTAGATCTAGCACCCCGAACGACTAAGACATCGAGGAGGAAACCACTCCTGCCATCCACGAACCACGAACCTAGCACATGATCCATCATCTTTCAAATGTTGTCGATGCAGACCATAATTTCCATCTGCTCATGGACTACCTGCCAAGCTCCTCGTCGGCGTTGAAGCAAATGTCGCCGCATAGCGGTGGAGCTCGAGGACACAAGTCCACCACGAGGATGCCGCCGTCACGCCCCTACACTCTCCCAATATAGAGAAGAGGATTACTACAACCAATTATGGTGTGTGGTGCACTGGGTGTATATATCATGTCCATTTAAGGGTTCTCAAGAATCATATTCAGCGCCACCATCATCGCGCTGAAGCCAAGATGATGAACAACCTAAAAACTAAACTACTAGCGCTTAAAATTATCCACATGTGACGGATCAACTCCTCACCCGAGTTCGATGCGGCTCCATGACCGATATACAACTTTGAGGACCTCTAAGATGGCTCACCAAAGGTGAAACAATTCTCTTTAAACGAATCGACTGGGCAAAACCCTCGGACACGTCATAGAACTTCAGATCTAGCACCCCGAACGACTAAGACATCGAGGAGGAAACCACTCCTGCCATCCACGAACCACGAACCTAGCACATGATCCATCATCTTTCAAATGTTGTCGATGCAGACCATAATTTCCATCTGCTCATGGACTACCTGCCAAGCTCCTCGTCGGCGTTGAAGCAAATGTCGTCGCAACGGTGGAGCTCGAGGACACAAGTCCACCACGAGGATGCCGCCGTCACGCCGTCCTACACTCTCCCAATATAGAGAAGAGGATTACTACAACCAATTATGGTGTGTGGTGCACTGGGTGTATATATCATGTCCATTTAAGGGTTCTCAAGAATCATATTCAGCGCCACCATCATCGCCGCTGAAGCCAAGATGATGAACAACCTAAAAACTAAACTACTAGCGCTTAAAATTATCCACATGTGACGGATCAACTCCTCACCCGAGTTCGATGCGGCTCCATGACCGATATACAACTTTGAGGACCTCTAAGATGGCTCACCAAAGGTGAAACAATTCTCTTTAAACGAATCAGACTGGGGCAAAACCCTCGGACACGTCATAGAACTTCAGATCTAGCACCCCCGAACGACTAAGACATCTGAGGAGGAAACCACTCCTGCCATCCACGAACCACGAACCTAGCACATGATCCATCATCTTTCAAATGTTGTCGATGCAGACCATAATTTCCATCTGCTCATGGACTACCTGCCAAGCTCCTCGTCGGCGTTGAAGCAAATGTCGTCGCAACGGTGGAGCTCGAGGACACAAGTCCACCACGAGGATGCTGCCGTCACGCCGTCCTACACTCTCCCAATATAGAGAAGAGGATTACTACATCCGATTATGGTGTGTGGTGCACTGGGTGTATATATCATGTCCATTTAAGGGTTCTCAAGAATCATATTCAGCGCCATCGCCGCTGAAGCCAAGATGATGAACAACCTAAAAACTAAACTACTAGCGCTTAAAATTATCCACATGTGACGGATCAACTCCTCACCCGAGTTCGATGCGGCTCCATCACCGATATACAACTTTGAGGACCTCTAAGATGGCTCACCAAAGGTGAAACAATTCTCTTTAAACGAATCAGACTGGGGCAAAACCCTCGGACACGTCATAGAACTTTAGATCTAGCACCCCCGAACGACTAAGACATCTGAGGAGGAAACCACTCCTGCCATCCACGAACCACGAACCTAGCACATGATCCATCATCTTTCAAATGTTGTCGATGCAGACCATAATTTCCATCTGCTCATGGACTACCTGCCAAGCTCCTCGTCGGCGTTGAAGCAAATGTCGTCGCAACGGTGGAGCTCGAGGACACAAGTCCACCACGAGGATGCCGCCGTCACGCCGTCCTACACTCTCCCAATATAGAGAAGAGGATTATTACATCCGATTATGGTGTGTGGTGCACTGGGTGTATATATCATGTCCATTTAAGGGTTCTCAAGAATCATATTCAGCGCCACCATCATCGCCGCTGAAGCCAAGATGATGAACAACCTAAAACTAAACTACTAGCGCTTAAAATTATCCACATGTGACGGATCAACTCCTCACCCGAGTTCGATCGGCTCCATCACCGATATACAACTTTGAGGACCTCTAAGATGGCTCACCAAAGGTGAAACAATTCTCTTTAAACGAATCGGTGGGCAAAACCCTCGGACACGTCATAGAACTTCAGATCTAGCACCCCGACGACTAAGACATCCGAGGAGGAAACCACTCCTGCCATCCACGAACCACGAACCTAGCACATGATCCATCATCTTTCAAATGTTGTCGATGCAGACCATAATTTCCATCTGCTCATGGACTACCTGCCAAGCTCCTCGTCGGCATTGAAGCAAATGTCGCCGCATAGCGGTGGAGCTCGAGGACACAAGTCCACCACGAGGATGCTGCCGTCACGCCGTCCTACACTCTCCCAATATAGAGAAGAGGATTACTACATCCGATTATGGTGTGTGGTGCACTGGGTGTATATATCATGTCCATTTAAGGGTTCTCAAGAATCATATTCAGCGCCATCGCCGCTGAAGCCAAGATGATGAACAACCTAAAACTAAACTACTAGCGCTTAAAATTATCCACATGTGACGGATCAACTCCTCACCCGAGTTCGATCGGCTCCATCACCGATATACAACTTTGAGGACCTCTAAGATGGCTCACCAAAGGTGAAACAATTCTCTTTAAACGAATCAGACTGGGGCAAAACCCTCGGACACGTCATAGAACTTTAGATCTAGCACCCCCGAACGACTAAGACATCTGAGGAGGAAACCACTCCTGCCATCCACGAACCACGAACCTAGCACATGATCCATCATCTTTCAAATGTTGTCGATGCAGACCATAATTTCCATCTGCTCATGGACTACCTGCCAAGCTCCTCGTCGGCGTTGAAGCAAATGTCGCCGCATAGCGGTGGAGCTCGAGGACACAAGTCCACCACGAGGATGCTGCCGTCACGCCGTCCTACACTCTCCCAATATAGAGAAGAGGATTACTACATCCGATTATGGTGTGTGGTGCACTGGGTGTATATATCATGTCCATTTAAGGGTTCTCAAGAATCATATTCAGCGCCATCGCCGCTGAAGCCAAGATGATGAACAACCTAAAACTAAACTACTAGCGCTTAAAATTATCCACATGTGACGGATCAACTCCTCACCCGAGTTCGATCGGCTCCATCACCGATATACAACTTTGAGGACCTCTAAGATGGCTCACCAAAGGTGAAACAATTCTCTTTAAACGAATCAGACTGGGCAAAACCCTCGGACACGTCATAGAACTTTAGATCTAGCACCCCGAACGACTAAGACATCCGAGGAGGAAACCACTCCTGCCATCCACGAACCACGAACCTAGCACATGATCCATCATCTTTCAAATGTTGTCGATGCAGACCATAATTTCCATCTGCTCATGGACTACCTGCCAAGCTCCTCGTCGGCGTTGAAGCAAATGTAAATGCATAGCGGTGGAGCTCGAGGACACAAGTCCACCACGAGGATGCCGCCGTCACGCCGTCCTACACTCTCCCAATATAGAGAAGAGGATTACTACAACCAATTATGGTGTGTGGTGCTTTGGTGTATATATCATGTCCATTTAAGGGTTCTCAAGAATCATATTCAGCGCCATCGCCGCTGAAGCCAAGATGATGAACAACCTAAAAACTAAACTACTAGCGCTTAAAATTATCCACATGTGACGGATCAACTCCTCACCCGAGTTCGATCGGCTCCATCACCGATATACAACTTTGAGGACCTCTAAGATGGCTCACCAAAGGTGAAACAATTCTCTTTAAATGAATCAGACTGGGCAAAACCCTCGGACACGTCATGGAACTTTAGATCTAGCACCCCGAACGACTAAGACATCGAGGAGGAAACCACTCCTGCCATCCACGAACCACGAACCTAGCACATGATCCATCATCTTTCAAATGTTGTCGATGTAGACCATAATTTCCATCTGCTCATGGACTACCTGCCAAGCTCCTCGTCGGCGTTGAAGCAAATGTCGTCGCAACGGTGGAGCTCGAGGACACAAGTCCACCACGAGGATGCCGCCGTCACGCCGTCCTACACTCTCCCAATATAGAGAAGAGGATTACTACATCCAATTATGGTGTGTGGTGCCTTTGGGTGTATATATCATGTCCATTTAAGGGTTCTCAAGAATCATATTCAGCGCCACCATCATCGCCGCTGAAGCCAAGATGATGAACAACCTAAAAACTAAACTACTAGCGCTTAAAATTATCCACATGTGACGGATCAACTCCTCACCCGATTTCGATGCGGCTCCATCACCGATATACAACTTTGAGGACCTCTAAGATGGCTCACCAAAGGTGAAACAATTCTCTTTAAACGAATCAGACTGGGCAAAACCCTCGGACACGTCATAGAACTTTAGATCTAGCACCCCGAGCGACTAAGACATCGAGGAGGAAACCACTCCTGCCATCCACGAACCATGAACCTAGCACATGATCCATCATCTTTCAAATGTTGTCGATGCAGACCATAATTTCCATCTGCTCATGGACTACCTGCCAAGCTCCTCGTCGGCGTTGAAGCAAATGTAAATCATAACGGTGGAGCTCGAGGACACAAGTCCACCACGAGGATGCCGCCGTCAAGCCGTCCTACACTCTCCCAATATAGAGAAGAGGATTACTACATCCAATTATGGTGTGTGGTGCCTTTGGGTGTATATATCATGTCCATTTAAGGGTTCTCAAGAATCATATTCAGCGCCACCATCATCGCCGCTGAAGCCAAGATGATGAACAACCTAAAAACTAAACTACTAGCGCTTAAAATTATCCACATGTGACGGATCAACTCCTCACCCGAGTTCGATCGGCTCCATCACCGATATACAACTTTGAGGACCTCTAAGATGGCTCACCAAAGGTGAAACAATTCTCTTTAAACGAATCGGTCGGGGCAAAACCCTCGGACACGTCATAGAACTTTAGATCTAGCACCCCGAGCGACTAAGACATCGAGGAGGAAACCACTCCTGCCATCCACGAACCACGAACCTAGCACATGATCCATCATCTTTCAAATGTTGTCGATGCAGACCATAATTTCCATCTGCTCATGGACTACCTGCCAAGCTCCTCGTCGGCGTTGAAGCAAATGTCGTCGCAACGGTGGAGCTCGAGGACACAAGTCCACCACAAGGATGCCGCCGTCACGCCGTCCTACACTCTCCCAATATAGAGAAGAGGATTACTACATCCAATTATGATGTGTGGTGTAATGGTGTATATATCATGTCCATTTAAGGGTTCTCAAGAATCATATTCAGCGCCACCATCATCGCCGCTGAAGCCAAGATGATGAACAACCTAAAAACTAAACTACTAGCGCTTAAAATTATCCACATGTGACGGATCAACTCCTCACCCGAGTTCGATGCGGCTCCATCACCGATATACAACTTTGAGGACCTCTAAGATGGCTCACCAAAGGTGAAACAATTCTCTTTAAACGAATCAGGTGGGCAAAACCCTCGGACACGTCATAGAACTTTAGATCTAGCACCCCGACGACTAAGACATCTGAGGAGGAAACCACTCCTGCCATCCACGAACCATGAACCTAGCACATGATCCATCATCTTTCAAATGTTGTCGATGCAGACCATAATTTCCATCTGCTCATGGACTACCTGCCAAGCTCCTCGTCGGCGTTGAAGCAAATGTAAATGCATAGCGGTGGAGCTCGAGGACACAAGTCCACCACGAGGATGCCGCCGTCAAGCCGTCCTACACTCTCCCAATATAGAGAAGAGGATTACTACATCCAATTATGGTGTGTGGTGCCTTTGGGTGTATATATCATGTCCATTTAAGGGTTCTCAAGAATCATATTCAGCGCCACCATCATCGCCGCTGAAGCCAAGATGATGAACAACCTAAAAACTAAACTACTAGCGCTTAAAATTATCCACATGTGACGGATCAACTCCTCACCCGAGTTCGATGCGGCTCCATCACCGATATACAACTTTGAGGACCTCTAAGATGGCTCACCAAAGGTGAAACAATTCTCTTTAAACGAATCAGACTGGGGCAAAACCCTCGGACACGTCATAGAACTTTAGATCTAGCACCCCCGAACGACTAAGACATCTGAGGAGGAAACCACTCCTGCCATCCACGAACCATGAACCTAGCACATGATCCATCATCTTTCAAATGTTGTCGATGCAGACCATAATTTCCATCTGCTCATGGACTACCTGCCAAGCTCCTCGTCGGCGTTGAAGCAAATGTCGCATAACGGTGGAGCTCGAGGACACAAGTCCACCACAAGGATGCCGCCGTCACGCCGCCCTACCCTCTCCCAATATAGAGAAGAGGATTACTACAACCAATTATGGTGTGTGGTGCCTGGGTGTATATATCATGTCCATTTAAGGGTTCTCAAGAATCATATTCAGCGCCACCATCATCGCGCTGAAGCCAAGATGATGAACAACCTAAAACTAAACTACTAGCGCTTAAAATTATCCACATGTGACGGATCAACTCCTCACCCGAGTTCGATCGGCTCCATCACCGATATACAACTTTGAGGACCTCTAAGATGGCTCACCAAAGGTGAAACAATTCTCTTTAAACGAATCAGACTGGGGCAAAACCCTCGGACACGTCATAGAACTTTAGATCTAGCACCCCCGAACGACTAAGACATCTGAGGAGGAAACCACTCCTGCCATCCACGAACCATGAACCTAGCACATGATCCATCATCTTTCAAATGTTGTCGATGCAGACCATAATTTCCATCTGCTCATGGACTACCTGCCAAGCTCCTCGTCGGCGTTGAAGCAAATGTCGTCGCAACGGTGGAGCTCGAGGACACAAGTCCACCACGAGGATGCCGCCGTCAAGCCGTCCTACACTCTCCCAATATAGAGAAGAGGATTACTACATCCAATTATGGTGTGTGGTGCACTGGGTGTATATATCATGTCCATTTAAGGGTTCTCAAGAATCATATTCAGCGCCACCATCATCGCCGCTGAAGCCAAGATGATGAACAACCTAAAAACTAAACTACTAGCGCTTAAAATTATCCACATGTGACGGATCAACTCCTCACCCGAGTTCGATCGGCTCCATCACCGATATACAACTTTGAGGACCTCTAAGATGGCTCACCAAAGGTGAAACAATTCTCTTTAAACGAATCAGACTGGGGCAAAACCCTCGGACACGTCATAGAACTTTAGATCTAGCACCCCCGAACGACTAAGACATCTGAGGAGGAAACCACTCCTGCCATCCACGAACCACGAACCTAGCACATGATCCATCATCTTTCAAATGTTGTCGATGCAGACCATAATTTCCATCTGCTCATGGACTACCTGCCAAGCTCCTCGTCGGCGTTGAAGCAAATGTCGTCGCAACGGTGGAGCTCGAGGACACAAGTCCACCACGAGGATGCCGCCGTCACGCCGTCCTACACTCTCCCAATATAGAGAAGAGGATTACTACAACCAATTATGGTGTGTGGTGCACTGGGTGTATATATCATGTCCATTTAAGGGTTCTCAAGAATCATATTCAGCGCCACCATCATCGCCGCTGAAGCCAAGATGATGAACAACCTAAAAACTAAACTACTAGCGCTTAAAATTATCCACATGTGACGGATCAACTCCTCACCCGAGTTCGATGCGGCTCCATCACCGATATACAACTTTGAGGACCTCTAAGATGGCTCACCAAAGGTGAAACAATTCTCTTTAAACGAATCAGACTGGGGCAAAACCCTCGGACACGTCATAGAACTTTAGATCTAGCACCCCCGAACGACTAAGACATCTGAGGAGGAAACCACTCCTGCCATCCACGAACCATGAACCTAGCACATGATCCATCATCTTTCAAATGTTGTCGATGCAGACCATAATTTCCATCTGCTCATGGACTACCTGCCAAGCTCCTCGTCGGCGTTGAAGCAAATGTCGTCGCAACGGTGGAGCTCGAGGACACAAGTCCACCACAAGGATGCCGCCGTCACGCCGTCCTACACTCTCCCAATATAGAGAAGAGGATTACTACATCCAATTATGATGTGTGGTGCACTGGGTGTATATATCATGTCCATTTAAGGGTTCTCAAGAATCATATTCAGCGCCACCATCATCGCCGCTGAAGCCAAGATGATGAACAACCTAAAAACTAAACTACTAGCGCTTGATCCAGCCCCCATCACCACTGACGTTGAGGCCGTCGGTGGAGGGGAGCCGCCGAATGACGGTGCCGGAGGAACGCTCCTAGAGGCTAGCACACGAGAGATTGCCTTTTTTCCTTGTAGTGAAAGAAAATGGTTGATCTGTGTCACGTAAGGTGTTCGAGGAACTGCAATAGTACTTGTACTAGGTACATACGTCACTGTAGGTGCTTGACCTGTACTAGGTACATACGTGTTTCAGGAATTATAAAAATATATGTACTAGATACATACGTCACTGAAGGTGTTCGACCTGTACCAGGTACATGTCATGGAAGGGGTTCTAGGAACTGCAATAGTACATGTACGACGTACATATGTCACTGAAGGTGTTCCGACGTGTACTAGGTACATACGTCACTGAAGGTGTTCCGATAACTGCAATAGTTCTTGTACCAGGTACATACGTCACGAAAGGTGTTCCAAGAACCATAATAGTACATGTACCAGGTACATACGTCACTGAAGGTGTCCGACTTGCACCAGGTACATACATCACGGCAGGTGTTCCAGGAACTGTAGTAGTACATGTTGCAGATACATATGTCACTGAAGGCGTTAGACCTGCACCAGGTACATACGTCACGGAAGGTGTTGAAGGAACTGCAATAGTATGTGTACCAGGTACATATGTCACGAAAGGTGTTCCAAGAAATGCAATAGTACCTATACGAGGGATATACGTCACTGAAGGTATTTGACATGTACTCCCTCCGTTCCTAAATATAGGCCTTTCTAGAAATTTCAATAAGTGACTACATACGAAGCAAAATAAGTTAATCTATACTCTAAAATATGTTTATATACATCCGTATATGGTAGTCCATTTGAAATATCTAAAAAGACTTATACTCCCTCTGTTCCAAAATAGATGACTCAACTTTGTACTAAAGCTAGTACAAAATTGAGTCATCTATTTTGAAACGAAGGGAGTATTTAGGAACGGAGGAAGTATCAGGTACATAAATCACTGAAGGTGTTCCAGGAACTGCAATAGTACCTGTACCAGGTACATACGTTACTGAAGGTGTTCGAGGCACATGTACTAGCTAAATGCGACACATAAGTTTTTCTTTAGCTGGTCATCGAAGGTGTTTGAGAAACCACAATAGTACATGTAGCAAAAACATACGTCATCGAAGGTGTTCGCGAACCTACAATATCAGTTGTACCAGGTACACGTGCTCTGGGCGGCGCAGTCAGCACCGAGCGTCCCGTACGTCCCAGTAGACTTTTATTTATTTTAGCTGCGATATATGGGGTACAGGGGACCGGATGTCTTAGACGGCACGTGACCACTTTCTATTTCGAGACTTTTTTTTTCGAGGGATTCTGTTTCTAGACTTTGGAGTAAAATAATGCGCCATTTTAGACAAAAACACTGCCAATTATTTTCCCCGGCTCACAACATTTGTGGTTTGTAGCGATCATTCGAACTCTATACTGGCGACCGAGTGGATGTGACGTTTGTATTGGTGTTATTGTTTAAATAATTATACTGTCAGGAATATGAACCTTGCCCCGCGTAAAGCAAGTAGGGTCGTGCAATGTCTGCATGCCGTATACGAGAAGTCTCAGGGCCCCGCGACAGAAATTAGAGTCCCAACGCAAAGTGAGGGATTCACTGGCGACCAGCTGCGCTGAGGCACGGATGGTAAAAGGAAAAAAGAGTATCAGCTGCGCTGAGGTGCGGCTATCCTAGCTGAACAGATGTTCACGTGACCATGTTTTTAGATTCTTAACACTGCGTGCATCGGGCAAGCGACGAAGCGCTGGGCTCTATGGTTTTGCAATCTACTGGTGGGTTGTAGTTGCAGATAATCTATTAACTAGTAAAGACAACTTTTCTAACCTGGGAGAAAGACGTTTTACTAGATTAGTGTCAAAAACATCTTACATTATAAAACAAAACAAGTATTTAATAACATCAACGGGATGGGAAGATATACTTTTTTGGCGCCATGTTCTTCGAAATTTTAACAAGACAGCTGCTCATGAGTTTCATAAATATAAGGCGACATTCACTTTTTCCGGTCTTCATCACACAATCGTGACTATGATTATTTTTACAGTTTTAGTGTCTACAGAATTACTATACAAATATATAAACTAAAATTATTTTTCATGGCAAATATGATGATATTATTTATAGTATATGTTTAATCAATGCAGTTTGGTATATACTATTCGTTGAAGTCAAAGGCCATAAAAAGTCAATCACACTTTATATTTTGGATCTTATCTTTATTTTATTTAAACTGTCCGTGTACTAAGGATATTTGCATGGTATTTATGGACAAATTATGTTACTGTCGTATTATTTTGAGTGATCGGGACATAGGAGAAAAAGAGACAGATGTTTAGGGCTTTGTGTTGGGTGGACGGCTCCATCCGCGGGGATAATGACTCCGTTTAGAGACAAACTTTGGAAATGCCCTTCTCTACTACCTCTATTCGGGTTTTATAGGCCCCATCGTCTTTTGGGTCAAAACTATGGCCACCTAGTTAATTAGCAAAATATAAAGTATATGCGATAAATATATAGTGTTAGATTTTTATTTGAAAGAGGTTTCCAAAGATATAATTTTCATAACATATAGTTTATATGTTTATCAGTCAAATATATTATCAAATTTATCCTAAAATGAGAGCGGGGCTATTGAATTCGGACGAAGGTAGTATCAAATAGGACGAGGTTAAACTGAGCTCGAGATCATGTGAGCTCGGGTAAACAATATTTTTTTTAAAGTAACATACAAAAAATTCTGAATTTGTTTTGTTGCAAATATTAACAAATGTTTTCATTGCTTGCAAAGTTTTCGTCGCGAAATGACATTGGTGGAAGACATGGCAAACAAAAAATATGATGCTCCAAAATAGTTTGGCCACGTTTTTCATCAATGTCATTTTATGATAAAACTTTATAAGCAATGAAAATATTTGTCAATGTTTTCTACATGAAAATTTTATTAAATTGTTTTCTTTATTTATTCTACTCTTCATATGAGCTCAACCTCAAAAATGCACTTTTATACCAACTATCAAATAATCTTATTCAGAATACATTTCTGTTCCTGGAACATGAGTTTGTCATGCTCCAGGCACGACCCGAGACCTGTTCCGGTTACATACGTCATCGCGGATGTTCTAGGTGCATAATGTCATGAAGGCACCAACAAACAGTTCCAGGTACAGCCAGGGGAGGCCCGTCTTCTACACAAGTCAATTTTGCTCACATATGCCGAGACGTGCTGGGACCAGCCAAGGCACTGTGCAGTATGCTCATAGGGCTGTTTCTTTTCGTCTCTTTTATTCAATATGATTGGACATTGCGCATCCCAGAAAGACACTGTACAAAGCGTAATTCCTTTATGGACGGCATGCCCATGTTACTGTAAACGCTCAGCACGCTGTTACAAAATATGAGTATCAAAGCTGTGGCCCTGCGGCCGTGTCATATAAGTACTCCTATATAAGTATATGAAGTTGAGACTTGTTGCTTGTTAATGATTTAGTGCAACACGGGCAATGATAGTAGATCGAGCGTCAATTGTAAGTATGATTTGCTTGAAGCAACTCTTATACCGTGCAGCAACTATGAGGCACGTGATTATTATACATCAAACGTGAACATATTGTGCCTTATGACACTGATATGTTTAGGCTGGTCATAGTGGGAGGAACATAGCAAGTAACATAACACATCCTAAAAAAAGTTTGCTTACATGGCATGTATTTAATGAGGAGAGAGATGGTTGGAGTAACATAATATGTTACTGTAACATAACACATCCCAAGGCAAAATGAGTCTACATTTTTAATAAATGATGGATTGCATGATACTACATACATGTTACTCTCCACTATAAAGGTGGTAACATAGACTAGTAACATATGCATGTTACTAGTCTAAGTTACTCCCCACTATGACCAGCCTTAGTAACGTGAATGATCAAGGTATTAAAAAAGATACAGCCACACGTCCCAATCAAATTTCTCAAATCCTTGCGACGTGACTTGTTTGGAGCGCCACGTATCATGCATGCGCGGCTGTCGGGCATCACCGTCCGAAAGGAAATGCAGCCGGCTATACTGTTTTAGGCTGTATAGCTATCATTGACGCGGATGTGACAATACAACTTTACCGGACGGCAAGATTTGAAAGCGTGGCCTGTCATCCTGCGTGGAATCTTACTCATGCAGCAATATTCTTTAATTTACAATAGAGCACCTGTAGGACGACGGTAGATGAGCAGGGAACAGTGAACACACAGTGCAAGTATTGTTATACGTATCAAACAGAAGACGTGTATCTGGCACGTATAAATAAGGATAGTACCTGGTACTGCTGGGATTTGGGTACAGGGCAGCCCGGTAGGTTGCTTTTCGTTGATGGGTACCAGGCACATAATGATAGTCACCGTCCTGCATTTTTTTTTAAATAAGGTAAAAGACTTGCCACTTTCATTAACCAAAAAGAGTGAGAATTGCCCGGTTAATTAACGAAAAACCGAGCTAAAACTGATACAATCCAACCCACATAAAGTGGATACCACCGTCAACCTGGCCACCGACATGGGATAACAGAGCTACAAAGAGGAAAAGGCATCCGCAGAGCAGTCGCAAGCGTCATTGTCATCACCGGCTACCTCGGAACGGGCGACTCCGACTTCACCATAGACCTTCATCGTCGAAGCCAACCCGCAAACAACTGCACAAAAACCATGGCGACACATGCCAACAGAAGGCCACACGCGAGAATAACCGACAGCTCCGACTCTGACGACGATCATCACAAGGGAAATATGTAGGACTTGCGCCGACCGTGCCCTAATGACCACCTCGGACACGCCGGGAAGATCCGACTACCAAAGCCCGAGGCGCAACTAGAGTTCCTCTCGACGTCATCATCGTTGCCAAACAGAAATCAGCGCCCCCGAAAAGGCCGCCTCAGCAAACTACGCGGCGAAGATGCCACAAACCACTCGGCGAAGATGCCGCAACCCACACGACGAAGATGCCGCCATCCACCGTCTCCCAGTCGTAGCCGGCTCCGAGACGATGCCCCAAGAAGGAGAAAGACGCGAAGACGCCTCCATCGCCTGATCCAGCGGATCTAAGGTTTTCCTCCGGAGCCAAAGCGGTGGGGAGGAGGAGCGCACCTCCATGAAGAGCTTCCAAGAAAGATCACGGCACCCACGGGCGCCGCCGTCGTCAGCTCCGGTGGATGTGCCGACCGCCCGACACCACCGACCGCCGCCAACAAACCACCACCCCTGCTGAGGACGACCTCACTCCGGCCACGGGATCCCACAATCCACCGCGACCAGAAACGCACCACCTGATGAGGATATAGACCTAGGGTAGGGTCATAGGCCTGACCTACGTGCCCTACCCAAGGTCACTACCCCAGAAGCAAAGAAGCTCAAGAGATAACAGGGAGTACCCAAGGAAGATGTCGAGTGTTAGACCACTCGACCAACCATATCACTCGGATACCCCAACTTTCTCAGGACAACTCGACCATACAAGAAACCACTCGACCTATGAAGTCCAGGAGTCAGACGAAACTACAACGGTCGGACATTCACTCAGTAGTCTTCATGGACATTGATGGCACTTATAGCTGGCGTTATCAGTAACGCCCCTCCATTATGTACATTAAACTCTTTGTAATGGGGGACGGCTGGGGTCCTGGCGCACTCTATATAACCCACCTCCCTCCTCTGGGACAAGGGTTCGCACCCCCTGTAACACACACGCATATACTGAAATCTAGTCGACCGCCTACGGGCACCGAGATGTAGGGCCTTTACCTCCTCTGAGAGGGCCCCGAATGTTGGGGAACGTAGTAATTTCAAAAAATTTCCTACGCACACGCAGGACCATGGTGATGGCATAGCAACGAGAGGGGAGAGTGTCCGCCCACGCACTCGTGAGACCGAAAGCGAAGCGTTATAACAACGCGGTTGATATAGTCGACGTCTTCACGATCCGACCGATCCATGTACCGAACGCGACGGCACCTCCGAGTTCTGCACACGTTCAGCTCGATGACGATCCCCGGCCCGATCCAGCAAAGCGTCGGGGATGAGTTCCGTCAAGACGACGGCGCAGGACGATGATGATGCTCCACCGACGAGGGCTTCGCCTAAGCTCGCGACGATATGACTTCACCGGCGCAGGCTTCGCCTAAGCTCGCGACGATATGACCGAAGTGGAATATGGTGGAGGGGGCACGCGACACGCTAAGGAACGATCCGTAGATCAACTTGGTTGTCATGGGGTGCCCCTGCCCTCAGTATATAAAGGAGCAAGGGGTGCGGCCAGCCCAAAGGGGCGCTGGAGGAGTCCTACTCCCACCGGAGTAGGACTCCCCCTTCCTAGTTGGATTAGGATTGGGGAAGGGGAAGAGGGAAGGCGCCCCCTCTCCTTGTCCTATTCGGACTAGAGGGGAGGGGCGCGCCTGCCTGGCCGCCCTTTCCTCTTCTCCCTATGGCCCATCAAGGCCCATAGACCCCGGGGTTCCGTAACCCCGGTGTTCCGATAACTTCCTGTTTTCATCCGAACCTTTCCAAGTCCAAACATAGGCTTCCAATATATCAATCTTTATGTCTCGACCATTTCGAGACTCCTCGTTATGTCCGTGATCACATCCGGGACTCCGAACTACCTTCGGTACATCAATACTTATAAACTCATAATGAACTGTCATAGAAACGTTAAGCGTGCGGACCCTACGGGTTCGAGAACTATGTAGACATGACCTAGAACTATTCTTGGTCAATAACCAATAGCGGGACCTGGATGCCCATATTGGCTCCTACATATTCTACGAAGATCTTTATCGGTCAAACCGCATAACAACATACGTTGTTCCCTTTGTGATCGGTATGTTACTTGCCCGAGATTCGATCGTCGGTATCCAATACCTAGTTCAATCTCGTCACCGCAAGTCTCTTTACTCGCTCGTAATGCATCATCCGTAACCAACTCATTGGTCACATTGCTTGCAAGGCTTATAATGATGTGCATTACCGAGAGGGCCCAGAGATACCTCTCCGACAATCGGAGTGACAAAACCTAATCTCGAAATACGCCAACCCGACATGTACCTTTGGAGACACCTGTAGTACTCCTTTATAATCACCCGATTACGTTGTGACGTTTGGTAGCACCAAAGTGTTCCTCCGTAAACGGAGTTGCATAATCTCATAGTTACAGGAACATGTATAAGTCATGAAGAAAGCAATAACAACATACTAAGCGATCAAGTGCTAGGCTAACGGAATGGGTCAAGTCAATCAGATCATTCTCCTAATGATGTGATCCCGTTAATCAAATGACAACTCATGTCTATGGTTAGGAAACATAACCATCTTGATTAACGAGCTAGTCAAGTAGAGGCATACTAGTGACACTCTGTTTGTCTATGTATTCACACATGTATTATGTTTCCGTTAATACAATTCTAGCATGAATAATAAACATTTATCATGAAATAAGGAAATAAATAATAACTTTATTATTGCCTCTAGGGCATATTTCCTTCAGTCTCCCACTTGCACTAGAGTCAATAATCTAGTTCACATCATCATGTGATTCAACACTAATATTCACATCTGTATGTGATTAACACCCATAGTTCACATCATCACGTGACCAACACCCAAAGGGTTTACTAGAGTCAATAATCTAGTTCACATCGCTATGTGATTAACACCCAAAGAGTACTAAGGTATGATCATGTTTTGCTCGTGAGAGAAGTTTAGTCAACGGGTCTGTCACATTCAGAGCCGTATGTATTTTACAAATATTCTATGTCTACAATGCTCTGCATGGAGCTACTCTAGCTAATTGCTCCCACTTTCAATATGTATCCAAACTGAGACTTAGAGTCACCTGGATCGGTGTAAAAGCCTGCATCGATGTAACTCTTTACGACGAACTCTTTTATCACCTCCATAATCGAGAAATATTTCCTTAGTCCTCACTAAGGATGTTCTTGACCAACGTCCAGTGATCTACTCCTAGATCACTATTGTACTCCCTTCCCAAATTCAGAGCAAGGTATACAATAGGTCTAGTACATAGCATAGCATACTTTATAGAACCTATGACTGAGGCATAGGGAATGACTTTCATTCTCTTTTCTATTTTCTGCCGTGGTCGGGATTTGAGTCTTACTCAATTTCACACCTTTGCAACACAGGCAAGAACTCTTTCTTTGACTGTTCCATTTTGAACTATTTCAAAATCTTGACAAGGTAGGTACTTATTGAAAAACTTATCAAGCGTCTTGAGCTATCTCAATAGATCTTGATGCTCAATATGTAAGCAGCTTTACCGAGGTCCTTTCTTTGAAAAAACTCCTTTCAAATACTCCTTTATGCTTTGCAGAATAATTCTACATTATTTCCGATCAACAATATGTCATTCTCATATACTTATCAGAAATGCTGTAGTGCTCCCACTCACTTTCTTGTAAATACAGGCTTCACCGTAAGTCTGTATAAAACTATATGCTTTGATCAACTTATCAAAGCGTGTATTCCAACTCCGAGATGCTTGCACCAGTCCATAGATGGATCGCTGGAGCTTGCACATTTTGTTAGCTCCTTTAGGATTGACAAAACCTTCTGGTTGCATCATATACAACTCTTCTTTAATAAATCCATTAAAGAATGTAGTTTTGACATCCATTTGCCAAATTTCATAAAATGTGGCAATTGCTAACATGATTCGGACAGACTTTAAGCATCGCTACAGTTGAGAAAATCTCATTGTAGTCAACACCTTGAACTTGTCGAAAACCTTTCTGCGACAAGTCGAGCTTTGTAGATAGTAATACTACTATCAGCATCTGTCTTCCTCTTGAAGATCCATTTATATAATATGGCTTGCCGATCATCGGAAACTCCATCAAAGTCCACACTTTGTTCTCATATATGGATCCCATCTCAGATTTCATGGCCTCAAGCCATTTTATGGAATCTGGGCTCACCATCGCTTCTTCATAGTTCGTAGGTTCATCATGATCTAGTAGCATGACTTCCGAACAGGATTACCGTACCACTCTGGTGCGGATCTTACTCTGGTTGATCTACGAGGTTCTGTAGTAACTTGATCTGAAGTTTCATGATCAACATCATTAAACTTCCTCACTATTTGGTGTAGATGTCACATAAACCGGTTTCTGTGATAAACTACTTTCAAATAAGGGAGAAGGTACAGTTACCTCATCAAGTTCTACTTTCCTCCCACTCACTTCTTTCGAGAGAAACTCCTTCTCTAGAAAGGATCCATTCTTAGCAACAAATGTCTTGCCTTCGGATCTGTGATAGAAGGTGTACCCAACTGTCTCCTTTGGGTATCCTATGAAGACACATTTCTCCGATTTAGGTTCGAGCTTATCAGGTTGAAGCTTTTTCACATAAGCATCGCATCCCCAAACTTTAAGAAACGACAACTTTGGTTTCTTGCTAAACCATAGTTCATAAGGTGTCGTCTCAACGGATTTTGACGGTGTTCTATTCAGCGTGAATGTGGCCGTCTCAAGAGCATAACCCCAAAACGATAGCGGTAAATCTGTAAGAGACATCATAGATCGCACCATATCTAGTAAAGTGCGATTACGACGTTCGGACACACCATTGCGCTGTGGTGTTCCGGGTGGCGTGAGTTGCGAAACTATACCGCATTGTTTCAAATGTAGACCAAACTCGTAACTCAAATATTCGCCTCCACGATCAGATCGTAGAAACTTTATTTTCTTATTACGATGATTTTCAACTTCACTCTGAAATTCTTTGAACTTTTCAAATGTTTCAGACTTATGTTTCATTAAGTAGATATACCCATATCTGCTTAAATCATCTGTGAAGGTGAGAAAATAACGATATCCGCCACGAGCCTCAACATTCATCGGACCACATACATCTGTATGTATGATTTCCAACAAATCTGTTGCTCTCTCCATAGTACCGAGAACGGGTTTTAGTCATCTTGCCCATGAGGCACGGTTCGCAAGTGCCAAGTGATTCATAATCAAGTGACTCCAAAAGCCCATCAGTATGGAGTTTCTTCATGCGTTTTACACCGATATGACCCAAACGGCAGTGCCACAAATAAATTGCATTATCATTATTAACTTTACATCTTTTGGTTTTAATATTATGAATATGTGTGTCACACGATCGAGATCCAACAAACCATTTTCATTGGGTGTATGACCATAGAAGGTTTTATTCATGTAAACAGAACAATAATTATTCTCTAACTTACATGAATAACCGTATTGCAATAAACATGATCAAATCATATTCATGCTCAACGCAAACGCCAAATAACATTTATTTAGGTTCAACACCAATCCCGATAGTATAGGGAGTGTGCGATGATGATCATATCAATCTTGGAACTACTTCCAACACTTATCGTCACTTCCCTTCAACTAGTCTCTGTTTATTCTGTAACTCCTGTTTCGAGTTACTAATCTTAGCAACCGAACAAGTATCAAATACTCAGGGCTACTATAAACACTAGTAAAGCACACATCAATAACCTGTATATCAAATATACCCTTGTTCACTTTGCCATCCTTCTTATCCACCAAATATTTGGGGTATTTCCGTTTCCAGTGACCATTTCCTATGCAGTGTAAGCACTCAGTTTCAGGCTTTGGTTCAGCTTTGGGTTTCTTCGTGGGAGTGACAACTTGCTTGTCATTCTACTTGAAGTTCCCCTTTCTTTCCCTTTGCCCTTTTCTTGAAACTAGTGGTCTTTGTCAATCATCAACACTTGATGCTCTTTCTTGATTTCTACCTTCGTCGATTTCAACATCACGAAGAGCTCGGGAATCGTTTTCGTCATCCCTTGCATACTATAGTTCATCACGAAGTTCTAGTAACTTAGTGATGGTGACTAGAGAATTCTGTCAATCACTATCTTATCTGGAAGATTAACTCCCACTTGATTCAAGCGATTGAAGTACCCAGACAATCTTAGCACATGCTCACTAGTTGAGCGATTCTCCTCCATCTTTTAGCTATAGAACTTGTTGGAGACTTCATATCTCTCAACTCGGGTATTTGCTTGAAATATTAACTTCAATTCCTGGAACATCTCATATGGTCCATGACGTTCAAAACGTCTTTGAAGTCCCGATTCTAAGCCGTTAAGCGTGGTGCACTAAACTATCAAGTAGTCATCATATTGAGCTAGCCAAATGTTCATAACGTCTGCATCTGCTCCTGCAATAGGTCTGTCACCTAGCGGTGCATCAAGGACATAATCCTTCTGTGCAGCAATGAGGATAAACCTCAGATCACGGATCCAATCTGCATCATTGCTACTAACATCTTTCAACACAGTTTTCTCTAGGAATATATTAAAATAAACATATGAAAGCAACAAACATAGGGAAGCAACAACGCGAGCTATTGATCTGCAACATAATTTGCAAAATACTACCAGGAGTAAGTTCATGATAAATTTAAGTTCAATTAATCATATTACTTAAGAACTCCCACTTAGATAGACATCTCTCTAGTCATCTAAGTGATTACGTGATCCATATTAACTACACCATGTCCGATCGTCACGTGAGATGGAGTAGTTTCAATGGTGAACATCACTATGTTGATCATATCTACTATATGATTCACGCTCGACCTTTCGGTCTCCGTGTTCCGAGGCCATATCTGCATATGCTAGGCTCGTCAAGTATAACCTGAGTATTCTGCGTGTGCAAAACTGGCTTGCACCCGTTGTAGATGGACGTAGAGCTTATCACACCCGATCATCACGTGGTGTCTCGGCACGACGAACTTTGGCAACGGTGCATACTCAGGGAGAACACTACTTGATAATTTTAGTGAGAGATCATCTTAAAATGCTACCGTCAATCAAAGCAAGATAAGATGCATAAAGGATAAACATCACATGCAATCAATATAAGTGATATGATATGGCCATCATCATCTTGTGCTTGTGATCTCCATCTCCGAAGCACCGTCGTGATCACCATCGTCACCGCGCGACACCTTGATCTCCATCGTAGCATCGTTGTCGTTCGCCATCTATTGCTTCTCGACTATCGCTACCGCTTAGTGATAAAGTAAAGCAATTACAGGCGCTTGCATTTCATACAATAAGCGACAACCATATGGCTCCTGCCATTGCCGATAACTCGGTTACAAAACATGATCATCTCATACAATAAAATATAGCATCACGTCTTGACCACATCACATCACAACATGCCTTGCAAAAACAAGTTAGACGTCCTCTACTTTGTTGTTGCAAGTTTTACGTGGCTGCTATGGGCTGAGCAAGAAAACCGTTCTTACCTACGCATCAAAACCACAACGATAGTTTGTCAAGTTGGTGCTGTTTTAACCTTCGCAAGGACCGGGCGTAGCCACACTCGGTTCAACTAAAGTGAGAGAGACAGACACCCGCTGGTCACCTTTAAGCAACTAGTGCTCGAAGCGGTGAAACCAGTCTCGCGTAAGCGTACGCGTAATGTCGGTCCGGCCGCTTCATCTCACAATACCGCTGAACCAAAGTATGACATGCTGGTAAGCAGTATGACTTATATCGCCCACAACTCACTTGTGTTCTACTCGTGCATATGACATCAACGCATAAAACCAGACTCGGATGCCATTGTTGGGGAACGAGTAATTTCAAAAATTTCCTACGCACACGCAAGACCATGGTGATGGCATAGCAACGAGAGGGAGAGTGTCCGTCCCACGCACTCGTGAGACCGAAAGCGGAAGCGTTATAACAACGCGGTTGATGTAGTCGACGTCTTCACGATCCGACCGATCCAAGTACCGAACGACGGCACCTCCGAGTTCTGCACACGTTCAGCTCGATGGCGATCCCCGGCTCCGATCCAGCAAAGCGTCGGGGATGAGTTCCGTCAAGACGACGGCGTGGTGGACGATGATGATGCTCCACCGACGCAGGGCTTCGCCTAAGCTCGCGACGATATGACTTCACGGCGCAGGGCTTCGCCTAAGCTCGCGACGATATGACCGAAGTGGAATATGGTGGAGGGGGCACCGCACACGGCTAAGGAACGATCCGTAGATCGACTTGTGTGTCATGGGGTGCCCCTGCCCCGTATATAAAGGAGCAAGGGGGTGCGGCCAGCCCAAAGGGCTGGAGGAGTCCTACTCCCACCGAGTAGGACTCCCCTTCCTAGTTGGATTAGGATTGGGGAAGGGGAAGAGGGAAGGGCGCGCCCCCTCTCCTTGTCCTATTCGGACCAGAGGGGAGGGGGGGCGGCCTGCCTGGCGGCCCTTTCCTCTTCTCCCTATGGCCCATCAAGGCCCATAGACCCCTCGGGGTTCCGTAACCCCGGTGTTAAATAACTTCCTGTTTTCATCCGAACCTTCCAAGTCCAAACATAGGCTTCCAATATATCAATCTTTATGTCTCGACCATTTGAGACTCCTCGTCATGTCCGTGATCACATCCGGACTCGAACTACCTTGGTACATCAATACTTATAAACTCATAATGAACTGTCATCGAAACGTTAAGCGTGCGGACCCTACGGGTTCGAGAACTATGTAGACATGACCTAGAACTATTCTTGGTCAATAACCAATAGCGGGACCTGGATGCCCATATTGGCTCCTACATATTCTACGAAGATCTTTATCGGTCAAACCGCATAACAACATACGTTGTTCCCTTTGTGATCGGTATGTTACTTGCCCGAGATTCGATCGTCGGTATCCAATACCTAGTTCAATCTCGTCACCGCAAGTCTCTTTACTCGCTCGTAATGCATCATCCTGTAACCAACTCATTGGTCACATTGCTTGCAAGGCTTATAATGATGTGCATTACCGAGAGGGCCCAGAGATACCTCTCCGACAATCGGAGTGACAAAACCTAATCTCAAATACGCCAACCCAACATGTACCTTTGGAGACACCTGTAGTACTCCTTTATAATCACCCGATTACGTTGTGACGTTTGGTAGCACCAAAGTGTTCCTCCGTAAACGGAGTTGCATAATCTCATAGTTACAGGAACATGTATAAGTCATGAAGAAAGCAATAGCAACATACTAAGCGATCAAGTGCTAGGCTAACGGAATGGGTCAAGTCAATCAGATCATTCTCCTAATGATGTGATTCCGTTAATCAAATGACAACTCATGTCTATGGTTAGGAAACATAACCATCTTGATTAACGAGCTAGTCAAGTAGAGGCATACTAGTGACACTCTGTTTGTCTATGTATTCACACATGTATTATGTTTCCGGTTAATACAATTCTAGCATGAATAATAAACATTTATCATGAAATAAGGAAATAAATAATAACTTTATTATTGCCTCTAGGGCATATTTCCTTCATCTCCCACTTGCACTAGAGTCAATAATCTAGTTCACATCATCATGTGATTCAACACTAATATTCACATCTGTATGTGATTAACACCCATAGTTCACATCATCATGTGACCAACACCCAAAGGGTTTACTAGAGTCAATAATCTAGTTCACATCGCTATGTGATTAACACCCAAAGAGTACTAAGGTATGATCATGTTTTGCTCGTGAGAGAAGTTTAGTCAACGGTCTGTCACATTCAGAGCCGTATGTATTTTGCAAATATTCTATATCTACAATGCTCGCACGGAGCTACTCTAGCTAATTGCTCCCACTTTCAATATGTATCCAGATTGAGACTTAGAGTCATCTGGATCAGTGTAAAAGCTTGCATCGATGTAACTCTTTACGACGGGCTCTTTTATCACCTCCATAATCGAGAAATATTTCCTTAGTCCTCACTAAGGATGTTCTTGACCAACGTCCAGTGATCTACTCCTAGATCACTATTGTACTCCCTTCCCAAATTCAGAGCAAGGTATACAATAGGTCTGGTACATAGCATAGCATACTTTATAGAACCTATGACTGAGGCATAGGGAATGACTTTCATTCTCTTTTCTATTTTCTGCCGTGGTCGGGATTTGAGTCTTACTCCATTTCACACCTTTGCAACACAGGCAAGAACTCTTTCTTTGAGTGTTCCATTTTGAACTATTTCAAAATCTTGACAAGGTAGGTACTTATTGAAAAACTTATCAAGCGTCTTGAGCTATCTCAATAGATCTTGATGCTCAATATGTAAGCAGCTTTACCGAGGTCCTTTCTTTGAAAAAACTCCTTTCAAATACTCCTTTATGCTTTGCAGAATAATTCTACATTATTTCCGATCAACAATATGTCATTCTCATATACTTATCAGAAATGCTGTAGTGCTCCCACTCACTTTCTTGTAAATACAGGCTTCACCGTAAGTCTGTATAAAACTATATGCTTTGATCAACTTATCAAAGCGCGTATTCCAACTCGAGATGCTTGCACCAGTCCATAGATGGATCGCTGGAGCTTGCACATTTTGTTAGCTCCTTTAGGATTGACAAAACCTTCTGGTTGCATCATATACAACTCTTCTTTAATAAATCCATTAAAGAATGTAGTTTTGACATCCATTTGCCAAATTTCATAAAATGTGGCAATTGCTAACATGATTCGGACAGACTTTAAGCATCGCTACAGTTGAGAAAATCTCATTGTAGTCAACACCTTGAACTTGTCGAAAACCTTTCTGCGACAAGTCGAGCTTTGTAGATAGTAATACTACTATCAGCATCTGTCTTCCTCTTGAAGATCCATTTATATAATATGGCTTGCCGATCATCGGGCAACTCCATCAAAGTCCACACTTTGTTCTCATATATGGATCCCATCTCAGATTTCATGGCCTCAAGCCATTTTGCGGAATCTGGGCTCACCATCGCTTCTTCATAGTTCGTAGGTTCATCATGATCTAGTAGCATGACTTCCAGAACAGGATTACCGTACCACTCTGGTGCGGATCTTACTCTGGTTGATCTACGAGGTTCTGTAGTAACTTGATCTGAAGTTTCATGATCAACATCATTAAACTTCCTCACTATTTGGTGTAGATGTCACATAAACCGGTTTCTGTGATAAACTACTTTCAAATAAGGGAGAAGGTACAGTTACCTCATCAAGTTCTACTTTCCTCCCACTCACTTCTTTCGAGAGAAACTCCTTCTCTAGAAAGGATCCATTCTTAGCAACAAATGTCTTGCCTTCGGATCTGTGATAGAAGGTGTACACAACTGTCTCCTTTGGGTATCCTATGAAGACACATTTCTCCGATTTAGGTTCGAGCTTATCAGGTTGAAGCTTTTTCACATAAGCATCGCATCCCCAAACTTTAAGAACGACAACTTTGGTTTCTTGCTAAACCATAGTTCATAAGGTGTCGTCTCAACGGATTTTGACGGTGTTCTATTCAGCGTGAATGCGCCGTCTCAAGAGCATAACCCCAAAACGATAGCGGTAAATCTGTAAGAGACATCATAGATCGCACCATATCTAGTAAAGTGCGATTACGACGTTCGGACACACCATTGCGCTGTGGTGTTCCGGGTGGCGTGAGTTGCGAAACTATTCCGCATTGTTTCAAATGTAGACCAAACTCGTAACTCAAATATTCGCCTCCACGATCAGATCGTAGAAACTTTATTTTCTTATTACGATGATTTTCAACTTCACTCTGAAATTCTTTGAACTTTTCAAATGTTTCAGACTTATGTTTCATTAAGTAGTTATACCCATATCTGCTTAAATCATCTGTGAAGGTGAGAAAATAACGATATCCGCCACGAGCCTCAACATTCATCGGACCACATACATCTGTATGTATGATTTCCAACAAATCTGTTGCTCTCTCCATAGTACCGGAGAACGGGGTTTTAGTCATCTTGCCCATGAGGCACGGTTCGCAAGTGCCAAGTGATTCATAATCAAGTGACTCCAAAAGCCCATCAGTATGGAGTTTCTTCATGCGTTTTACACCGATATGACCCAAACGGCAGTGCCACAAATAAATTGCACTATCATTATTAACTTTACATCTTTTGGTTTTAATATTATGAATATGTGTGTCACACGATCGAGATCCAACAAACCATTTTCATTGGGTGTATGACCATAGAAGGTTTTATTCATGTAAACAGAACAATAATTATTCTCTAACTTACATGAATAACCGTATTGCAATAAACATGATCAAATCATATTCATGCTCAACGCAAACGCCAAATAACATTTATTTAGGTTCAACACCAATCCCGATAGTATAGGGAGTGTGCGATGATGATCATATCAATCTTGGAACTACTTCCAACACTTATCGTCACTTCCCCTTCAACTAGTCTCTGTTTATTCTGTAACTCCTGTTTCGAGTTACTAATCTTAGCAACCGAACAAGTATCAAATACTCAGGGGCTACTATAAACACTAGTAAAGCACACATCAATAACCTGTATATCAAATATACCCTTGTTCACTTTGCCATCCTTCTTATCCACCAAATATTTGGGGTATTTCCGTTTCCAGTGACCATTTCCTATGCAGTGTAAGCACTCAGTTTCAGGCTTTGGTTCAGCTTTGGGTTTCTTCGTGGGAGTGACAACTTGCTTGTCATTCTACTTGAAGTTCCCCTTTCTTTCCCTTTGCCCTTTTCTTGAAACTAGTGGTCTTTGTCAATCATCAACACTTGATGCTCTTTCTTGATTTCTACCTTCGTCGATTTCAACATCACGAAGAGCTCGGGAATCGTTTTCGTCATCCCTTGCATACTATAGTTCATCACGAAGTTCTAGTAACTTAGTGATGGTGACTAGAGAATTCTGTCAATCACTATCTTATCTGGAAGATTAACTCCCACTTGATTCAAGCGATTGAAGTACCCAGACAATCTGAGCACATGCTCACTAGTTGAGCGATTCTCCTCCATCTTTTAGCTATAGAACTTGTTGGAGACTTCATATCTCTCAACTCGGGTATTTGCTTGAAATATTAACTTCAATTCCTGGAACATCTCATATGGTCCATGACGTTCAAAACGTCTTTGAAGTCCCGATTCTAAGCCGTTAAGCGTGGTGCACTAAACTATCAAGTAGTCATCATATTGAGCTAGCCAAACGTTCATAACGTCTGCATCTGCTCCTGCAATAGGTCTGTCACCTAGCGGTGCATCAAGGACATAATCCTTCTGTGCAGCAATGAGGATAAACCTCAGATCACGGATCCAATCTGCATCATTGCTACTAACATCTTTCAACACAGTTTTCTCTAGGAATATATTAAAATAAACATATGAAAGCAACAAACATAGGGAAGCAACAACGCGAGCTATTGATCTACAACATAATTTGCAAAATACTACCAGGACTAAGTTCATGATAAATTTAAGTTCAATTAATCATATTACTTAAGAACTCCCACTTAGATAGACATCTCTCTAGTCATCTAAGTGATTACGTGATCCATATTAACTACACCATGTCCGATCGTCACGTGAGATGGAGTAGTTTCAATGGTGAACATCACTATGTTGATCATATCTACTATATGATTCACGCTCGACCTTCGGTCTCCGTGTTCGAGGCCATATCTGCATATGCTAGGCTCGTCAAGTATAACCTGAGTATTCTGCGTGTGCAAAACTGGCTTGCACCTGTTGTAGATGGACGTAGAGCTTATCACACCCGATCATCACGTGGTGTCTCGGCACGACGAACATTGGCAACGGTGCATACTCAGGGAGAACACTACTTGATAATTTTAGTGAGAGATCATCTTAAAATGCTACCGTCAATCAAAGCAAGATAAGATGCATAAAGGATAAACATCACATGCAATCAATATAAGTGATATGATATGGCCATCATCATCTTGTGCTTGTGATCTCCATCTCCGAAGCACCGTCGTGATCACCATCGTCACCGGCGCGACACCTTGATCTCCATCGTAGCATCGTTGTCGTTACGCCATCTATTGCTTCTACGACTATCGCTACCGCTTAGTGATAAAGTAAAGCAATTACAGGGCGTTTGCATTTCACACAATAAAGCGACAACCATATGGCTCCTGCCAGTTGCCGATAACTCGGTTACAAAACATGATCATCTCATACAATAAAATATAGCATCACGTCTTGACCACATCACATCACAACATGCCTTGCAAAAACAAGTTAGACGTCCTCTACTTTGTTGTTGCAAGTTTTACGTGGCTGCTATGGGCTGAGCAAGAACCGTTCTTACCTACGCATCAAAACCACGACGATAGTTTGTCAAGTTGGTGCTGTTTTAACCTTCGCAAGTACCGGGCGTAGCCACACTCGGTTCAACTAAAGTGAGAGAGACAGACACCCGCTGGTCACCTTTAAGCAACTAGTGCTCGAAGCGGTGAAACCAGTCTCGTGTAAGCGTACGCGTAATGTCGGTCCGGGCCGCTTCATCTCACAATACCGCTGAACCAAAGTATGACATGCTGGTAAGCAGTATGACTTATATCGCCCACAACTCACTTGTGTTCTACTCGTGCATATGACATCAACGCATAAAACCAGACTCGGATGCCACTGTTGGGGAACGTAGTAATTTCAAAAAATTTCCTACGCACACGCAAGACCATGGTGATGGCATAGCAACGAGAGGAGAGTCGTCCGCCCACGCCCTCGTGAGACCGAAAGCGAAGCGTTATAACAACACGGTTGATGTAGTCGTACGTCTTCACGATCCGACCGATCCAAGTACCGAACGTACGGCACCTCCGAGTTCTGCACACGTTCAGCTCGATGACGATCCCCGGGCTCCGATCCAGCAAAGCGTCGGGGATGAGTTCCGTCAGCACGACGGCGTGGTGACGATGATGATGCTCCACCGGCGCAGGGCTTCGCCTAAGCTCCGCGACGATATGACTCTACCGGCGCAGGGCTTCGCCTAAGCTCCGCGACGATATGACCGAAGTGGAATATGGTGGAGGGGGACACCGCACACGGCTAAGGAACGATCCGTAGATCGACTTGTGTGTCATGGGGTGCCCCCTGCCCCCGTATATAAAGGAGCAAGGGGTGCGGCCAGCCCAAAGGGGCCACGAGTTCCGACTCGGAGCGCTCACGTTCATCGCCGATGATTCGGCCTGGCTCCAGGAGGCTCGAAGTCGAGGCGCTGCTTATCCGAGGTTCGCCGCACTTCCGTGCGAGTGCTCGAGGCGTCCTCCTCCGGCAGCCGACGACTCCGTATCAGTTAGCGCCCGTGTCGACTTCTCGCTCAGGTCATGGCTCCAACGGTGGGTGAAGCACGCGCTGATTCGGCAGGCGTTCACCCCTCAGGTCGCGGCGATCAGAGGGCACGTATGGCGCAAAAAAAGAAAAAAAAGTACTATCACAGCACAAAAGCATAGTATCATTTTGCAGACCGGTTACACAAACTTTTTTACATGAGCCACCACTACACTAGAAGCATTACCACAACAAGTCATGTTGGTCCGTAGACATAGTGAGTTTTTTTTGCATTTTTTGCAGGCCGATTAGACATACCTTTTTACATGCACCACCACTACAACACTAGCATTACCACAACAAATCGACATCACCGCATTTTACAGGGTGACCTAAGTTTACTTGTCGCCTTTTTTTTCCCAACTTTAGATTTCTTGACACTGGGAGTTGTTGTGGCATCCATATTAACTCCACTGGAATGCACTATGTTGTCGCTTGGGTGTGTGTTCTCATTACCATACAATGTTGCAACAGACTTGTTTTTCTGCCTAAATACCTTCACGTACTCAAGCCGCGACTTCATCCTCAATGTCTTTGGCCTACCTTTAGGCTTCACACGTTTAGGCGTATGCATGTTCAGGAGCTGATCATCGCTTAGTACCTTGTTATTCAATCCATCATCTCTTTTCCTTTTAGGCATTGTCGATCCGTCGTTTCCGCGCAACGTGATTGCCTCTGATGCTAGCTCCCGGAACACCTTTAGAGCCTTTTCAAGCATGCTCTCACATTGCGAAACCTCCTTCACCGCTTGCATTGCTGCTATATACAGAATGTTCTGACGTGTTGCTGAATCACCAGCCGCGCAAGAAGATTGGTTCGGTATGTGAACACCCACGAATCCTTCTATTGCTCTTCTTGTCCAACGTTTCACAATATTCTTAACAGGTATCTTAAATATGTCTTTGTGAATGAGTACCTGCAAAACAAATTATATGTTATGCACGAAACATTTACCAGGGAGAAGTTATTGATACAGTATTACCCCATGTCTTAATACTGCTATATAGAAAAGGATTATTTGTGCAAATGGTTTTACCTTTATAATGTACTACACCATAGAGAAAACAATTATGAATATGGATTCACCTTTATAGAGTGCCTGCACAGCAGGCCGATGTGCTCAAAATAGCCGCACGTGCATGATATTAACTCACCACCGTCCTTCATAGCTACGGTGTATGATCTATCTTCATAATCGACCATATAGTCAGGGCGTCCAAGCTGAACCTCAAGCTCGGTGTCACTGATGCGATTGGAGACAACCAATGACATGGACTTGTAGAACTCGTCTTCAAACTTCTTGTAAACAGCATCCGTGTAAATCTCCGCGGCGTCAACTTCAATAGGATGGCCGCCATTGTATTTTCTTCGCTTCTAACAAAACGTATAAATAAACAGTATCAATATATAAGCATATGTGGAGTACGTGGTCATTGCTGAACCGAAAATGAATGATACTAACCGTTTTGGTGATATGTTGTTCTTTCCCTTCGTCAGAGTTTCTTGACTTCAGAATATTGTTGTACTGCTTTACAAATAGATGCATAGGTGACGACCGCGGTATGTATTGCTTCAGAAGGTGATTTGCGCTTTCGCTCCTCTGTGTACTAGTCATTCCAGCACAAAAAATTCTCGAGAAATAAGGTTTGGTCCACTTTTCACGGTTTGAATAAAGGGCATTCAGGTACTTGTTTTGCAAAAGATTATACTTGACCAAGAGCTTCGACCAACTTTCTTCAAACTCAGCTACATCTATTATCTCATCTATAATTTTGTGGAATTCATATTTGAATCCACTCCTCTTGCTGTAAGTGTAACCAAGATGTTCCTTTGCACATTTCAGCACATGCCACTTGCACCATCTATGCCTGGTGTGTGGAAGGGTAGATTTGATAGCTCCCTCCATAGATTTACATTGGTCTGCAATTTGAAACACATGAATTAATAATTAGACCACATCATAGATAAACCAATTTCACTGTACAGTAGCATATGAGAGCAGAGACAAGTGGTGAGCAGCCAACCTGTTAGCATAGTGACAGGATATTTTCCATTCATTACATCCACAAAGTTTTTAAAGGCCCACTCGAATCCAGCTATGGTCTCTTCACGCATCAAAACACCTCCAAATATGGTTGATTGATAATGGTTATTGACTCCAACAAATATCCCAAATGGCATATTGTACAGATTAGTCTTGTATGTTGTGTCAAATGTCACTACATCACCAAAATATACATAGTCTTGCATGTTCTTCCCAGTGCTCCACAATATAAACTTTGGTGAACCTTCATCATCAGAAGCAACACGTACTGACAAGTAAGGGTCTGCCACTTTCATATCATCCGACAATCTGACTGTTTTTCGCATGTCCTCTGAAATTGAGTCCTGTGCAAGACGTGAGCATAGGTACCTCAAATTTTCCTTGCGGAAGGGAGCACCGATGCATTCTCCATGTGTTGCATTAAGAATATTGTAGACCTTGCTGAGACTGATATTATTTTCCCTAAGATTGTTCACAAAGTCCTTGAGAAATGGATCTATCTCACTGTGTGAGTGCCATTGCCTTGTTTCCTCTCGGCTGTCAGAGAGAGGATGGTTATGCTCATTGCTGAATATGCTAACGTACCACCCGTCATCTTCCGTGCGAAGCAGACGCATCCTTGCTTTGCATTCTGTCCGACAAGTTGCAGAGTTCTCCTTTTCAGGCTTACCCTGCATATGGGTTGCGTCCCAGTATTTTAGTACTAAGATTCAGAATTAAACATCTCATATCACAATTTGCCATACATACATGGCAGTGATAATCAATTTATGCAAGGAGAGTACAGGTCGTATCGTACCTGACACTGACACACTAACTCATGCATCAGTTGATAGTTAGCTTCCCCCCACCTCGATTTCCCATGACGAATACCAAATCCATTCTCCCATGAATACAAATTATACTGCTCATAAGCTTCTTGCGCTGAATCAAAAGTCATACCAACAACAGGAGCAAAGGTGTCGGGTCCTTGTTTATCTTTCGCATTTAAAAGACAAGTTTCAATCGCACTATATTTACTCGGTGTGGCTCTTTTAGCAGACCCTGACTTTTTTCTGTTCCTGATATATGCAATCAATGGCATGGGCGTCAATGAACTCACGGTCGAATCGAACAAACATATTCGCATATAATGAAAACGATATGCAAAATCGATAGCTAAGTAATACAAACTGAAGGAAAAATATGGGATCCACTATCTTTGTCCATGTTGTATGTGCCCGGGTCAAGTATCTGAAACTATACAAATTTATGATGTCGCCGGTCTCACCTATGTTTCCAGCCTCCTTGATTTGGGGTATGGCAGATCTCTGGATGAACCTGCTCTGCGCCTCCTACCCGTACCACGGTGAGCTCGCGTTCATACGCAACGGGCGGTCCTCCGTCCACGACTTCAGATTTGCTGCGTGCGGTCAGAAAATTGGGCGGAGATGAGAAAGACTCAAATCTGGTAGCGTAGAGTGAGGGAATGAGGGGGGCTGAGAAGAGGATACGAAACCAACATACCTGGAGCTGACTTCACGCTCAGGATCTGGTCCCAAAGATGCCAGCATAAGCAGGTTCGAATCAGCAGCTAAGGCATCTTGATCCATTGCATCGCCTACAATAAGATCCCGGTCGACAGGTGGAGTCGCAAGCCCATCCATAACGAACAGGCCATCCTCCATCATCGCTCGGTTAGTGTATTCCTGTTGTATGGGGTGATGGCGATGGTGACTGCGGTGATGGAGCGGAGATGTGGAAGGAGACGTGTGTGAGATGCGGAAGGATGAAGACGACCGAGCCCTCTAGATTCCATTTGCAAGTTTGGAGGGCTGGCACATCGGTATAAACAGTGTCTGGTCTGCGACATGCATGTCTGCAGATTCTTGTCTCTCCATCAACAGTGACCGAATAGGCCTAGGTCTGTAGTTTAGAATTTTTTAAGCATCCAGCCTTACTGTTACAGTAGGCCTGCTAATCCACCCGCTGTCACTGTACACGGCACATATCCCTTTGCGACGCACTCGAAATTGACGGCCTTGATAGCAGTGGGCACCTGCACCCGGGACCAAAAAATCCATTCTCTTTCCTTATTGGAGGTGCCGGTATGCACGCACGCCTTCTTGATTTTGTGCCTGCCTCTTTCCTGACAGCATTCTGACTCTGCCTGGGCGTTCTTCTACTTTGTGTGTGTTTAGAACGATGCACTAATGCAGGTTTCGTATACACATGCTTTTCTTTTTTCTTCTTCGTTGCATATCTGTGAATCTTGTGAGCCATGATTGCCATGCTGCTATGTATGTCATTCTGCCACTTAGAGGCGGTGCTACTACCTAATTTTTATGCTAGAAATAACTAACAAATACAGACAGAATGTACAAATTTATTACACATGATTGAGGGCAATAATCTATATATTTCCTGCAGTACCTGTGAGCCCGTTGACGAACTCGCTGTTGATAGATTATCATTTGCTGTTAAACAGTAAATGCACCAGAATTCTTGGAGAATATTCAAATACCACAAAGAGCCAGCTATATTAGGGTAATTATGTTAGAATTAAGCCGGATAGCTTCTCACTTGCTATGGCTTGGACCTTTTATGGCGGATCTCGGCGCACAGACTCCTTTTTTCTATATTTTTAGAGAGAGAGAATTAATATATGATCTATTTGAAGCTGCTACAGGTATGCGAATGATGCACAATTACTTTCGCATCGGAGGAGTAGCCGCCGATCTACCTTATGGATGGATCGATAAATGTTTAGATTTCTGTGATTATTTTTTACGCGGAGTTGTTGAATATCAACAACTTATTACACAGAATCCAATTTTTTTAGAGCGAGTTGAAGGAGTAGGTTTTATTAGCGGAGAAGAAGCAGTAAATTGGGGCTTATCGGGACCGATGTTACGAGCTTCTGGAATACAATGGGATCTTCGTAAAGTAGATCCTTATGAGTCTTACAACCAATTTGATTGGAAAGTCCAATGGCAAAAAGAAGGGGATTCGTTAGCTCGCTATTTAGTACGAATTGGTGAAATGAGGGAATCCATCAAAATAATTCAACAAGCTGTAGAAAAAATTCCTGGAGGACCTTATGAGAATTTAGAAGTCCGACGCTTTAAGAAAGAAAAGAATTCTGAATGGAATGATTTTGAGTATAAATTTCTTGGTAAAAAACCTTCGCCCAATTTTGAATTGTCAAGACAAGAGCTTTATGTAAGAGTAGAAGCCCCAAAAGGTGAATTAGGGATTTATCTAGTAGGAGATGATAGCCTTTTCCCCTGGAGATGGAAAATCCGTCCACCCGGGTTTATTAATTTGCAAATTCTTCCTCAGCTAGTTAAAAAAATGAAATTGGCTGATATCATGACGATATTAGGTAGTATAGATATCATTATGGGGGAAGTTGATCGTTGAAATGATAATAGATAGGGTAGAGGTAGAAACTATCAATTCTTTTTCGAAATTGGAATTATTAAAAGAAGTCTATGGACTGATATCGATTCTACCCATTTTGACCCTCCTTTTGGGAATAACAATAGAGGTACTCGTAATTGTGTGGTTAGAAAGAGAAATATCTGCGTCGATACAACAACGTATTGGTCCTGAATATGCTGGCCCCCTGGGCCTGCTTCAAGCTATAGCAGATGGGACTAAGCTACTTTTTAAAGAAGATATTCTGCCATCCCGAGGAGATATTTCTTTATTTAGCATTGGACCCTCTATAGCAGTCATATCAGTTTTATTAAGTTTTTTAGTTATCCCTTTGGGATATCATTTTGTTTTAGCCGATCTTAGTATTGGTGTTTTTTTATGGATTGCCATTTCAAGTATAGCTCCTATTGGTCTTCTTATGGCAGGATATAGCTCAAATAATAAATATTCTTTTTCAGGCGGTCTACGAGCTGCTGCTCAATCCATTAGTTATGAAATACCATTAACTTTTTGTGTGCTAGCAATATCTCTACGTGTGATTCGTTAAAAGGGATCTTTTTCCTATAAAATCCATTAACTATTTATATTCCTTTTCTTATTTAGTATTTGGGTTGGTAAGTTAAACTAGATAGCTATATGAGTGAAACAAAACAGCTTATAAATTTGTAGTAAAAAGAAAAAATCTCATTTCCTACGTACAAGAAAAAAGTGGAAGTAAACATAAGCAGTGTAAACTCTTTATCCCAAGGTTGATATTTTTTAATTAGTCATCATATCTTGAAGCGGCCAAGAATAAAGGATTCACGATATGGAATTCCATTACTAGAATACTCCTAGTTATTACTATAACTTAATAATCCATAAGAAGAATCCACCAAAAGTTAGTGAAGGGTTAGGAACACTAAAGTACATAAAGGATTAGTAATGGAAAATCTAAAACATTAGAGATTTTTGCCCATAAAAGGAATCATAATAAGGACTTGCAATTTGTAGAAATTATCAAGTAGTACTTTCTTCGGATTCCGATCCAGAGTATGTTCCCATTCACTTGTTAAGGAAATGGCTATCAAGAACGAATTAACCATTTATCCATTTTTTCTTTTTAAATACCCCCTCCGTGGGGAAAGAAGAATAGTAAAAAAGATATGGAGTGCACTAGAATTTTTTTTCATTATTTCCTTCCTCTATTCATATTCATGCAGAATTGCTCATGAACTAATACCCAACTCTTTCCATTTATTAATTGAATTCCTATAACAAGTAAC
Source organism: Aegilops longissima (assembly GCA_021605205.1). Lineage (NCBI taxonomy): Eukaryota > Viridiplantae > Streptophyta > Magnoliopsida > Poales > Poaceae > Aegilops > Aegilops longissima. The sequence continues at coordinate 26,219,042 of CM038682.1, forward strand.
AAGTGTTTTATTCCAAGATTAAGTTATTACTGAACAAAGAAAAATTTTCATTATATTATAAAGGATGAGATCAATTCGGAAGCGCTTTTTCTTATTCTAGCAGACGGAATTCCTTTGGTCTAATTTAGGACTTTCAAATCTATTTTATTTTATCTAATTCTATCTACGCCCCAGGGGCTAGGAACAAAACAGTCCTTTCCTTTTTCTGATCATAGAGAAGCCGTATGAAGCTAAGGTTTCATGTACGGTTTTGAAATAGCGGTGGGAACTGTGATGTTATCATCGACTATGATTATCTAACAGTTCAAGTACAGTTGATATAGTTGAAGCACAGTCAAAATACGGTTTTTTTGGATGGAATATTTGGCGTCAGCCTATAGGTTTTCTGGTTTTTTTAATTTCTTCTTTGGCAGAATGTGAAAGATTACCCTTTGATTTACCAGAAGCGGAGGAAGAATTAGTAGCAGGTTACCAAACTGAATATTCCGGTATCAAATATGGTTTATTTTATCTTGTTTCTTACCTAAATTTATTAGTTTCTTCTTTATTTGTAACAGTTCTCTACTTGGGCGGGTGGAATTTATCTATTCCCTATATATCCTTTTTTGATTTTTTCCAAATGAATAAAGCAGTTGGAATTTTGGAAATGACAATGGGTATATTTATTACATTAACTAAAGCTTATTTATTTCTCTTCATTTCTATCACAATAAGATGGACTTTACCGAGGATGAGAATGGATCAGTTATTAAATCTTGGATGGAAATTTCTTTTACCTATTTCCCTGGGCAATCTCTTATTAACAACCTCTTCTCAACTTGTTTCACTATAAATAAGATAATACAATAATAGTAAGAATATTTTCAACACAAAAGCTCTCTCAAACAAGAGAAAGAAACATATCTTTTTCATAGATATTTAGAATGAATATGTTCCCTATGGTAACTGGGTTCATGAGTTATGGTCAACAAACAATACGTGCTACAAGGTACATAGGTCAAAGTTTCATAACTACCTTATCCCACACAAATCGTTTACCTATAACGATTCACTACCCTTATGAAAAATCAATTACACCAGAGCGTTTCCGAGGGCGAATCCACTTTGAATTTGATAAATGTATTGCTTGTGAAGTATGTGTTCGCGTATGTCCGATAGATTTACCCGTTGTGGATTGGAGATTTGAAAAGGATATTAAAAGAAAACAATTGCTTAATTATAGTATTGATTTCGGAGTTTGTATATTTTGTGGCAATTGTGTTGAGTACTGTCCAACAAGCTGTTTATCGGTGATGAAGAATATGAACTTTCTACCTATGATCGTCATGAATTGAATTACAATCAAATTGCTTTAAGTCGGTTACCAATCTCCATAATGGGAGATTACACAATTCAAACAATTAGGAATTCGTCTGAAAGTAAAATAAACAAAGAAAAATCTTCGAATTCAAGAACGATTACTGATTACTAAACTTTGATTTTGTCTTTTTGTTATAAAAATCTAATAATTCTTTATTAAACTTTAAAATTAAACTATAAAGAAAAACGAAAAACTACTGCTTATTGGAAATTATTTCTTATTTTAAATCAGACTAGATTTTCGTGATATAATATAATTTATAACTATACAGTTTATACACAAAAAATACCTAATCCTTTTTTCCTTCATTGAATCCTTTAGTTTTAGTCAGTTCATGAAAAATTTTATACTATTAATTTCTTTTTATCCATAATGGATTTACCTGGACCAATACATGAGA
>CM038682.1:26225801-26230801 GCA_021605205.1 Aegilops longissima
CCAACTCAGCACCTTTTGTTTTGAGATTTTGAGAAGAGTTGCTCTTTGGAGAGCACAGACGATGAAAGTTGTAAGCTGTGTTCGGGGAGTTATTGTCTATCGTTGGCCTCTATGGTAGAACCCGTCGGGGAGGCACGAGAGGCGGTGGTTTACCCTGTGGCGGATGTCAGCGGTTCGAGTCCGCTTATCTCCAGCCCGTGAACTTAGCGGATACTATGATAGCGATAGCACGAATTTTGCCAATTCGGCGATTCGATCTATGATTTCACATTCATGGACGTTGATAAGATCCTTCCATTTAGTAGCACCTTAGGATGGCATAGCCTTAACGTTAATGGCGAGGTTCAAAGAGGAAAGGCTTGCGGTGGATACCTAGGCACCCAGAGGCGAGGAAGGGCGTATGGCGGCGAAATGCTTGGGAGTTGAAAATAAGCATAGATCGGAGATTCCCAAATAGGTCAACCTTTTAAACTGCCTGCTGAATCCATGAGCAGGCAAGAGACAACTGGCGAACTGAAACATCTTAGTAGCGAGGAGGAAAAGAAAGCAAAAGCGATTCCGTAGTAGCGGCGAGCGAAATGGGAGCAGCCTAAACCGTGAAAACGGGGTTGTGGGAGAGCAATACAAGCGTTGTGCTGCTAAGGCGAAGCGGTTGAGTGCCGCACCCTAGATGGCTAAAGTCCGATGGCGAAAGCATCACTAGCTTACGCTCGACCCGAGTAGCATGGGGCACGTGGAATCCGTGTGAATCAGCAAGGACCACCTTGCAAGGCTAAATACTCTGGGTGACCGATAAGCGAAGTAGTACCATGAGGGAAAGGTGAAAAGAACCCCGATGGGTAGTGAAATAGAGCGTGAAACCATGCTGAGCTCCCAAGCGGTGGGAGGAAAGTAATCTCGACCGCGTGCCTGTTGAAGAATGAGCGGCGACTCATAGGCGATGGCTTGGTTAAGGAGCGGAACCCACCGGAGCCGTGGCGAAAGCGAGTCTTAATAGGGCGATTGTCACTGCTTATGGACCCAAACCGGGTGATCTATCCATGACCAGGATGAAGCTTGGATGAAACTAAGCAGAGGTCGAACCGGTGATGTTGAAGAATCAGCGGATGAGTTGTGGTTAGGGGTGAAATGCCACTCGAACCCGAGCTAGCTGGTTCTCCCTGAAATGCGTTGAGGCGCAGCAGTTATTGGACATCTAGGGGTAAAGCACTGTTTGGTGCGGGCTCGCGAGCGGTACCAAATCGAGGCAAACTCTGAATACTAGATATGACCCAAAAATAACAGGGTCAAGGTCGGCCAGTGAGGCGATGGGGATAAGCTTCATCGCCGAGAGGAAACAGCCGGATCACCAGCTAAGGCCCTAAATGACCGCTTTCGGTGATAAAGGAGGTGGGGGTGCAAAGACAGCGGGAGGTTTGCCTAGAAGCAGCCACCCTTTAAAGAGTGCGTAATAGCTCATCGATCGGCGCCCTTGCGCTGAAGATGAAGCAGGGCTAAGCGATCTGCGAAGCTGTGGGATGTCAAAATGCATCGGTAGGGGGCGTTCCGCCTTAGAGGGAAGCAACCGCATGGCGAAGTCGACGAACCGAGCGAGAATGTCGTCTTGAGTAACGAAAACATTGGTGAGAATCAATGCCCGAAAACCAAGGTTTCCTCCGCAAGGTTAGTCCACGGAGGGTGAGTCAGGGCCTAAGATCAGGCGAAAGGCGTGGTCGATGGACAACAGGTCAATATTCCTGTACTACCCCTTGTTGATGCGGAGGGACGAGAGGAGGCTAGGTTAGCGAAAGATGGTTATAGGTTTAAGGACACAAGGTGACCCTGCTTTTCAGGGTAAGATGGGGTCTGAAAATGCCTCGAGCCGAGGTCCAGTACCAAGCACTGCAGCGCTGAAGTATGAGCCCGTGGACTAGCGATTGCTTCTCCACGAGGCTCATACCAGCGCCTTCTGGCGCTGAAGTATGTAAGCGATGCCATACTCCCAGGAAAAGCTCGAGCGACCTTCAACAAAAGGGTACTGTGCAGAAACCGACATGTGGGTAGGTAGAGAATACCTAGGGCGCGAGACAACTCTCTCTAAGGAACTCGGCAAAATAGCCCCGTAACCCGGAGAAGGGTGCACGCTCACAAAGGGGGCCGCAGTGACCAGGCCAGGCGATTGTTTACTAAAAACACAGGTCTCCATAAAGTCGTAAGACCATGTATGGGGGCTGGCCTGCCCAAGTGCCGGAAGGTCAAGGAAGTTGGTGAACTGATGGCAGGGAAGCCGCGGCGAAGCCCGGTGAAGCGGCCGTAACTATAACGGTCCTAAGGTAGCGAAATTCCTTGTCGGGTAAGTTCCGACCCTTACGAAAGGCGTAACGATCTGGGCTTTGTCTCGGAGAGAGGCTCGGTGAAATAGACATGTGCGTGAAGATCGGACTACCCGCACTGGACAGAAAGACCCTATGAAGCTTTCTTGTTCCACAGGATTGGCTTTGGGCCTTTCTGCGCAGCTTAGGTGGAAGGCGAAGAAGGCCCCTTCCGGGGGCCCGAGCCATCGATGAGATACCACTCTGGAAGAGCTCGGATTCTAGCCTTGTGTCGTAGACCCGGGCCAAGGGACAGTCTCGGTAGACAGTTTCTATGGGCGTAGGCCTCCCAAAAGGTAACGGAGGCGTGCAAAGGTTTCCTCGGGCAGACGGACATTGGTCCTCGAGTGCAAAGGCGAAGGAGCTTGACTGCAAGACTCACCCGTCGGCGAGAGGCGAAAGTCGGCCTTAGTGATCCGGCGGTGCCGAGTGGAAGGGCCGTCGCTCAGCGGATAAAAGTTACTCTAGGGATAACAGCTGATCTTCCCAAGAGTCCACATCGACAGGAAGGTTTGGCACCTCGATGTCGGCTCTTCGCCACTGGAGCTGTAGGTGGTTCCAAGGGTTGGGCTGTTAAGCCCATTAATGCGATACGTGAGCTGGGTTGAGCGTCGTGAGACAGTTCGGTCCATATCCGGTGTGGGCGTTAGAGCATTGAGAGGACCTTTCCTAATACGAGAGGACCGGGAAGGGCGCACCTCTCAGTGTACCGATTATCGTGCCTCTGATGGCAGCTGGGTAGCCAAGTGCGGAGAGGATAACTGCTGAAAGCATATAATGGTACCCACTCAGTCCTCCTCATCTCTACGGTTCCCAGTACCCACTCAGTTGCTCTAGTCACGCCTCTCGGATTCACTCCTCGAGGCTAGGAACAGTCCTGCGGCATCGGGTCGATACGCCCTAAAGGGCATGTCTCCCCTATCCGGGGCATACGGCTGCTGACTCTACTGAAGCAGCCTAGAACCCCGGACTGCGGGCTTTCGCTCTTACCCATGAAGGGATAAGAGCTCAGAGCCCTGGCTTTCCTGACTAGAGCTGATTCGTGGGTACTGTTCTCCTACGTTCTGAGGAACGATCTACCTTCGTTCCTTCCGTACAACATCCCTCTCCATTCCGGATGAGTGAATAGAAGGACTTAAAAGAGAGAATAAAGCAAGCCCCAGCATTTTCAATTCCTAATTTAAGTATATATATACCTTTCCGGGCAGCAGAGCGAGAGGAGAGGAGCCTCGTCCATACAATGGCCAGGAATAGAGGGGGGAGCTAATTAGATTGTTATATTTCCTATACCAGACCAATTAGCATGTCTCAAGGGATTGAGACACGCACTAACAGGCCTCATGCGTAAAGGGAGCCCACCTCTAAGGGTGGCCCCTTTACAACAGAGGAAGACATACGAATCTTACCCCCTACGAGTCCGGTCTCCGGGGGCGCAAATACCAGGTACCGATTTCCAGAGGTACCGATCAGCAAGGTACCCATTCCAAAGGTACCGATCCTTTGAAATCATGCTTTGCTATTAAAGGGAATTCCTCCTAACGTCGGAAACTCTATTTATTTGGGATCGGTCTTCCTCGTTCGTTCCCTCGATCGGTCACTCCTCGTCGACCTTGTTCTTAATGGTATTGCTAGATTTAGAAAATCCTTGAATAAGACCAACATTATGAACTACTACTCGCTGAAGTACTTCGCTTTCAAGTAGACGGACTTGATTTGATCACGTGAGGGATCAAAGGGAAAAAGCTATTTCACTCCAAAAAGGAGGCCTATTTGGCCGATTTAGGAGACCAGACGTATGATCCTTCACAATCAGGCTCCAAGTCCTTGTTAGACACCTTTTTTAATAGCAAACAAGGGCTCTGCCTAATGCATTCAAAACCGAACATTTGTATTCCATTCCGGGCAAGGAATAGAACTGCTTTGCTATTAAATGGAAGTCCTCCCAAGGGTCGGACACTCTTTCTTTATTTACCGAACTAGCAACAAGGAGCTTTTCGAGCAGATTTCCTGTTCGAAAAGGGCAGGAAGCGATGGGTTTTCGGCGACCGATCCTATCGTGGTCGAACAGCTTGATTTCCTCAAATTCAGGAAGCCAAAAAAAAAAGCAAAACCGAAGGAGAGACTTGTTTTACGAGCAATAATGAGGGAGGCCTCTTCGAGACCCTACCTATCGAAGCCTTGTTTTCACAGGGCAAATATTAGGTACCACAAGGCCTCTTTTACTAAACGAATCCGCCTTCAAACGCGTTCCATAAAAAACTAAGTAGGACCCTATTGAAAGTGCAAGGAACTTGAGCCGAAAAAAAAGAAAGTCACTTTTCCTTTCCTATCTTTTCGCGTGAACGCGGAGCAGTCAGGTAACGAACTGGAACTGCAAACCGGCTAACGTTACTTTTCCTTTTCCGCTTCGGAGTTGCAAACCGGCAGACCTTACTTTCTGAAAAAGATAGAAGTACGGAAACTGATCCTATTTCAGATCTCGAATTGCATTCAAACTTAGGCCGTTTTGAGTTGACATAGCTTGACCTGTGAACTCTCAGCGCGTACGACAGTTGCTTCGACAAACATTCGATAGACTAGCTTTCGAAGTGCCACGATCCTATCGAGTAAAATCATCCCCCGGGGATAACGGCCAGTGCAAGGCTACCC
>CM038682.1:28162065-28589181 GCA_021605205.1 Aegilops longissima
TCTTATGATGTTTCTCCCCCTCTACTCTCTTGTGATGAATTGAGTTTTCCCCTTTGAAGTTATCTTATCGGATTGAGTCTTTTATGAGAACACTTGATGTATGTCTTGCCGTGCTTATCTGTGGTGACAATGGGATATCATGTGCCTCTTGATGTATGTTTTGGTGACCAACTTGCGGGTTCCGCCCATGAACCTATGCATAGGGGTTGGCACACGTTCTTGACTCTCCGGTAGAAACTTTGGGGCACTCTTTGAAGTACTTTGTGTTGGTTGAATAGATGAATCTGAGATTGTGTGATGCATATCGTATAATCATGCCCACGGATACTTGAGGTGACAATGGAGTATCTAGGTGACATTAGGGTTTTGGTTGATTTGTGTCTGAAGGTGTTATTCTAGTACAAACTCTTGAATAGATTGATCCAAAAGAATAACTTTGAGGTGGTTTCGTACCCTACCATAATCTCTTCATTCGTTCTCCGCTATTAGTGTCTTTGGAGTGACTCTTTGTTGCATGTTGAGGGATTGTTATATGATCTATCTATGTTATTATTGTTGAGAGAACTTGCACTAGTGAAAGTATGAACCCTAGGCCTTGTTTCCTATCATTGCAATACCGTTTACACTCACTTTTACCACTTGTTACCTTGCTGTTTTTACAATTTCAGATTACAAATACCTTTATCTACCATCCATATTGCACTTGTATCACCATCTCTTCGCCGAACTAGTGCATCTATACAAATTGCCATTGTATTGGGTGTGTTGGGGACACAAGAGACTCTTTGTTATTTGGTTGCAGGGTTGTTTGAGAGAGACCATCTTCATCCCACGCCTCCTACGGATTGATAAACCTTAGGTCATCCACTTGAGGAAATTTGCTACTGTCCTACAAACCTGTGCACTTGCAGGCCCAACAACGTCTACGAAGAAGGTTGTGTAGTAGACATCAAGCTCTTTTTCTGGGCCGTTGCCGGGAGGTGAGTGCTTGAAGGTATATCTTTAGATCTTGCAATCGAATCTTTTGTTTCTTGTTTTATCACTAGTTTAGTTTATAAAAGAAAACTACAAAAAATGGAGTTAAGTTTGTCTCAGACGCTTCGTCTTTTTAATATCTTTCATGAGTTTGATGGAAAGGAAAATTGTGCTCAAGTGCTAGAAGAAGAATGCATTAGAATGCTTGATACTAAATCTTTGAATGATGAGCATGATTGCAATGTTGTTAGTATGAACTCCTTGAATATCCATAGTACAAGGTCAAAAAAAATCCATAGTACTAATGATGATTGCACTAGTCATGATGAAAATATCTCTTATGAACATGTCAACTTTTGTGGAGTGCATGTTTGCATGAACACAACAAATAGAGAAGATATATATTGCAATAGGCATAAGTATTTAGAAACTAAGAGGTTGCAAGAAAGGCTAGATAAGAGTGCGGAGAATTTAAGATATCTTTCCCGTTGTGAATTTTGCAATAAACAAGATCATTTACATCTCCAATGCAAATTGTTTCATGATCGGATCGTGTCCAAAAATTGTGATGATTTGATATCCCCTTCTCATACAATGAACTTAGATTGCTTTTGGGTTGTGAAGAGTTGAAACGTTTAACTAAGCCTATTCCAGAATTTAATCTTAGGCATTTCCTTGATATTGATCTAGAAAAGATTTATATGTTTTGTGCGGTGAATTGCATTGAAAATCCTTATATTGCCAATTACATAAAGAAAAGAAAGCAAATAGAAGATGATGAGAATACTAATGAAAGGGAAGAGACTTCCCAATATCCTCCTATTATTTCTTATGATGAATCAGGTAACGAGGAGGAGCTTTCTATTCAACCAATCTCGTCAATAAGGAGCTCAAAGAGGAAGGTTGAACCCACACATAATGTGAAGAAGAAAAAGAAAATAAGGAGCAACAAAGGTAGAAAGGTATCCCTCCCAAATGATGTTGCTCTTACTACTCATTGTGATGATGATAATTGCTTTACTATTGGTGCTATCCATATTCTTAATGATGATAGTGATTATGCTTATGATATGAAAGGGCCCAAGCTTGGGGAAGCTATGTTTGATGAGGATGAAATACTTGAGAATATATTTGCTGGAATTAATGTTTGTCCCAAGCTTGGGAATGCTATGTTTAATGAAGATGATATTTTTAGCGTCCCAAGTTTTGATATGCAAAGTTGTTATGATGAAAGCATGCCTCCTACTTATGATGATTATATTGATGAAAGTGGGTTTGGAAGAGTGTCAACTTTAGGAAGTAGTGATCCCACTATTTTGGAGGATGTTGAATTTTATTGTGATGAATATGAAAGTGGATTTGGAAGAGTGTCAACTTTATCTAGTGATTCCACTATCTTGGGAGAGGTTTCAATCGATTATGATGAGAACGAAGTTGCAACTTATGATGATTATTGTGATGAAACTTATGCTATAAAAAGTAGTGATGATTATATTTATAAAACTTGTCATGATTATGATTACCTTTTTTCTGAACATTACTCTTTTAATGTGGAGACAATTTTTAGTGTTCAAGTCTCTTATGATACTCCCACCATTCCGAATGAGAAGAATTTTGCTTATGTGGAGAGTAATAATTTTTTTATGCTTGTAGATCATGAAAAGAATGCTTTAGGTGCTGGTTATATTGTTGAATTCATTCATGATGCTACTGAAAATTATTATGAGGGAGGAATATATGCTTGTAGGAATTGCAATAATGTCAAGTTTCCTCCCTATGTGTTGAAAATCTTGAAGTTATGCTTGTTGTGCCATCCTATGCTAGTTGATTATTGTTCCCATAAGTTGTTTGCTCACAAAATCCCTATGCATAGGAAGTGTGCAACCAGCTCTGCCCTGACAAGCTCTTCGACCTCTCCGGTGTCTATATGTAGATTCCTTTCTCTGTAACCGACTTTGTATAACCCTAGTCCCCTCCGGTGTCTATATAAACCGGAGGGCTTAGTCCGTAGGGTAGAATCATAATCATACAAGCTAGACTTCTGGGATTTTAGCCATTATGATCTCGTGGTAGATCAACTCTTGCAATACTCATATTCATCAAGATCAATCAAGCAGGAAGTAGGGTATTACCTCCATAGAGAGGGCCCGAACCTGGGTAAACATCATGTCTCCCGCCTCCTGTTACCATCGACCTTAGACGCACAATTCGGGACCCCCTACCCGAGATCCACCGGTTTTGACACCGACAATGGCCCGCCCAGCTTTGTAGCACTTGCACCTATTACAACTAGCCTATGGACCCAGAAAAGTTGACAATGAGCAATCTCCTACAGTTTGGCTAGCCCAATTTTTTGATGCAAGCTCCGCCACCAGCCCTCTGACCTGTAGTACATCGTGGCAGCGCGTGACAACATTGAGTGAGTGAATGGATCAATCAACATGTAAAGCAATAAGAAGGAAAATTTACGATCTCCATGGTTACCGCGCGCAATGGCCACATTGCCTTCAGTAGATCAACCGTGCCACACAAACTTCGTGACGGAGTTCTAGATGATGTACCATCAATACGCTAGCGGATTTGCATTGCATTCATAGATGATGTGCATATTATAGGGCGCAATGCGCTTTTGCGCATGGTACGAACCATGGACGAGGTGCCACCCCCCTTCTGCTTCTGCCTACGAAGTCAGTAGATACGGTTGCCCATGCATAGTAAAATAACTCATCCTCCTTCACCGAGTACACCGACATCCTTTGTACTCTAATAACGACATGAAGTTCGAAAATAAGCTCAATGGCACTGGGCCGAACACCTGTCAGGCGTGGTGTCCGCCATGGACGGCGTCGACAGGGGGCGGAGCATATTTGGTTACATATGGATCCTAGGTGGACGGCGCTGTAGTACAAGCGAGTGGGCACGTGAGTGGGGGTAGGACGTCAGACAACGCCTAGGCCACGGCTGGAGAGGTACGACGGCGGTGTCAAAGGAGGATGGTGCGGATGCAAAGCAAGAGGGAGTAGGGACGGAGTGGAAGAGATTGTGGCTGGGAGGGAGATTTGGGTGTGCCTGGGTTGTCAGGGTCCTACGTGGCATCGGTCCAGACTCCCGCAAAACCACCTTCCCCAGTTTGCTTCCAATTTGCCGGAAAAATGACGTCCAGACCGTCGAGCAGACCGACACAGGACCACATTGGATGATAGAATTAGTCGGAAGAACTTAATCCGGACGTTGTGGGCGGTTTAACGTGGTCAGCGTTGGAGATGCCCTTGTAACCAGAAAAATGTTCAGTGAGTCAAGGCAACTCTGGCCGTGCATGCAGAAGCAGAAGAGGCTGGTAGAACTACTACTACGATGATTCGACGACGAGGCTGCATGCATGCATGACACCGCACCGTAGAGGTAGTAGCCTGAGCGGGACGACGAGTCAACTTACCTGAATGCAGTTGAAACTTGACCGGGATGGGCAGGAGTATACTAGGTTATCTACGGTTGAGGATGGACGACGGGTCAAATGTCCGACCAAGTGACACGCAACATGTAGGCTTACTGTTTCAACGAATGAAACGATGGTGAAGGCCAAGCAGGGCATTTCTCTGCTCTTCTCTCCCAAAGAGGAATGATTTAGCTACGTTGACCATGCGGTTTTCTGCCCCTTCCCGGAACAAGGAACGGCGCCAGTGGCATGTGTGCAGTGTACGTTACGTTCAGCGCTTGCTGGGAGTTGGTGAACCGAGAAGGGGTCGATGAAGTCGGGAGGCCGCGTTTTCAGACATCAGCAGGCAGCGAGCGGGCGGATATCAGTTACATATACGGGTATACTGTGGTATGTGAGTGGGTAGCGGCTGGATAAGAAGATGACACGATTGATGGAGGAAGCTGGGCAGGTACTATGTACTAGTCTCTTCCTAATTTTTTTTAATTTTTAATAATAAAGCATGGATTAACTCTGTGGGTTCACCGTCACAATGCGCTTTCTTTCTATGTCATAATACGCTTCTTCCTGTCCGTTTTTTCTTGATTTCGATATTTTTCTCAATATCCGAGGTGGTACTATCTGTTTCTTCAACGGCGCCGAGCGTTGTATTCTTTGAGCGCTATGGACGGTAAGCTTCTCGCCTAGGTCACGATGTCAAAAAAATACCATCAATTTGTGTTATCATTACGTTACATGCCTGTAATAAGCCAAGGCGACTTATTGGCACACAAATCGTGGCCCAGCTAAGGTTTCTTGCGCCCTGACAGTATAAGGCAAAAATAATTGCTGGTCAAAGTAATCGATCTCAAGACCTCCTGTTGATTATATCATAACACAGCCAACCACCTAGATCCTGTTGTGTGCTCCTATTAACGTTGATACAGATGTCAACTTAGTCCCACCTCGTTATTTTAGACCATATCTAACCAATTTATATACGTCTTTAAATTCCCTAGGTATCACGAAGCCGTCTCACGAATCAAACGGGGCGTTGGCAGAAATAAGAAAGGAAAAGAGAGAGGCTAATTTGTCTTCTACACTAAGAAGGAAGGAAATTAAACGAGGCATGGAAGGAATAAGGAAGAAAAATAGAGAGGCAAATTTGTGGGCTTACTAATAAGGGAGGAAATCAAAGAGACGGTGACAAAAATAAGAAAGGAAAGGGAGAGGCTAATATATATGGACTAAATTAATAAGGAAGGAAGAGGCTATATATGTTATGTGTGGTGGGACTCTTAAAATCAAACGGGACCTCACAGAGGAATAAATTGGTGGTTGTAAACAGGAAAACACGCATGAGGAATAAATAAATAAGAAAGAGGAAACTCGACGCGACGAGCTGCCTTTTCTGCCTTTGTTTGCAATGTGAGCCAAATCATCACAAAAAAAAGTGAGCTGATGGTATACGAAAGCTAGCTAATGAAGGAGGAGTATGGCATTTGGATGGACGAGCTCCATGTAGCTTTTTTTTTAAAATAAATCAAAAATCCTATTTTGAAGTTTCAAAACATTCTGGAAAAAAAATCATACATCATGAATGTGTTTTACATGTGTATAAAGTTTGACGATGAAATACATTATGTTCAGAGTAACACAAAAAGACAAATTCATGCATTTTCCATACTAAACAGTATATATATTGTTCATCGTTTTCAAAATCATGATTTCGTCTTTTTTATAGTTCTCACTGTAATGCATGTCATCTTCAAAGTTTACAGATATGTAGTAGACATCCATATGAACGTGTGTGATTTTTTTAGAAAAAAAATTGAAACTTTGGAATGTGGTTTTCAAAAATTTCAAAATAAAGAGCTCCATGGAGCTCATCCTCCATTTAGTATTTTCAACTAAGAAGCAATCAATTCAGAGAATATGAAATATTACAGAAGAACCAGATGATTAGCTTAGCCAGCTTCGTGTAATAGTTGCAAATTGTTGTGTGTGGCTACATAACGATCTTTTCGGACAATTGTGAGGCCCTAATAATCAAATCGGTAGACTGTACCATATGCTTATATATGCAAGCTTAACTACTTGGTGCAACGACTCTCCACTCAAATGGATAGATCAGGTAATTTTCTTCAACAAATTCTCCACTCAAATGCAGAATAGAAGAAGCCTCGAATGGGTAGTAGAAAAGGTGGTGGCAAAGCTTTACCCGTTTTACATGAATATAATGGTTTATCTAATTTTGACATTAGTTATTAACATTATACTAAAACTATGCCTTAACATCTTCCTCTCTCTTATAATTGTAGTGTGCTTGATATGATGATGGAAATCACAAGGGCGTGTGCATGATGATATTTCAAAAAGGGCAGAAGGATGAATGGATAGGTGACATTGGCGAGACAGACGAAACTCACACACGAATGTAATAAGTGGCAAATACATAATTTTGCTATCCCGTTGCAACGCACGGGCTCTTTTGCTAGTTCTAGTAATAAAGCATGGATTGACTCCGTGGGTTCACCGTCACAATGCACTTTCTTCTCATGTCATAATACGCTTTCATAATTTATATGGACAATCGTGGTGTTTTGCAGAAAAACCCTTGGCTTTTATGGAAATAAACCCGCAGTCCACCGAAGCCTGACCGTAAGTGAAAAAAAAACGTTTCGTATGCAACCGACACTCACTCGTCGTTACATCGCTGCCGCGCACGAGAAGACGAGGTTCCTCTGCCACCACCGCCGCCCACATCCCCCCCTCTCCGCCTCGGTGCCGTCCTCTCTCCACCTCGCCGGTCGGACGAGATCGGCGAGATCCGCCGCATCTCACGCCCGCGCCCACCGTGGCTTTCGGCGGCGTTAGGGCGCTGGTCCACCCGCTCCTCCGGGCTGGCGGAACGGCGGAGCGGCGCTGGTCAGTTCCTCGCCGAGGGCGGTGCGTGGGTTGATGTCGGCGAGTCGGATGTGCCTCTGCGCCGGGCGTTCCTGGACGGGAGGGTGGTCGCAGAGGCCGTGTATGGCGGCAGGGAGTTCCTGTTCGACGCTGGCACCGCCGAGGAGGTCGCCATGGGCTGGATTGATGACCGTGGGGCCGGCTTCTTCCCTATGCCAAAGAGCGGGAGGAAGAGGAAGAGGGGCGAGCCTGAGCTGGAGGACGGGGCGTCGTCCGGGGTGGATGAGAGGTCCGACGACAGCAGGGACACGGTGGAGTCCTCAATCCAGCCCAATCTCCTGCCTCTCTCAAGCACTCCTGACTCCCCGTGCAGTAGGCCTGATGTGTAGGCTGCCATGGCAAGGCTACATCCATGCATTCTGTACAGGCTGCTATCTCCTCCCTCTCTCTCTCCTGATTTGCCTCTTTCACTCTCTCATTTGATTTAATCCCTTGAGCATATTTTCTTATGTATGCCTACAACATGCTAGGTGATTGTCTGATCTACCATGTGATTTGCGGTTCGCGTAAAGTCATGAAATCTGATCCTGATAGTGACATGATTTACTCTGATTGATCAAACAGGTAGAAGCCGAAGTTGTTTTACTTTAATCTGATGAAGTCCCTGCTGCCACTAGTAGAAAAAGGGTCATACGTGAAGCACATTAGTGCCGGTTTGAATTTGAGCCGGTATTAATGTATACATTAGTGCCGGTTCGTGGGGCCGATCAATAGCACCGGTTATGGCGAACCTTTAGTACCGGTTCATGCCACGAACCGGTACTAAAGAGGCTGTGTCAGCCTGCGGTCAGGCTATGGCCCCACCATCACCATTTAGTGCGGTTCGTACCACGAACCGGTACTAATGACGTTAATGGCAGGATGTTTTAATTAGTCCCACCTCGCTCCCCTAACAAGCCTTTTACCACCTTAAATATGTTATTTCTCAAACTATCATAAGCACTTGGTCTTCATTGAACTCTATGTGTAGAATTTGTGGCCTCAATATGAGTCTTCATCGGTTTATAAATCGTTGATGACTCATATTGACAATTCAGATTGTACACACAAAGATCATTGATGATCAAAGTATTTTTGATGTTATATGATCATATTGACAATTTAGACTGTAAAGAAATATAAGATCATGATGTAAATGCTCTTATATTTTTTATGTTCAGTATGCACCATTCAAAGCGACGCCATCAACTTTCAACCATTTCTGCCTTCATTTGCTATTTTCATGCATTCAATGATTTGTTTTGAGAACTAAATGACCTGGAAATTGAAAATCACTACAAATGAACTCTGAAAAAGTTGAAACTTGGCATGGTATCATCATTTCACCCACATAGATTGTTCAAATAAGTAGAGAGGTTACGGCAAAACTAGATGCACTTCGTTCACAAACTGGACAATCTCTTTCAAGTATTCAGGTTTCGGACGAAATTAAACTCATCTGTTATACAAAGGCATTTCATTTTTTTAAAATTATTACAACTCCAGACTTTTTGTGCATTCAGTATGCACCATTCAAAGCGACGCCATCAACTTTCAACCATTTCTGCCATCAACTTTCAACGAAAAGTACTAAAGGGTGACCAGTACTACAGTTGCTTAGGAAGCTGTTTTTTAGTCCCACCTCGCCAAGAGAGAGGGACTAGGAGCGATTTATAAGCCCTGAGTGCAGAGCCGATGAAGAAGAGGCTCAATGCTCACGTTGCTTAGCTTCAAGCCTTCAGGAATATGGTAGATTGCACGGAGCTATGCGCAGTGCAGTTTACACTATTCTGAAAGGATTGAAGCAAATTAACGAGCATTGCACCTCTTTTTTATTTTTAATAACTTATTACAACTCCGGACTTCTTATGTTATGGCAAAAACTAATTGCACGTCGGCATTTCTTTATTTTTAACTTTGGTTATAACTCCAGACTTTGACCATCAAGTTTTGCAGAAAAGAAAAAATAGCAGAAAAGAAAAAAAACTATTGCTGAAAAGAAAAAAACTATATAAAAAAACTACTCAGAAATAAATAGAACAAAATAAATATAGCAGAAAAGAAAAAACTGCTCAGAAATAAATAGAAGAAAAATAAAGCAGAAAAGGAAAAAATATATTTGCTATTTTTCAATCGTTTACAAAATGACCGTGAAATTTAAAATCACTACAAAATGAACACTGAAAATGTTGAATTTTGGCAAACTAGATGAAAAACTACTCACAAATAAATAGAAGAAAAATAAATATAACAGAAAAGAAAAAACTATACAAAAAACTACACAGAAAGAAATAGAAGAAAAAATAGCAGAAAAGAAAAAAACTACAAAAAAAATTGGGGCGCTGCCCTGTGGGCCTGCTAGGCCACAGGAGTGCAATTACAGGCCTTAAAGGCCCAGCAGACTCACAGGGCAGCACACAGAATTTAGGCCCACAAGCCTGCTATATAGAGGAGTTCGAAGAGGTAGCCGCTGCTGGGTTTATAAACCAGTGCGGCTACCCTTCGCCTGGCGAGGTGGGACTAAACTTTCGGGTGGCAGCGCGAGGTCTTTAGTACCGGTTGGTGGCTCCAACCGGTACTAAAGACCACCATTTAGTACCGGTTGGAGCCACCAACTGGTACTAAAGGCCTGCTCTTCCCGCCTCTTTGCCTGGCCTTTAGTACCGGTTGGTGGCTCCAACCGGTACTAAAGGCTCACCCTATATATACAGCATTTACGAAATTTCAGTTACATCTCCCCACTTCTTTCGTCAACCTCTCTCGCGCGCCGCTCCCGTCGACGCCGACCGTCACCCGTCGTCGTCGTCGTCGTCCCCGCCGCCGCCCCGAACGCCGCGCCGCCGTCTCAGACGTATCGCTCTCTCTCTCGCGTACCGGCCGCCGCTGCCGTCCGCTGAAACGCCGCGCCTCGTCCGTCCCCCCGCCGCCCCCAACGCTTGGCGCCCCGCCCGTCTTTGGCGCCCCCTTTCAGACGTGTCTGGCGGCGGCTCTGGCCGCACACACACACACACATATACCACACACGCATACACACACATATACACACATACGTACTAGATTAATGTCGAATGTTAGATTATTGTCGAATGTTAGATTAATGTCGAATGTTAGATGAATTAGCTAGCTAGATAGAAAAATTGTCGAACTAGAGATTAGAACTAGTTCAATAATTAATATAACTAGTTTATTTTAGTAAGTAAACTTAGGTATATGAGATTTGAACTAGTTCAATAATTAATATAACTAGGTTAATGAGTTTTTTGTTTATTTAATTTTTATATATTTTGAGTTTATATAAATGTTAGATTAATGTCGAATGTTAGATGAATTAGATAGAAAAGTTAAATATATAGTAATGTCAATTGAATATATAGTTAGATGGACTAATGGACTACTTAGAAAGTGTTTAATGGACTTAGTTAGAACTAGGGAAACTTGTTTATTTTTAGTAAGTACTACATTATTCTATTTATAGTAAGTGCTTAGTAGTTGAACTAGTTGGTTTAATAAAACTGGTTCATTTTACTATAGAAGTAGTTTATTTTTAGCAAGAAAATTAATAAAACTGGTTCTAGATGTACTGGCGATATGTATGATATATAGTATTCGACGTGTATTAGTGATAATATTTGATGTACGGACACATGAAGATGATGTAGTTTTTCTTATAATTGAAGGCATCCTAATTTGAATACTACTTAATTTTGCGATTTGATTTTTCTTATTGAATGCTCAAATTGGAGAGCACTATGCAAGGCATATGCATATGATTAGTTGAATAATAATGATCTAATTTAGTCTTTGAATTATGAACGTATAGGAAATGTCATCATCAGAGGACGAAAGTCTCCCGGGGGAGTGCGACTGGTGCCACGACGATCGAGGTGAGTGCGACAGGCCTCACCTGGACGATGGTCGGCGCTTCAGCATTAAGCTCGAGGAGACCTTCGAAGTTGAAACGATGCATAGCGACGACAAGTGTTTTTTTCATAATTAAGCATGACTTCAACTATTTCACGTGTAATTTTCATCTTTTACAATTCGAGTATAGTTAATCCCATGCCATGCAAGACGCTATGTCTTGGAGAGGATGGATTTTGAAGACCATGAAAATTTTGAAACGAAGAAAATTCACCTAAGGACCCATCATGATGTGGATTTTGAAGTAAAGTTGTATAATGCTGAGAGCGTAACCCATTTTGGTTGCAAAAATTGGGAAGCATTTTGCAAATTGTATGGTTTTGATGAGGGTATGCTTGTCACCATGGATCTTGGTGATCCTGAAATCGAGCAAGACAATATGGACATTTGGGTCCTTGTTGATACTCCTCCAGTTCTACCGCTATGTGAGTTTCTCAAACATAGTTAATTATTAATAGAACTTATATTGTTCATTTCAAAATAGTTGACAGCTTATTTCCATTGACAGCTTATTTTGAAGTATCAAAGAATGTGCAGAAGATGGTAGATAGAACTTACTACACCGATGGCTCTGAGTTAACTTACAAGGAGAAAACTCATCTGGTTGGATTTTGTAATGATATTGAGAATTACAATATCTACAATCGAACTCCTCAACATTATGGTCAATATGTGCCACTAGTGCACGTGTTGAACTACGGTAACTACCATGGAGATGCCCTGGTAAGTTTTATTACTATTACGACATCCGTGCATCTTTTTGCATACTTCTAAAACTAGTACATCATTGCTAACTACGAAGTTATTACTATGTTTTTCAACAGAGAATCCCAGAGGATTGTGTGCCTCATTTGATGTATCAGAATGGCGGCAGCCTTCGTGTTTTGAACATATATCCAGGTCATCCTACGAATCTCAACTGTCCATACCGGATTTCTAAAACAAGTGGAGACATGAAAATCAAAGGATGGAAAAAATGTATGGACAGTCGTAAGGAGCTTCTTGGAAGCAAAAGGAAGCGAGGCGCAAGAATTGGAGACAGGTTGATCTCCATTCTTCATAATGGAGAGTCAGGATCTATATTGTTTTATGCTATTTTACCTTAAGTGTGTTTAGGTCCGATCCTACCTGATACTGATGATCATGTGCTAAGAACAATTATGTAGGGTTGGGTTCGATGACTATGAGGATGATGATCGTATGACTTATTATTAATAATGAGTAGAAGTCGTATGATGATGCTTGATTAATTAGCTAGTAGGACTTGTTATTATATATGATGATGTATGATGCGAGCATGCATGAGTTATTATATATATATATCTGCGGGTGAAACGAAAAAAAATTAAAATGGAAAACACAAAATTAAATGAAAAAGAAATCATAAAACCAAAAACCCCCCAAACATTTTAGTATCGGTTGGTGTTACCAACCGGTACTAAAGGGCTCCCGGCCCCCGGAGCTGGCTCGTGCCACGTGGTTGTTTTTAGCACCGGTTCGTGCTGAACCGGTACTAGGGGGGCTTTAGTGACCACACTTTAGTGCCGGTTATGTAACCGGCACTAAAGGGCCTTACGAACCGGTGCTATTGCCCGGTTCTGCACTAGTGTGCTATAAGCTAGGAAATTGACAAATTCAACATTGGCAAGCTGGTCTTGTGCTCTTTGTCCAAAATCATATTCCGAAAGTGAGGTTCTTATTGTGGATGTTTCAGCGTCAACCTGGATTTTCTTTAACCTACTACAAAAAGACCTTCTAGGGTGATTAGCTGCAGTACTGTGACAAATAATCAAAAAATATCATTGTCTTCTCATTTAATATTCTAGCTGCCGGCCAAACATTGAAGGTTGCACTGCAACTACTTGACTACAAGTTTTATGTGGAATTTTTTTGTACAGCTTGCACAAACTCAGTGAGATCAGGAATCATCATCTCTCACATTTTTATCTTCAAAGGGAGGTGTCATCTCCTAAATTTTTTTCTTAGAATCAACCATGTTTCTAATCCTTACCTGAAAGTTTCCATCGCTCGGCTCCTGATGGCATGACGCCTCATTTAGATTCTCTTATGTCAGTGTGTTTGTATTCAGAAAATTAAGTTATGATGCCTCATTTAGATTCTCTTATGTCAGTGTGTTTGTATTCAGAAAAATAAGGTATTGATGCCTCATTTAGCTTATCTTATCTCGGTGTGTTTATGCTCAGAAAATTAATTTGCTTATTTTTGCTTTTTGAGGGCTATAACAATAGAGAATTTCATTTTTTAAAATCTGCTTCTTCCCTGTGCCAGAGAGCGGGAGGAAGAGGAAGAGGGGCGAGCCTGAGCTGGAGTACGGGGCCTCGTCCGGGGTGAATGAGAGGTCCGACGAGAGCAGCGACACGGTGGAGCCCGGCAGGGTCAGCAAGGCGGCCAGCTTGGGGAAGGCGGTGAGGCTGGAGGAGACGGACAAGTTCTACCAGGTTGTTACTTGTCAAGAAGCTCTTCCTCAGCGGGATAGCCCCCGGGTGGGCGGCGGCGTGGCGATCACGGCGGTGCACAAGGTCGTGCAGGGTCCCCGGTCCAGGGCGTTCCAAATGCAGGGCCAGCTCCTAGCCGCTGCGCGCGGCGCTGACGGGGGCAATGCCAAGTTCGCGTGGTATGGCGCTCCGTTGGCGGACGTGGCCGCGGCGGTGGAGCACGGGTTCGGCAGGACGAACAGCCGGGTCCTTGGCCATCGCGCGCACGGCAACGACGTCCACCTCTCGCTGCCTCAGTCTCCTTATGCCAGGTCAGGTCAGAGTTCTGAATTTGTGGTTTTGATCGATGGCAAGCATGAATATAGGCATATACCTGTAGGATAATTTATCAGACACAGTCACCAATTCAGGATCTGTTCCAAATTGCATTCATATTATCCCTCCGTCCCATAATATAATTGATTCCATGTTATTTTAGCCTTTGGTTTCTGTATCTTGATTCATACTCCTAGCTCAAAAATTAGGGGGAAACAAGTTTGCATGAACGACAGTACTAGTTTATCTATAAATGCAGTAATTTGACTAGGTAATGGTTTGTGGAAGGGACGAATACGAGCAAAACTAAATTATGTTTCCTGCTACCTAGAGTCCGGGTGATGAAATATGTTCTGAATGTTCTGTGAAGCAGTGCATAAAGGAAGTAACGAGTATGAAATCATTTTTATGCAGCGCAATGCTAGCAAATGCAGATGAGAACGGCGAGGCGCATATCATGCTGTGCCGTGTTCTGATGGGCTGGCCAGAGGCCATCCCAGCCGGGTCCTCCAAGCTCCACCCCAACAGTGACAATTACGACAGTGCCGCCGACAACATGCAGAACCCACAGTGGTATGTTATTTGGGGCAAGGACATGAACATGAGGATCCTCCCAGAGTATGTCGTCAGCTTCAAGTGTCCCAGCCTCCATCAGATGCAAGGTTAGTGAATGCTCTGTCTGAATTGGTGCTGTAATTGTTCCCAGACGTGCCTGGATCTCATGTTATTATTCGTTGAAATTTTGGGTTTCAGGATCATCCGGAGCGACCTCCATGCTAAAGAAGCCTTCGCCAGTGGCTCGTGACATGTTTCCGACGCTTCTAGCAGAGATCCAGCGGTTCGTGCCATCTTCCAAGCTGCAGATATTGCAGGGGACCTACAATCGCTTCAAGGTAAATTGGTGGGGGATGCTTATTAGTATAGGGTGTGCGAATATAATACTAGCAATTACGGAAAGAAATCTAGAGAATTGGTCTCTAGCAGGGGACACTTGAGAATGGAAAACGGGAAAAGGGAGATGAGTTTGCGTGTCTTTTTTTATATATAGACAAAAAGAGAGTGTGTGCTTTATCTGTAAGTGAAGTGTGTACGTGAAGTGCTTTTTATTGGCTAAGCCTAAATAATTAAAAAATAAAAGAATCTTCCCAACCAAGCAACAAACTCTATTGATAAAAATCAACATAGTAAAAATAGTTAAAAAAATGTACATAGTTTTATATATACTCACACTTTTTAAAAACTGGTCAAAATTTCCTTAAAGATCCAATTTTTTGAAAAAAATGCATTTCCCAATGTTCACAAAAATAAAAAGTATTTACAATATATATAAAATGTTCAAATAATGTTCTCCCTAAAAAACATTCGAGTTTTAATAAAACATTCACTTTTAAAAACAAATAAATATTCATGTTTTTCAAAAAAAAGTAAAAATAAAAATTAATTCACAAACTATATGATGGAACTTAGCAGTTTGTGCAATATGCTATGGATCATCGTGTCCATCAAGAGCAATCCCTATTGTTTGTGGTACATATAATCATCTCTGTTGAATCTGGAACTTGATAACTAATTTGCCCCGTGTATAGGTAGACAACGATCAATATGAGAGGGTGCTCAGCTACATATTCATCCTTGTCAATTCAGTACAAATTTACTAAATTTACAGCTGGAGGTTGTTGAGAGAACTTTAGCTAACAATTATGGATATGTCCTCGGTGGTGTACAAGCAAACACTAAATTGTTGCAGTGTACAAAGTCCCTGAGTAATTCCTGGCGCTACAAGTTTTAAAATAAAAAGATGCCGGGCCTCTACCATATTGAGCCTCCACTTTAGAAATTGATTTCAACTATAGGACAGTCGGTTGCTTTTGGTAATTTATGCCACTAATTCTTGGTCCTTTGTGTGAGCTATGTTTTACTTGCACTTTTGCTTCTTATTTACAGATTGGTATGGTGTCAGGTTTACTTGCCTACAAGCTTGGTTCCACTTGGTACTCTGCTGTCAGCATATCTGTAGTATCAGGATATTGTTACCTCCGTTCCAAAATATAGTGCGTCCGCGCTTCCCGAGGTTCAACTTTGATCATAAATTTAACCAACGAGACCGACTGTGGCGGGAGCAAAAATTATACTCCCTCCGTCCCAAAATAAGTGACTCAAAAATGACTCAACTTTGTACTAACTTTAGTACAAAGTTGATTCACTTTTGAGTCACTTATTTTGGGACGGAGGGAGTATAATTGAACTAATCTTCCAACAGATAAAGAATGCTAAGAGGGCTTTTAACGTGCAAACTTCAGACTCTGGAAAAAATGTTAAACTATGGTGTATAAGGTCACATGGGTAAGGTTTTGCGAGTTGCTACGCCCGTTGCAACGCACGGGCATTGGTACTAAACTAAAGTTGAATTTGGTGTTTGTTTGTGTCCTTTACGGACTGGTACTGAACTACTACGATGTAAAATCTGGATACACAAATACAAGGCGCAAGCATTAGATTGTGCAGATGTGGCCGGGATCTCAAACACGACCGTTCGCTGGTTTGTACATGTAGACGATGCAATTCTTTATTTGTTTCAAGCTTAGGTGGAACCTTCGCGTGTAGTGAACATCGTGAGAGACAATGAGGACAAATAAAATAAGTGGTAACAGGGATGAGACGCTAAGGGTGATAATTTATTTCTCCCGTTGCAACGCACGGGCATTTTTGCTAGTAATAATAAAGCACGGATTGACTTTATCGGGTTCACCGTCACAATACGCTAAGGGATGAGCAGATTTATTAGAACCCACAGATGCTGCAGTGAGCAGACAATTTCTTCAGAGATCATTGTCTTTTCCTGAGCAGAATTGATGTACTGATGCTTTAATCCGCTCTTCTTCGACCACTACTGTTGTTGCGTCCGCGCTCATTGACACAACCTTGTAATCTTGTGGAAAGGAGTACTGTATGCATATGGTCCGAAGATATAATTGTCCAAAATCCGGTGTTTGCTGCTGCAATCCAAGTAGAGTATTTGTAAATTAGTGATGGTGATGATCTGATGTTATAACTGTTGTGTGTATGTGTTGTGACCATGGACAGCTCTAGTATATTGATTGCTAGTTCAAGGTCATACGTAATTCTTTGGTTAGGAAACGATGGACAAACTTGCACGTATCACCCCTTGCATCAGATTTACAGTGTGAGTCAATCTCTTGTCATTCCATCTTCTCAAATGACCGGCAAAAGTGTAGCCCATCTCTATATCCGTTGTTCAGGGTTCAACAGGTGTATGTTTGATAATCTTGTAGAGCATTCTCGTTTGGAAATTCAGCTGGAAGCTATAAAGCTATGCTAAGTAACCAATTTATGCATGTCCAAGCTCAAAATCCAGTGTTAAATATTATTCAGTATAATTTGTCTTGTTGTTTGGTTTAGATTAGATGTTTGGCAACTACCTTTTTGAGTTAAAGCCACCTATAATCCTCCCCACAATTTTGTTTTAACTGCCCCAAATTTGAGCAGGATAGGCGAGCTCCCATAACGCTCGATTTTTTTGATCTGTTTAAGTATGTTATATGGCATATGGCAAATAACTGCTGGAATATAGTTTATTTGCAGTGACATTCGCTTTTGATCTGTTTAAGTATGAAACTTTTGATCAACCGTTAAGCATTTGGTAAACTCTATGACATGATGTACACAACCACAAATCTTTATGGCAATTAGATTGCAGTATGGTATTTGTTTCTTGTATGAATGATTATATGTCATTGTACATGTAGCTGATATGTTCTTATTTTGACTTGGCATGAGGGGGAGCAAGGCGGCTGGAGATGGGAAAACGATGAGGCTTTGTTTGGTAGAAGTGGAATGAGAAGGTTTGGGGAGGGCTGGTGGTGGCTGTAGGTAGGTAACGTATACTTTCCTCATTCTCATTGCCAACTGTGGTGGCTGAAGGGGTTTGGGGGTTTCAAAGGGGTTTTGAGGGGATTGGGTGGAAGAAAGGGATTCACCCAATCCTCCGAAATCCCCACCTCCCCAAACCTCCCCATTCCACCTCTACCAAACAAAGCCTAAGGGCGTGGGGGTAGGGGGTCTGCTAATGTGTGATGGTGTGCGACGTCGGGGTGGAGGACCACACCCTATAAATTCCATAAGTTTCAAGGAGCTTTTTGTAAGAAAAGATTACTAGGTGTCATTCCCTGAACAGATTCGGACTATCTTGCATGAATCTGTACTCAAAACCATAGATTAGTGATCAATTTGAGACATTTTTCAAGGTTCTGTATGAATTTGTACGCACCATGCAAGTTTATGTATCAATGGTGTAATTAACTCAAAAAAAAGTGAGTTCTCTGAAATTGTTTAGTTATCAACTGCAGTCAACGAATTTGTTCAGTTATCTCTCTGAATTCTGAAACAATTATGCATACAGGATTTTATTACTTTTTCTCTCCATGGGATGGACAAACACAAACATTTCAGATGATACAAAGATTTATATGCAGCATACATTGATTCCATTTCCTTTCCGACTCTGAACGGAGATGGTTTCGTATAACAACAAGAGTGAGCTTCTCTGAATCTGTGCAGTTATCTCTCTGAATTCTGGAACACACAACACCGCATGAGATTCAGACAAGAAAAAACATCCAATCCAACACACACATTTCAGATGAATACACACAACATGGAAGGAGTGATGAAATAAAATAGTCTATGGTTCCATTTCATTTCTGACTCTGAACAAAGATTACAAGTCCCATATAATGGCTGAAAATGAATGTATTAATGCTGTGAAGTGTCCCTGCTGCTTCTTCTTCCACAAGCAGCTGATTCTTGCAGGGATCCTAGCTCCACAGCCAAAAGAATGAAGAATTATTACATATAGCTAGCTAATAACAGTTGAATCTTTTTCTCCTATCATATCACTGTAAACCAAAAGAGAAAAGCTACTACATCTTTGTTGATGGTGGTGATGAATGAATGAATGTATAAAAGAATTTGGTCAGCTTGTATTATGAACTAATGAATGAATGAGTCTCACTAGCAAAAGAACCACTGAAAAAGTTCAGTTCTTTCCTCTTGGCTTCACTTGGCCTCCTCCTGTTCAGCTTCAGCTCTGCAGAGAGTGCGAGGCGGTGGTGGACGCGGACACGGTCGCGCTGCCTCCTGCGCCGTCGCCGGCCGGCGCCCACGCCGTCACGGTGTAGAGCGGGGTGTCGAGCCAGCGGAGCGTGAGCCCCTCGCCGTCGCCCTGCGGGTGCACGCCGTACTTGCCCGGCGCGAACATCCTGGCGATCATCCGCCCCTGCATCGCCTCCCGGTCGCCGATGCCGGCGCTCCGGAACCCGCCGTCCTCCATGCGCCGCCGCCACCCCGCGAAGCTCTCGTGCCGCTCCGACCGGTCGGGGCCCTCGAACGCCACCGCGTTGCGGATCTCCCGCGCGAACATCTCCTCCGCCTTGGCCCGGGCCGCGCTGGCCGGCGGCAGGCCGGCCGCGCCCACCGCGTCGAACGCCGCGGCGTAGTGCTGCAGCGCGCGCGCGAACCGCGCCTCCCATCGCCCGGCGTTCAGCCCCGCCGCCTCGTGCTCGCCGAGGAGCAGGACGGCGGCGCCCGTGCTGCGCACGAGCCCGAGGAAGTCGGACAGAGCGCCGCCGGTCTCGTCGCGGAGCAGCCGGTGCGCGGCGAGGATGCAGTTCACGGCGACGCGCTCGCCGCGCTTGACGTGGAGCATCCAGAGGCGCACGTCCTCGAGCCGGTCCACCACGGCGTGGAACTCGAAGGCGAGCCCCAGCCCGGCGGCCACGTGCGCGAGGCGCGCGCCGGTGTCCTGCAGCTCCTGCCTCGACGAGCCGACGCCGGTGATCCGCACGTGCGCCGGCGGCTGCGGCGTCCGCGCCGCCAGGCTCTGCAGGAGGCTCGGCCACTGGAGGCCTTGCTTGATGTCGAAGTCGATGATGTGGACGCGGTCGTGGCCGTCGAAGGCGCGGAGGAGACGCTCGTTGAGCGTGAAGTGGAGGAACCTCGGGATCGGGGTGACGCTGTTGAGCACCCGCAGCGCCAGGGCGTCGTCGTCGTCGTGGAAGGCGCCGTCGGTGAGCTCGCGCGGCGGGGTGACGTCGAACACGTGCGGCCACATGTTGGCCGCGCGGAGCGCGAGCGCCTCGGCGAAGCAGGCGGCCACGCGGTGCAGCGGCGTGGGCCCGGACGGCGAGGCCGTCTCGCCGAGCCGCGCCAGGTAGTAGTTGGCGGCGTCGTGCTGGCAGCCGGCGAGGGCCTCGGCGCACGCGGTGAGCGCGCCCACGAGCTCCAGCGCCTCCCGCTCCGCCTCGGGCACCACGAAGCCCCTCACGCCAGCAGGCTCAACCGGCAGCATGGCCGACGAGCCGCCGTCCGTGCCCGACGAGGACGATGAGTGGGACGGCGACTTGCTGAACTCCTCCTGCTTGGCCGCGGCGAGCGACGAGGGCCCCGCGGCGGCCGCCATGCCGTGCGGGAAGGCCGCAGCACTCGGCACAAGAAACACCTTCTGCTCCTCGGCCACCTCCTCCTCCTCCCCTCCCCCCTCCCCGGCGGCCACCTGCATCATGGCCGCCGGCCCTGCAATGGATTGATGGAACCATACCTCGTCGCCGTCGCCGCCCATCCGCGTCCGCTTGGCGCGAACGACAGGGGCACCATACTCCTCCGCCGCCGACTCATCCTCGTGCGCGCGCTTGACGGCTCTGCTCCGCATCTCCCAGCCGCCGTCACCGACGACGGAGGGCTCCGGCTTTGCGCCCCAGGAGACGGCCTGGGTGACCGGCGGCGCCGGGTGCGCCCGGAAGGAGCAGGTGCCGTTGCCTCCCCGGCCGTCGCCGCCCGGCACGCCGCGGGGGGCGGCGCCGGCGGCGGTGGCGTCGCCGCGGCCGCCCCGCTTGGAGAAGCCGCATGGTAGTCGCTGCGCCGTGCTCATCTGATGCCTGGACGACAAGGAGGAGCAGCCTGCCAACATCCCTGAGACGGGCGTCACCAGCGGATGCAGCAGCGCAATGTGACTCCTCCTTCTCCTCCTCTGAACTTTCTTCTTCTTCCTCCTCTGCTCTGCTGATCACACTCTCTCACTCTCTAATCTCTCTCCGGTATGTGTGTGGCTACAGCTCGAGCTTCAGTGAGGTGTGGTATATGAATGAATGGATGATGGATGGATGAATGTGGGAGTAAAAAAAAACAGGGGATTGAAGGTGTTCTTGGAAAGAATTTGTCAGTCCAGAGAAGGAAAACGAGAGAAGAAAAAGAAACGGAAGAAAGAATGTAATATGTTTGTGTATCTGCTGTATATGCAGGAAAGAATTTCAGTTTGGACTCGGCAGAAATGCTGCTTAGTACAAAAGAATCAACGAATCGTTAGGGAGAAAGAAGAAAGAATGGCCTATAACATCTAGAAAGAAAGAAGGTCAATCAGAAGCTGCCGGACACTCTCTGCAGAGCCTCCTCGCCGGCGACGACGGCGGCGGCGAGCCCCAGCACCTCCATCAAATTTCTCTTCTCCAAGATCAAAGATAGGTAAAAAACCGAGAAGAACGGAGAAGAAATCCTACAAGAAAAATCTAGGATGGATGGATGATGGATGCGATGCAGATGATCCTATCTCCTACGGGGGATTTGGTGGGTGGATGGGATGGGTTCTTGTCGCTCACTCTTCTATCCTACACCGCACTGTTCTTACCTCCTCGCCATGGACGATCCTCTGAAGCTCTCACACACTACCCTATCCCTCTCCTCACTCTCTGACTGTGGCTGGCTCTCACTCCTCTTCTGATGATCTCACCTCCACTCTACCTATGGGGGGGGAAGAAGCCCGGGGAAAAGGAAGAAACGGCCTCGACAGCGAGCGTTGGCGGCGGGAACCCCGAGGCGCCGCGCGCGGCCGCGCGATGGGGATCGGACGGTGGACGCGATGTGACCGTTGCCTCGCTTAGGGTCAATGTGACCGTTGCGGGCGCCGGGCCGGGCTGTCAGCCGGGGAGGCGGGTGCGGGTCACGTGACCTGGCCCGTCCGTTTCCTACCGTTGGGGCGCCCACCACGGCACGGCGCACGGGCGGGGCGTGGGGCGTGGGGCCCCGCGCCAGGCACGGACGGCCGGGATCGCATCGCTCGCGCCGCGTGGATCGCACGCCACGCGGGACGGTTGCTTGACGGGGTCGCCGCCCGGGGGTTGGGGGTGTGGCGCCACGTCGGACGCACGCATGGCACGGCCCGCACGCCCGCACGCACGCGTGCGTGCGTGGCTTCCCTTGAATGCGTCTTCTGGCGGAAGGAAAGAAAGATACGGCTGCTGCCCCACCGCCGTCGGCGGAAACGACAAAATGCGCAAACGGCAAATGGCTAATACGTACTACTACTACGTTGAGGAGACAGTAATGGCGAATTACGCGACGACGCTCAGCGCTGGCTGGGCTGTACGGACGGCCCGTGTGTCTCCTCCAGCCATGCCTGGTAACGGGCCCTGTGTTCCCTCCTCCACGCATGGAGTCTGCTCGCTGAACGGGAAGAGGAAATCTTGTAGTACAAATTAGTGATCTACTTCCTCCGTTCCGAAATATAAGCCTTTTTTGGAGATTTCAATAAATGACTACATACGGAGCAAAATGAGTGAATCTGCACTCTAAAATATGTCTATATACATCCGTATGTTGTAGTCCATTTGAAATGTCTAAAAAGACTTATATTTAGGACCAAGCTGGGTTTTGCACCATCTTGGGTCTCCTTGATCATGGGTATGGTAAGCTCAATTAATTTCTCGGTGTTGATGAATGGTAATAAGCTTGAGAATTTTAAACCTACCCGAGGTATCCGGTAGGGGGACCCGATATCTCCTTACCTGTTCTTGCTGGCAGCGGAGGGCCTTTCGTGCCTCCTAAAAAAATAATGAGTCATCGCACCTCAGTGGTATTGAAGTGGCCCAAACGGCTCCGCCGGTAAGCCACTTACTCTTTGCAGATGACAGCCTGCTGTTCTTCAAGGCACATAGTGATGGAGCTAGAGAGTTATCCTCAGTTTTGGACAAATATTGTAAAGCGCCGGGGCAGAAAATAAATCGGTCAAAATCATCTATCTTCTTCAGCAAGGGGTGCCCTACTACTCTAAGGAATGAGATAAAAGAGGTGCTGGAAGTCCCAAACGAAACACTTTCTGAGAAGTATTTGGGTATGCCTAGTGATGTGGGAAGCTCAAAAAATGGGGCTTTCAAATACCTGAGGGACAGAGTCTGGAGCAAAGTGAAACGGTGGATGGAAAAATTATTATCTGCTGGTGGA
Source organism: Aegilops longissima (assembly GCA_021605205.1). Classification (NCBI taxonomy): domain Eukaryota; kingdom Viridiplantae; phylum Streptophyta; class Magnoliopsida; order Poales; family Poaceae; genus Aegilops; species Aegilops longissima. Next base: position 28,185,385 of record CM038682.1, read on the forward strand.
AAGGAGGTGCTCATTAGAAGTGTGGCTCAGGCTATTCCTGTTTACTCAATGTCCTGCTTTTTACTTCCCAGAGGTCTTTGCCAACATATAAATTCTTTCATCAGGAAATTTTGGTGGGGTAGTAAGGAGGGGGAAAGAGAGGGTGCTTGGGTGTCTTGGGAAGTCATGACAAGACCAAAATACATGGGAGGTTTGGGTTTCCGTGATATAGAACTTTTTAACCTTGCTCTGTTGGCGAGGCAGGCTTGGCGTATTCTTCAGGAACCCACTTCCCTTAGTACAAGAATCTTGAAAGCAAAATATTTTCCGAACACAGATTTTTTACAAGCTGAGTTGGGGAGTTCGCCATCTCAAGTGTGGCAAGCGATATATGAAGGCAAGGGAGTCTTATCTCAGGGTCTAGTCCGAAGAGTTGGTAATGGAGTTACTACCAACATATGGCGGGATAATTGGCTACCCCGGGAGCATAACATGAGGCCAATCACAAGTTTGATACAGAATCCTCCACAGATGGTGAACGAGCTCATTTTGCATAATGTGGGCGATTGGAATAGGGGACATAGTCCGAAGCATTTTTATCAAGTTCGACGTTGATGCTATACTATCCATTCCGGTGTGCACTAGATCTGTTGATGACTTCTGGGTTTGGAGCCATGAGCGTAAGGGTATATTTACAGTTAGATCAGCCTACCGCATGTTGGTAACAACTAAAATCAGGAGGGAAGCTTGGCTGGAAGGACGGAGCGATTCGTCGAATACTGAATCAGAGGAACGGTCGTGGTGCCAACTCTGGAAGATCCAGGTTCCTTCAAAAATCCGAGTGTTTCTTTGAAGATTAGCACAACAGTCTATACCTTCTGCAGACTTGCTCCACCACCGGCAAATGGCGACGACAAGCCGGTGCAGAATTTGCGGCAATGAGGATTCGTGGCGTCACTCGTTGTTGGAGTGCACCATGTCGAGGTGCGTGTGGGCGCTCGAGGAAGAGCATCTGCTGTCGGCTTTAAGTGAGGTAACAGAACCTGATGCACGCAGATGGATCTTCACTATAATGGAGAAAGTATCGTCGTCAGATTTCATCAGAGCTCTAGTCACTCTATGGGCTATTTGGCATGCTCGTCGGATGGCAATCCATGAAAATATATTTCAAAGTCCAGCGGGTACGCATCTCTTTGTTGATCGCTTCATCTCAGAGATATCAGTCTCTAGGCCTACGCAACAGAACCAGGTGAGAGCTCCAATGTTGATTCAGCGCTGGCTTCCTCCGCCACCGGGCCACTGCAAGATCAAAGTGGATGGGTCTACAACCAAATCAGCAAGACGCGGATCAGTCGGTGTCATCTGTCGAGCCATGGATGGCTCGTACTTGGGAGCTTCAGCTATATGTTTTGAGGGTGTCTCCGACCCGGCGTCTCTTGAAGCCCTAGCGTGCAGGGAGGCATTGGCTTTAGCATCTGATCTAATGCAAACACAAGTGGTGGTCGCATCGGACTGCAAGGAAGTGGTCTCCAATATTTCTGAAGGCAATGGAAGAACACATGCACATATTATCCGGGAGATCAAGCAAATGGAGTCTGAATTTTAATCTTGTTCTTTTATTTTTGAACGTAGAACCACAAATATCGAGGCACATAGCCTCGCTAAATACGCGCTTAGTCTGTCTATTGGTCGCCATGTTTGGCTGCTCCAACCTCCAAACTTGAGATGTATTCCTCAGAACATTCTTGAGTAATAGAGCGTGTGTTTTAGCCTAAAAAAATATAAACGCTTTTATATTTCTTTACACAAGGGGTACTACACAGTAGCAGCGTGCTTATTCAGAAACTTCCACATTTAAGTGTTGCTGTAATTAAAGCTGTGTTACGCTAGATCAGCGACACTTATTTTATGGAAGGGCGAGTACTATAGCAGAGTCAAATAGGATTTCGCCAAAAAAAAGGGAAATGAAGACAAAAGAAAAGGGCCAGAAACACCAACGTACATCGTAGTCCGATTTTTGGTGATGTGGAGCGAACCTCGAGACATTGTTGGTCCGATTTTTCATCGCAACAAGAACTAGTTACGGGTTTACGAAGATGTTCACAGACTCCGCAGAAACAACACGTCAACCCTTAGATCTGAAAGAATGTCGTGGACGCTTTCAGCTTGTAATCTCCTACCCGCCATGTCGCAGGAACTCTCACGCCAACAGAGATTTTTGACAAGTTTTCCTAAACTCGATAATGACCGATGACCGAAACACACACGACAATGGTTATTGACAATTTTTTATTGACAATTCATAGAAAGTGGTAGTACATATTTTCCATGGTAAATTGTTGAACCAAAAAAAAATGCAATATTCACTTGCCATACACATGGACATCTCCTCTAGATTTATTTTTCCGTAGAAGATTTGTTTTTTGTAAATGACCCAAAATATTGCTGTTTTCTGTACAAAAAAGTTTTCGAAACCTATTTTATATAAATTTTGAACTATTTAGTCTTGAAGATTTTCATATATTTGGCATTTTAAAGCACTTTATAGTCAATATAAAATACACTGGCCACAATATTCATTTTGAGATAAACACAACAATTTTATTTTGTCTTGCTCAGACGTTTTTTTTAGCGACGCTCAGTTTTTTTTTAGAATTGCAACGATCAGATCGGTTGGGTGTGGCGTTTGTGGCCTGGGCCCAGGATTTTCCCGGTCTGTTTACCGATATAAATTTTCTATTGGGCCCAAGTTCGGACTTGAGTGCAGCACAGCCCAGGCAAAAAGGGCCCGTTTCTCCCTGTTGCTCGACCTAGCCGCTCGCACCGCTCGATATCTCCGTCCGGCGTCCGCCGCCGCCCCGCTGTCCGCCACCCGCCCCCTCCCCCCCACCCCCGCCGCCTGCGCTGCTCCGCGCGGCACTTGTTCCTAACCTCGCTGACCGGCGACCAGAGCCATCGTCCCTGCCTCAGCCCCGGGCTCCGGCCGGCGGCCGCCGTTGTCCTGCTGCCTTTCTTTCTGCCGCGCCAGGATTGGGTAAATTTTTTGTGCCAAATTGATGCGTTTGAGTTCCTCTGTCCACTGTAGTACTTCAAGATTGTATAGAAAGGGTGAAACTGAATTGAAAAGAATTATGTTTATCACCACTTATCAGCTTATGTTACTCAAACTGATGCAGTGTTGTGTCAACAATTTTTTTTGCCGTAGAACTAGAAGAATTTTTCTGGGAAAGAATGTATGTTGCCAAAAAAATTTTTTTTGGCCTGGGGTTTGCCTCAATCCTGGCTCAGCCCACAGATCATGTGCATGTCAGGTGTTCAGCAAAACTCCTACGGGTAGCTGCATATCACTAATTTATGATACTAGGGAGAAATTGATTGTTGAGCCTTTTCAGCTTACATCACCATCCCTGGGCGCGCGCGCGGGGTAGCCACCTGTTGTGGTAGTGGTGCTGGCTTGCTATACTGAACCTGTTGTTTATATTCATCTTATTTGCACCTTCTGAGTGGATTTATTTTGTTAGGCCAGTTATGGATTTTTAGATGTGGGGAAATTTTAGTACAATATGCAATATCTTATTGTGGAGTAGATACCTAGATTTGTCTAACTAGTTGATCCTCTGTACAACCAGAAACTTTTCTACATGGGGAAGAAGCCGGGTAATGCCGGCCCTTCCTCGGCATCCAGGCCCATGAACCAGGCCATGTCGCTCCGCGAGGAGACCTCCGGGAAGGCGCAGGCCGACGTGCCCTCCCTCCTGAGGGTCCAGCACCTGCAGCGGCTGGCTGCATGGGCGAGCAGGGAGGCGGGAGTTGGCTCGATTGGGGCGCTACTGGGCCATCGCCTCGCCACGAACGCCGAGGTGTCCAGGATTCCCATTGAAGCCTCCACCTTCCTTTGCCAGAGGTGAGAGTTAAAGCATTACTGTGTATTTTTAAAATGCTCCATTCATGTGTCTAATTGTTTGACTGTATCAATCTGATTATTATCTACCCATTTGAAATTCTACTATAGTTCATTTGTGTGCGACTTATGTACCATTATATATTGTTTTCGGACAAATGCTTGTTCTATCAAAGTAGCATGTCTGCATCTTGTGATGTGGCAAACTGAGACTTTGAGAAACAAACACATTGTATGAGCTTTTCAACGGGCAATACAGTAATTTTTTTTCTCTCTTAGGCCATTGCTGATAATATTTGATTGGAGAAATGGGGAAGCGTTTGGGGCTTATTACCTGAATTTTGTTCTTTCGTTCACATAGGCAAAACTGTAACAGAATAACTGAGTGAATGAGATGTATCTCAGTTTTGTTTTCACTTTTTACATGGAAAGTCTTATTTGAAATATCTAATGGAAACTAGCGACAGTCCTACATTAGGTGTCGACTGGGCACATTGACTGTACTGGTTGGCACAGTCAAGTAACTGGTTGACTAGTCGCTGACTAATCTCGGCAAATTGACCCCCTTGATTCAAGCGACTCAAAATCTTAGTCCCTGCCCACGCAGCCTCCAGACCGAGTCACCTCCTGGGTGTTACAAAGCCTAACCTTGTCAGGCCAATGCCGGAGTGACTGGGGGCCACAACAACGGCCGTTGCTGCCCTCCTGAGTGATATTCTCATCTGCCCTCTCCGATCCTTGCTGAACTCATGATTTGTGCTTTCATCCGTTCCTTCCAATCCTCTGCCGTGCTGACTTATTTGTTCGATTTATGCTTTCCTCTCTTCCTTCCATATCGTAGTAGCAGCATATCATAGGCAGAGGTAGCAGGCAGAGATAGAGCCATAAGTTGCTGCCAGCGGGAGCTGTTTAGAAGTATGGTCCCTCCATCCTGAGATCCTAAGAGGAAGCCAACTAAGTGCAAGGACCCCAGTATCAATATATACACATACAGTTGACATGTTGAAATCGGTCTACAATTGCGTTAACTATATGCTGTACAATTATCTTTCTGGATCCATGTTTGCTTGGACTTCCAATTACCTTTCTCAAAGTTTCTCAATGCAGTATATCAGTTCAAGCATTTACTTGTTTTCTGCTAAACTCCTGACACTCACTAAGCAACAATATTTGTTGGCTTACATTGATTAAGTGGTACCACTTTACTGCAGTGATTTCTGTTCTGTTTTCAGCACCCATTTTTGCTGAGATGCTGTCTCCTATAGCTTTGAAAAACTTGTTTTATTCAATGAGAGCAATCTGTCAGGTACAGATAATGTTTAAATGGGTGGTCCGTGGTCGTAAGGCAAAAAAAATGATTGAACATGCAAAATTTAAGTGAAACATATTGTGTTTAAAACAATGAACTACACAAAAGCGAGAGAAAGGACGGGAAGGTTATTGGTCGTCCAATTTGCAGGACCAACATTTTGCATGTTACATTGGTTCTTTACCGGAATGCACCTTAGCGGATGGCTCTGGATCCATGTATTGTCAAAATGTGAGCTTACCAGCATACAAGAACTGGAAATGGAAAACTGTGCTGATAATGTCGTATGAGTATTCCGTCTTCGAGCAAATTACAGCAAAGCTTGTCTGTCTTGCTTAACCTTTGATCTTAGATCTGTTATAGTGCTATGTATATATGTATGTATCAATTTATTTTTAATATGCCTTACAGTTTGTAGTAATGCTAGAATATTTGGAATTATGTGTTTAGCTCAGAGCACCACATTCAGACTCTCTTCATTTAGCAAGTTTGCAAAAAGGTCCTTCAGAATATACTATTAACTAACAACACTAACACCAATACATCTCCAATCTGCTGTATGTTTATAAGCGGCCAGGTTGAAGGGTCGGCGGTATTCTTGTACATTTATAGATTATATTTGTGGTCAATACAGTTTGTTATTTATGCTGCATTTTATTTTCTATTTTTGTACCTTTGTCCATATCAATAAGCCTTAAATGTACCTCTGAAGAAAGATTATTCGAATATTGCAGGTGTGAATCAATCTTACAGCCAGGTTTCAACTGCACAATCCGCATAAAGAACAATAAGAAGAAAGCAAAGCGGCGCAAGAAGTCAAATCCTGGCCAAAACAGTGTTGTCTATGCATGTCATTTCTGTGGAGATGAAAACCTGATACGGGGTAGTGGAAAGGGTATCGTGAAGGGCCTGTTAGCATCAAGAAAGCCTGTTAGCACAATGTTGAAAGGAGAAAATATGAACGTGCCAACAGTAAGTACTAAAAAGGGGATCGAGCATTCTGTAACAGCAGCCTCACAACTGGAATCATCCACTCCTGAAGATTGTAAAATGGAGAAAGGGGCAGTTTTCTCAATGGTGGATCATGGTCAGTTAGCGGCTGCACACGAAGACATCCTGCAGAAAATCAAAGTAAAAAGCGCACATGATAAATGTGTGAATGGAATTGAGTCTGCGGCTTCTAAAAATACTACAACATGTGAACCCGATGTCACTTCTCAAGCAGAATTTCTAGCTGGGTCAAACTTTGTTACTCCTCTGAAGAGCAAACTGGCGGAAGTGACTGTGCCTATAGGTTCAGCAGAACCATTGAAGACTAGAAGTACACTGAACAATAAAGCGAAGAATTGTGGTTCAGTTGCTGCCAAGACCCCTGGAAGTTATAGCAAGTCAGCATCGAATAAAAAGTCTGCACCAGGTGATTCTACTCAGCCAGCTGGCAGTTCGAGGAAGCGGGCAAGAAAAGGGTGGACTACACTGAAGCAGATCGCTGAGAAGGAAGAGCTTGAGAGAAAGCAGAAGATGGATAACTTTGTAATCCCGTTCTTCATGCAGTAGAATATCTTTTACTGTTGGCCCCTGTTGTAAACGTTTGGCTGGAAGAACTGTTACATTTTTAGTGGTATTTTTTAGTTTTGTACTTCTGCACCAATCATGTCGTCAGTAGTATGAAAGAAATATAAAGTTACCAAGAAATTCAAAATTAAACCTAAGGCAGATAGCTATCAGTCAAAGGAGAATGAAAGCAATGTAGGTGTGCTTGGCTCGAGCTGCTAATCTGTGAAAGGTAAAGTCAATACTCTGCTTTGTTCTTGGCTGAAGGATTAATAATCCAGAGATCCATTCATGCAGTTCTTTTCCATATTATAATCAGATCCAGGTTGCTAGTTGTGCTCCAGATGCCATACAATTCTTTTTGTTTTTGGGATCAACATTGGCTAACAATTCCTGACATGTGAATTGGCTATGTTCTTCATCATGACCTACGCCGTCAGAAAGTAAATTGAAATTGCATGTGTACTAGTGCACCAGTGTAGTAGTAACATCTGTGAACTATTTGATGAATCTATAACCTGATTCAAGACAAGGGCACTTCCATAATTACAGTTTTGCTCTTATTTCTGTACCGCATCAGCATGATTTCTTCAGAGTTTGTTCTTGCTATGTAAACAGTTTTGTTGCTAATTAAGTATTCCTTTGTATCAGACACCATCAGAGTGATCATGCTATGGACTGGAGTTATACATGCAGTCCACCAGTCTGGATTTGGTAACATCTTGAGACTGATTTATATGGCACTTCTTTAGTTAACCTGGTACTAACCTATATAGCATCCATCTTCAGTTCTTGGGTCATCTGGTGCCTGAATCCGGTAGATTTGGCACGAAACCAGTGTTCCAAACATACTGGCATAAAGGCGCCAGACTGATGATTCCCAGTTGCATTTTCACTGTAGATCACATTTCTTTCCGCGCTTGAACATATAGTAGTAGCTGACTATCATTTGTTTTCCTGTCATCAAAACATAAAATGATTCAGAATACTGAAAGTACTATAAAATAGCACAATGGAGATGGCATCGGCCAAATGAAAATGTCATGATTTTTGCTTCTGCAAACCAATCAGTACAACACTCATCTTGGTAAACGGAATGATTGGTTGGTGGATGATCTGAAACGAACTAGAAGGTCGGCAACAATTATTTATACTTCTCAGTGTTTTGGAACAAACATACTTTTTTTTTTTCTGGAATTCGCTCCTATGAGATGGCGCATGCTCTTGAGCTTAGCGAGCCGTATATGCGTCTGGTGGCATTCCGGACTGAGAGCTATGTATAGCTACATGCATGCAATGTTATGAACTTAGGATTCGTGTTGAGATTTAGTATCCTTGAAAATCCAATGTTCCATTTTTTTAGTTATAATTCACCGAACATAGATTACTTCGGAGGCAAGCGCCACCTGATGGCTGATGACCAATGTCATAGCTGAATGAACTAAATTGAACATGCGCTGAGAGGTCACCGTCGTCGGTTAAGACAGCAGTTGTAAGCAATGACTGTCAAGCGACTGCCCTATGTCGTTACTATTGACGGGGCGGAAGAACACCCCCAAGAGTGTGGAGCTGTCGCTTTTGGTTGACAAACATTTTTTTCTACTTCACTTTTAATTTTCTAGTGAGCTTTTTTCCTTTTCTTTGTCCACCCGGTTATTTCTCTGTTCTTTCGTGGTTTTCTTTTTGCTGCAGATATTTTGATTTTCCAGGACTTCGTTTTCACTGACCTTCTCACTGCTACAACAGCTCGCAGTTATTGGAGTAAGCTCCAGGTTGCATTCATGTGAAACAGAGGCAGGGTAACTCAGATAATTAACAAAACGTGAGGAAGCTGCACATATATTCAGGGTACCTCTCATTTTCTCTGATCAGTTTTACAATTAAAAATGGGAAAACATCCGTTTCACAATGGATGCTATTCTCAGTACCTATATATGCAGAGCAGATGCGTCCGTACACATATAGGCGAGAGTGATAAATCATTCGGATGCATGACTCTGTTCAAGTGCTGATTTAGCATATTCCTTTTTTATTTTCTCCAGCATCACAACCACATCGCTCATCGTCATCCTGTCGTCTGGTGCGAAGCTGGTGCAGCGCAAACCCAGCTCGAATACTGGCGCTAGAAACCCTTCAAAGCTGCAGCCAGAAGCGCCTTGGAGTAGATGGACATCTATAACATGGACGAGTTCCGCAGGAAACGCTTCAAAAACCCATTGCCTAAGGCTTAGATCTCCATTGAAAAAGGCATCGGTTGGCCTCTTTCTAGTGAAGACTTCAAGGAGCATGACCCCATAGCTGAACACATCAGCCTTTCGTGATGCTTTTCCAAGGGACCCGTACTCTGCTCAAGGAATTCATGAAAGGAAATTTAAGGCATGATTGGTTCACCAAAAGGGCTTAACAACAATAGACCGAGCAAGCTTAATTACAAGGTCTAGCCAAGTACCTGGTGCCATGTAGCCAATTGTCCCAGGCATGCTGGCAGAGATCATAGAGTTGTCATCCCGGAGTAGCAACCTTGCGATGCCAAAGTCTGCCACATGCGCCGTCATGTGCTCATCGAACAACACGTTGCTAGGCTTCAAGTCACAGTGCAAGACCACCTCATGGTGTTCATGGTGCAGGTACTGCATTGCCAGTGCCACTTCAAGCATGATGCCGAGCCTCTCAAGGAACCCCAAGTATGTTGAGCCTTGAGGGTAGTGTAGGAGCATCTCCAAACTACCATTAGGCATGTACGGCAACACAAGTGCTCTGAAGTCCAAGTTGGAACAGGTGTTGAGTATCCTTATGAGGTTGCGGTGTCGTGCCATGCGCAATACTCCACACTCAGTATTGAAGCTTCTGATAGCCTGCTCCAGCTGCATGTCTAGGACTTTTATTGCAACCATCAAACCGTTGCTCAATTGTCCCTTGAAAACTTTTCCAAAGCTTCCAGACCCCAACATCTTATCATCACTGAAGTTATCAGTAATACGAACTAACTCATGGTAGGAGACTAACTGATGGCTTATTACAGAATCAGTCGGATCGGCCGAGTCATTAACAACATCTCCCTGTTTAAGCTTTCTTCCTATCAATAGGTATGAGAAGATAGGAATACCACAAAAAGCTACAATGGCAGCAGGGAGCAGAATTTCCAGCAGATGCCTACTGCTTGAGTGGGATTGGGCAAGGCATGACAAAAATCCCAAGCGTGGAACACCACATAGTCCAGCATTCCCAATCAAAGATTGCAATGTGAGGGTTGAGAAAACACCTCCCTCTGGTATTTGTCCTTCTAGCCTATTGAATGAGAGGTTTAGTGTAGTCAAGTAGGTAAAATTGGCAAGGAACTTGGGAATTTTGCCGGAAAGATTGTTGGAGGAGAGGTCTAATGTTGCTAAGCTGGTTAACCTTTGAAGCTGGTCTGGGATTGAGCCATCGAATGAGTTGTGTGACATATTTAGGTAGGTTAGCATCCTAAGTAGAGAAAATGATTGTGGGATGGTTCCCATCAAGAAGTTGGAAGAAATGTCCATTTGATCGATTTGTATTAGACCATCAACATTGGTCGGTAATGCGCCAGCAAGGAAATTTTGGAAAAGAAATAGCTGGATAAGTTTATCAAGCTGGAATAAGCTTGTCGGTATCTTTGAACTTATTTGGTTATTGGACAAGTCAATGTATTCCAACATGCTAAGATTGCCGATGCTGGCTGGTATAGAGCCAATGAATTTGTTTCCTTGGAGAAACAACTTCTGTAGACCCACGAGCATGCCAATTTGTGTTGGTATTGGGCCCAAGATACTGTTTCGAGAGAGGTTAAGAAGCACCAAATTTTTCATTGTAGTGATGGACTCTGGGATTGCCTCGGTGAGTAGGTTGTTTGAAATATCTACCCATTCAAGGTTGGATAAGTTTGAGAAAGTAGCTGGAAGTCCACCGGTTAACTTGTTGCGACCCGCACGAAAAGTGATCAACTGTGTAGAGAGGTTTCCCACGTGGTTAGGGATGGGCCCGGTGAATGAATTTCCCTCTATGAAAAGGAGTTGGAGATCCCTACAACGGGAAAGATCTGATAGGAAGCCCAGATTCCCCTCTAAATTGTTATCCGTTAGAATAAGCATGTTCAAAGTTGCAATGTTGCCAAGTGTTGCTGGTATGGATCCAGACAGTGGATTTATTTGCAAATCGAGGTAAGTTAGTTGAGATACATTGCCGAGGGTAGGTGGAATTGCACCTGATAGATGACTAGTGGCAAGGTGCAATTCGGATAGCTGGCCAAGTTGTCCAAGTTGAGCCGGAATGGATCCTGCCAACTTGCAGAATGACAAGTCTAGGGCATACAGTGAAGTGAGGTTGCTGAGAGCAACTGGGATTGGCCCAAAAAGGTTATTCCCACCCAATAAAAGATAACGAAGATTGGTCAACTTGCCCAGCCATGTTGGCACAAGTCCCTCAAATGAATTGCTTGAAAAGGAAATAATTTGAAGGTACTGGCAAGACATGAGCCCCAGTGGGATCTGACCTGTGAAACCGTTGTTTTGAAGGATGATTTTTTCTAGCGATGGTAGATTAAAACTTGAGTTGGTTGTGAAAGAGCCCGTTAAGTTGTAGTTGTCACCGAGCCATAAAGAATGCAGTTTGGACATATTGAAGATGGCTGGGGGCACCGGACCGGCGAGATGATTTACTTGCAGGTCCAGTAACCCTAGCATTTCTAAGGACGCGATGCAAGGCGGTATTGCTCCGGACAAGCTGTTGTTGCCAATGTCTAGAACAGTCAACATTGCTGTGCTGTTGAACAGATTGACCGGTATGGTGCCGGCGAGGGAATTATGCTGCAGATATAGGGAGTTGAGATGGTGTAGGTTCTGTAGCTCGACCGGGATCGGACCAGAGATACTGTTAAAGCCTAGGGTAAGAACCTGAAGCCTGGTGAGGTTTCCTATAGTGGGTGGGATGCTACCCGAGAGGCCATTGAACCTGAAGTTTAGATATTTTAGGCGATGCAATCTCCCTATAGAATCAGGGATTGAACCGGTGAGGTTTGTGCTGGTGAGGTTAAGGACCGAGAGGAAAGAGAGGTTACCAAGCTGAGGAGCGAGCGGTCCATGGAGGGGTATGTAGGTGAGGCGCAGAGCTGTGACGCGCCGCCTCCTTGAGCTGCATGAGACGCCGACCCAGTGGCAGAAAGACGTGCCGGTGGTCCAGTTGCTGGCAAGGATGCCGAGAGGATCGGAGAGCTGGCCTTTGAAAGCCAACAGCGCGGCAAGGTCCGTGTCGCTGCCGTTGCCGTTGCCGTTGGCCGGAGTCGGAGAAGAAGTGCCTAGAGCAGCTAAAGAGAAGGCTGATAGAAGCAGAAGTAGGACACTGGAAATGGATGCGGTGGCCATTGAGCTGCTCTTGCCTGACGTTGGTGCATCTAGCTAGCTGGTGATATATAGTGCGGTGAGTGTGGTCCGTGCATGCGTATGAAGTTTCGGCGGACTTTCGGACGAATTGGCTGCTAACCAAACACTCAAAAGTTCCTTTTGGAATGCTAGTCAAACTTCAGTCCATCTGCCGGCAGTCACAAAGGACTCTAGCGATGATTAATTCCACTAAGCAAGCACGGCATGACAGAAAGCTCTCCCATGTTTGACAGTGACATATTAACAACATGCCTATGCTAGCATGCCTGGTCAACACATACATACTAGTACCGTAGTATGAAAACCAATATCATGGTGGCGAGGAACGCACTTTCTTTGTAAGTTCAATACATCTTTTCTCTTTCTTTTTTTGCAGGGCAAGTTTAATGCGTCTTCGGAAGAGGTTTATGATGTTTATCACACGCATGTTAGCTTTACAGGCAGCGAATGCCTTCCGGACTCTGGTCTTTTGATGCCCAGTTAGGGTGTTGTTTGGTTCGAGAACCAAGTGTGATGTAATGGAATGATTCCATTCCATAGGAATGGGTCGGTTCCGTTCTTCAGTTTGTTTGAACTACAAAATGGAATGGAATGGTTATGTTGATGTGTTTGGTTGGACAGATGAAACTTGCAATAGTCCGTCCATTCAAAATGGAATGGAATGGCGGTTGCTTCTTCTGATTTGCAGATTGGATCGATTGCTGGGATCATAGTGTGTGTTCATGACTAGACTGATTGGTAGGATTGTTCACTGATATGTAGACGTATTGCTGGGATTGCTATGTGATCAGTGCATTGCTTTCTTTTACCAATGCACTGTGATCATAAAAATGCACATTGCCATGATCACTGTGCATTGATCACAGCAGTGCACGTTGCTATGATCAGTTAAATTTTATATTTTTGAGCTATAATTGCATTGATTCATGAATATGAGATTTTGAGGAAACTGAATTGCATGTGTGGAAACATAAACACCAAATGGACCCCTAATCATGTCTCTAGGCCTTTTTAAAGAAAAGAAGGATGATCCCCGGCCTCTGCATCTGGGCGATGCATACGGCCACTTTATTAATTATTCTCACAAGACCTTACAAAGACATACAACAGTAAGACTAAAGCCGCTGTCTAAGCAACAAACTGTGGCTACACCTATCCAGTTGATGAAGGGGCGCAGGTAGCCTGGGCCTGATACCAAACAGACATCGCAGCCAAGCCTAACATCTAAGACCTGAGACCCCAACCTAGCCACTTGCGGGTCTGGGCACACACTGGTCCGGCGTGCTCTCGAGCCGCCGCCGCCAATCGCCACCGCTCCATCTTCGAGAACTGTCTCGATGCATCAACCTTGCTCAGTCCAGCTATCGTCGACGCCACCACGACGCCCAACGGCACCTCCTCCCTGCGCGCAAACAGCTGTACACGTCGCGGTCGCCACTGATACACCTCAGCGCCATGCTGCCACGTACCACCAGCCGACATAGCTTGAAGCCCTTGGAGGATCTGTCTGTTGGGGAACGTAGCAGAAATTCAAAATTTTCCTACGTGTCACCAAGATCTATCTATGTAGAAACTAGCAACGAGGGGAAGGAGAGTGCATCTACATACCCTTGTAGATCGCTAAGCGGAAGCGTTCAAGAGAACGGGGTTGAAGGAGTCGTACTCGTCGTGATCCAAATCACCGGAGATCCTAGTGCCGAACGGGCGGCACCTCCGTGTTCAACACACGTACAGCCCGGTGACGTCTCCCATGCCTTGATCCAGCAAGGAGAGAGGGAGAGGTTGAGGAAGACTCCATCCAGCAGCAGCACAACGGCGTGGTGGTGGTGGAGGAGCGTGGCAATCCTGCAGGGCTTCGCCAAGCACTACGAGAGACGAGGAGGGAGAGAGGTAGGGCTGCGCCAAGAGGGAGATGTTCTCGTGTGTTAGGCAGCCCCAAAACCTCCACTATATATAGGGGAAAGGGAGGGAGGCGCCTAGGGTTTCCCCTAGGGGCGGCGGCAGGCAGATGGGATCTCCCCTTGGGTGACTTGGCCCCAAGCCGGAGGTGGGAACCCTAGATGGGCGCCCCAAACCCCTGGTCACGTGGGAATAGGTGAGGGGCGACAGCCCTTAGTGGGCTGGTTTGCCCCTTCCTTGGCCCATGAAGCCCCCAACACTTGCCGGGCTCCCAAACACCTTTCTGTCATCTTGGTCATCACCGGTACCTCCGGAACACTTCAGACTCCAAAACCCTTCGTCCAATATATCAATCTTTACCTTGGACCATTTCGAACTCCTCGTGACGTCCGGGATCTCATCCGGACTCAACAACATTCGTAACCATGTATATCTATTCCTATAACCCTAGCCACCGAACCTTAAGTGTGTAGACCCTACGGGTTCGGGAACCATGCGAACATGACCGAGACGTTCTCGGTCAATAACCAACAGCGGGATCTGGATACCCATGTTGGCTCCCACATGTTCCACGATGATCTCATCGGATGAACCACGATGTCGAGGATTCAATCAATCCCGTATTCAACTCCCTTTGTCTAGCGGTATTGTACTTGCCCGAGATTCGATCGTCGGTATCCCGATACCTTGTTCAATCTCGTTACTGGCAAGTCTCTTTACTCGTTCCATAACACATCATCCCGTGATCAACCCCTTGGTCACATTGTGCACATTATGATGATGTCCTACCGAGTGGGCCCAGATGTTGGGGAACATTGCAGAAAATTAAAAATTTTCCTACGGTTTCACCAAGATCCATCTATGAGTTCATCTAAGCAACGAGTCATGGGAGAGAGATTGCATCTACATACCACTTGTAGATCGCGTGCGGAAGCGTTCACTAGAACGTGGATGATGGAGTCGTGCTCGCCGTGATCCAAATCATCGATGACCGAGTGCGAGCGGACGGCACCTCCGCGTTCAACACACGACGGAGCGGATGACGTCTCCTCCTTCTTGATCCAGCAAGGGGAAGGAGATGTTGAGGAAGATGGCTCCAGCAGCAGCACGACGGCGTGCGTGGTGCTGGTGGAGAAGCAACACTCGGCA
Source organism: Aegilops longissima (assembly GCA_021605205.1). Lineage (NCBI taxonomy): Eukaryota > Viridiplantae > Streptophyta > Magnoliopsida > Poales > Poaceae > Aegilops > Aegilops longissima. The sequence goes on from CM038682.1 coordinate 28,200,575, forward strand.
GGCTTCGCCAAGCTCGTGGACGGAGGAGGAAGAGGTGTAGCAGGGGGGGAGGCGCCAGAACTTCAGGTGCGGCTGCCCCTCCCCTCCCTTTATATAGGCCCCAGGCGCCGGCCTGGAGATCTAATCTCCCAAGGGGCGGCGGCCAAGGGGTGGAGTGCCCCAAGGCAGTGGGCGCCCCACCCTAGGGTTTCAACCCTAGGCGCAGGGTGGGCCAAGGCGCACCAGCCCACTATGGGCTGGTTCCTCCCACATCAGCCCATGGGGCCCTCCGGGATGGGTGGCCCCACCGGTGGACCCCGGACCCTTCCGGTGGTCCCGTACAATACCGGTGACCGAAACTTTCCGATGGCGAAACAACACTTCCTATATATAATTCTTTACCTCCGGACCATTCCGAACTCCTCGTGACGTCCGGGATCTCATCCAGGACTCGAACAACATTCGGTTTACTGCATACTCATATTCATACAACCCTAGCGTCACCGAACCTTAAGTGTGTAGACCCTACGGGTTCGGGAGACACGTAGACATGACCGAGACGGCTCTCGGTCAATAACCAACAGCGGGATCTGGATACCCATGTTGGCTCCCACATACTCCTCGATGATCTCATCGGATGAACCACGATGTCGAGGATTCAATTAATCCCGTATTCAATTCCCTTTGTCAACCGGTACGTTACTTGCCCGAGACTCGATCGTCGGTATCCCAATACCTCGTTCAGTCTCGTTACCGGCAAGTCACTTTACTCGTACCGTAATGCATGATCCTATAACCAATCACTTGGTCACATTGAGCTCATTATGATGATGCATTACCGAGTGGGCCTAGAGATACCTCTCCGTCATACGGAGTGACAAATCCCATTCTCGATCCGTGTCAACCCAACAGACACTTTCGGAGATACCTGTAGTGCACCTTTATAGTCACCCAATTACGTTGTGACGTTTGATACACCCAAAGCACTCTTACTATCCGGGAGTTACACGATCTCATGGTCTAAGGAAGAGATACTTGACATTGGAAAAGCTCTAGCAAAACGAACTACACGATCTTTAGACGGCCGGACCAAACTCTAGGCACTTCACTCCACTCCCCTTCACTCTCATCTGCCACCCAAACTCGTCTCCGGCGTCGTCCGGCCGTCTATGGCATATGGCGAGCAGCGGATCCGAGTCCTTCACCTCTAAATTCGTCGACCCCGAGCTCATCCCACACAACCCCGAGGAGGAGTTGGCCGTCCGGCCGTCTATGGCATATGGCGAGCAGCGGATCCGAGTCCTTCACCTCTAAATTCGTCGACCCCGAGCTCATCCCACACAACCCCGAGGAGGAGTTGGCCGTCCGGCCGTCTATGGCATATGGCGAGCAGCGGATCCGAGTCCTTCACCTCTAAATTCGTCGACCCCGAGCTCATCCCACACAACCCCGAGGAGGAGTTGGCCGTCCGGCCGTCTATGGCATATGGCAAGCAGCGGATCCGAGTCCTTCACCTCTAAATTCGTCGACCCCGCACAACCCCGAGGAGGAGTTGGCCGTCCGGCTTGTGCTCCGCCGCTCTTGGGAGGAGGCCCATGCATGGCAGCACTCAGACTCCTTTCATTGGGAATCTCGCCCAAATGGCACATGGATCCGGCGCTAGGCATATAACAAGTAATTCTTTGATTGATAAGCACACACCCGTCTAACAACTGAGGGAGGCTCACCCGGGTGTAAGATCGTGGAGTTGTCCCTGTATTAATATGGTTCTAGAACTAGTTAACTGTAATAAATAATTTTCCACTAAATATGTACCTATCGGGGCTCGTCATCTTGGACGGCAACTCGTCACCTAATCAAATTTACGAGCATTCGGCGACATATCCTCGATGCTTCCACGAACCATCCATCCATTGTCGTGGACCGTATGACGAGGTTCGTGTGCGTACGTCGTCCTTTGCGCGCTCCTACTATATGAATCGATCCCGAGCTCCAACATTTTCATTGCCAAATAACCTAGCCAGCTACGGGTTAGTTAATTTATTGAGCTAGGCATAGTACTACTACTCCCTCCGTTCCTAAATATAAGTCTTTGTAGAGATTTTACTATGGACTACATACGGATGTATATAGATGCATTTTAAGCGTGGATTCATTCATTTTGCTCCGTATGTAGTCCACCTAGTGAAACCTCTACAAAGACTTACATTTAGGAACGGAGGGAGTACATGGCACCTATGGACAAGTGGGTAGGGGTCGGGACGGCCATGACCGTCTTCACCTTGCTGTGCTCCAGGATGCCTGACCGGATCCACGGCGAGGCGAGGCACTTCATCACCAAGTGGGCGCCGATCATCGCCGCCTACTTCAACCCCTACATCCAGCTCAGCATCTCCGAGCAAAGCGACGAGCACTTCCGCCGGAACGAGCTCTTCGACCACATCTCCGCCTACCTCACCGACGCCTGCGCTCACGACGCCCGTAAGCTTAAGATGGCGCTCGGGAAGGACGGCAAGATCCCGGAGATCACCCTGGACGACAACGTGAAGGTCACCGACGACTACGAGGGCGCCCGCATATGGTGGTACGCGTCCAACAAGGGCCCAAGCTACCGGAGCCGGGGACCCGTCTTCAACCTTTTCCCCGCCGAAAGCGAGCCCCGGGTAGGTCTTCCGTGCAGTGTTCCACAAGCGCCACCGCGATGTCGTGCTCACCAAATACATGCCCTTCGCCCTAGACAAGGGCCACGGGATCATCGCCAACAGGGGCAGAAAGAGGCGGCTGTACACGAACCACCGGCCGGGAAACAAGAGCACCTGGAGCCACGTGCCTTTCGAGCACCCGGCGACATTCGACAAGCTCGCCATGGACCCTGTCCGGAAGGAGGAGCTTATCAACGATCTCGACGAGTTCACCGGCGGCAAGAAGTACTACTCTGATGTGGGCAAGGCGTGGAAGCGTGGGTACCTGCTCTACGGCCCACCTGGCACGGGCAAATCGACGTTGGTCTCGGCCATGGCCAACAAGCTCAACTACGACGTCTACGACCTCGACCTCACCTCCGTCAAGAGCAACGCCGAGCTGAGGAAGCTCTTCCTCGAGACCAAAGGCAAGTCCATCATCGTCATTGAGGACATCGATGCTATTGAGGTCGACCTCGCTAGAAGCCGCAAGAAAAGGGCCAGCAGCAGCAGTAGCTGCGACCTCCTCTCGGCGGAGTTGGACCCCAACAAGGATGACGGCAGCAAGGTGACGCTCTCTGGTCTGCTCAGCTTCGTGGACGGGCTATGGTCGGCCAGTGGCAGCGAGCGGATCATCGTCTTCACCACCAACCACGTCGACACGCTTGATCCGGCGCTAATCCGTCGAGGGAGGATGGACATGCACATCAGGATGTCCTACTGCTGTTTCGGGGCCTTCAAGGTGCTGGCCAACAACTACCTCCAGGTAAACGATCACGAGCTCTTCGGCGAGATCAAGCGGCTGCTCCACCACACCGACATATCGCCCGCTGACGTGGCGCATACCCTCATGCGCAAGTGCAACAAGAGGAAGAGGGACACCGATGAAGTTATTGTTGCCAAATGCAACAAGACCAAGACCGAGACGGACACGGGCACTTGCTTGGCAGGCTTAGTTGAGACCCTCAAGAAGAAAGCCAAGAAGCGGGAATCGACCACCACCGCTCCTGCTAACGAAGATACAGCACCGGCTTTTCATGAGAGGTTCGCTATTGAAATTTGAAATTGTTGAGATCTTGAGGGAACACCCGATCAAGAAACATATAAGATGTAGGATGCGGCCCCATGAGCGTTAAGTTTATCTGGACGGGGGACATCGGAGGACTTTATGTCGAAGGAAATTGTTTGTTTTAAACCGACTGATGTTTGGCCCGCGTAAACCGCGTCGCCAGCCGTGCGATCGAAGCGGATCGTGCGGCGCTTGTCTCAGGCGCGTGCGTCACCTCTCCCACTACACGCGTAGCATACGGGGCCCGCTCACCGCTCTCCATCCCAGCCTTGTCCTCTCCCTTTCTCGTCTTCTTCGTTCGCTCCCCATCCCCTCTCTCTCATTTTTCACAGGCTTGACAGAGAAGAGAGGGCTTCGATCCAATAGCTCGCCATCGTTGCTTCCAACCATGGGGGCCAGTGCACATCCCGCCGCAAGCACCAGCTGCTGCTGCAAGGCAAAGCACGATAGACGATGTTGCCGCAGGCGAGGAAAAGCTGCGTGCCGCCGATCTGCAACGATGCGCTGCCTGTGCTTCAAGCGGGTTGTGAGTGCTGCAGCGAGGGGCTCATCGGTGCTGAGTCGTCGGGGCCACCGGTGCTGCGGTGCAACATCGCGGGGGTCGCCGGTGTAGCTATGCCGCATCGTCGGGGTGGCCGGTGTTTCTATGCAGCGCCGTCGGGGCTGCCGGTGTTTCTATGCAGTGCCGCCGGGGCTGCGATGCAGCGTCGCCGGGGTTGCCAATGTTGCTATGCAACATCGCTCGGGCTTTATTTCAGCGCCGCCGGGTCGTTGAAGCTCCCATGGGGATGGAACAGACTCCGCCGGGTCTGCGATGCAGCGTCGCCGGGGCCGCCGGTGTTTCTACGCAGCGCCGATGGGGCCGCCGGGTCTGCGATGCAGCGTCGCGGGGGCCGCCGGTGTTTCTACGCAGCGCCGACGGGGCCACCGGTGTTTCTACGCAGCGCCAACAGGGCCGCCGGGTCTACGATGCAGCGTCGCCGGGGCCGCCGGTGTTTCTAAGCAGCGCCGCCGGGGCTGCGATGCAGCGTCGCCGGGGCCGCTGATGTTGCTATGCAGCGTCGCTCGGGCTGTATTGGAGCGCCGCCCGGTCGTTGAAGCTGCCATGGGGATGGAACAGACTCCGCCGGGCTGCGATGCAGCGTCGCCGGGGTTGCCACTGTTGCTATGCAGCGTCGCCGGGGTTGTATTGGAGTGCCGCCGGGTCGTTGAAGCTGCCATGGGGATGGAACGGATTCCGCTGGGGCTGCAATGAAGCTTTCGTCGGAGCTGCAAGGAAGCTTCGCCGGAGGCGTCGCACTCGGCGTTGCCATGGAGCAGCCCCGATGGCTCCCGGTGCTGCAACGCAGCAGTCACCGACGGCTCCGTCCATCGGTGGCACTGGTGGTGTTGCAACGCAACACGTCAATGGCGTTCGCTGGAGTTCAGGGAGATGCTCCGGTCGCGTCTCGGCTATACTAGTAGAGAAAAGGGGGCAAAGGTCCAAGCCGGGTCAGCCCATTAGTCCCGGTTCAGTCCAGAACCGGGACCAATGGGGGCATTGGACCCGGTTCGTGAGCCCCGGGGGCCGGCCGGGCCACGTGGGCCATTGGTCCCGATTCGTCTGGACCTTTTGGTCCCGGTTGGTGGGATGAAGGGACCAATGGGCCTCGCTCTTCCCACCACCATTGGTGGGTTGGTGGCTCGAACAGGACCAACGGCTAAATAATGCAGAAAACAAAACAAAAAAACTGAAATAAAAATAAAAATAGCAACAATAAGTACTTATTTAATTTCTTTTATGATAATTCTTTTTGCTATTAAAGTTTGTAGTAAAATTCTAATTACTTATTTATTTTCTTTTATGATAATTCTTTTTGCTTTTAATGTTTTGAACAAAATTCTAAATACTTATTTATTTTATTTTATGATAATTATTTTTGCTATTATAGTTTGAAACAAAATTCTAATTACTTATTTATTTTCTTTTATGATAATTCTTTTTCTTTTAATGTTTTGAACAAAATTCTAATTACCTATTTATTTTCTTTTATGATAATTCTTTTTGCTATTAAAGTTTGTAACAAAATTCTAATTACTAATTTATTTTCTTTTATTATAATTTTTTGCTTTTAATGTTTTGAACTAAATTCTAATTACTTATTTATTTTCTTTTATGATAATTCTTTTTGTTATTAAAGTTTGTAAAAAATTCTAATTACTTATTTATTTTCTTTTATGATAATTCTTTTTTGCTTTTAATGTTTTGAAGTAAATTCTAATTACTTATTTATTTTATTTTATGATAATTCATTTTGCTGTTAAAGTTTGTAACAAAATTCTATATAATTTTAGTTTCAATAATACTAGAGGTTTATGAAAGCTTTTTAGTTGATTCCTTTAGTACCAGTTCTAAGGCTGTTACAAAGGCATTTTATTCGGTACAGGTATTAAGGCTGGGGCCCCACGAGCACCTTTTAGTACCGGTTCGTGGCATGAACCGGTAAAAGAGTATTTTAGTTGATTCTTTCTGCAGCTGTTTTTTAGTCCCACCTCGCCAAGCGAGAGGCACTCGCAGCGGTTTATAAGCCCTGAGTGTAGAGACAATGAAGGGAGAAGCGCAGTCCTCACCTGCACGTTGGCCTGAAGCTAAGCAACGTGCAGGTGAGCATTGCGCCTCTCTTTTATTTTGGCGTGGTATTATCATTTCATCCACATAGCATATGCAAGAAAGTTGAGAGGGTTACGTCAAAAACTGGATGCAGTTCGTGTACAAAACGGACAATCTCTTTCGAAGTATCAGGATTTCATACGGAAACTTGTCTATTACAACATGCATTTCAAATGAACTACAAAAAGGTTGAAAGTTGGCATGGTATCATCATAATAGTTGTGGAGAAAGTCTTCACTTTTTGTTGTAAGTAGAAACAAAATAAAATAAATAAAGAAAGAAAGAAAACAAAAAAACAAAAAAAAGTGTTTTCAAATTTGAAATCTAATGGCACTAACAGAAAGTTTATAATTTTTCTAAAACTAAAAGCAAAAAGAATTAAAAAATAAAGCAAAAAACAAAAGAAAATAAATAATGCAGAAAACAAAACAAAAAAAACTGGAAAAAAATAAAAATAGCAACAATAACTAAAGAAAACAAAAAACAAAAAAGTGCCTCCTACTGGGCCCCCACGGCCTGAATACGACTAGAGACCCTGCCATGGGCCAGGATTCATGCCCGCAGAAGGCCCAGCAGGCCCATAGGCAAAGCAGTGTCAGATTAGGCCCATAGGCCTGCAGTTCAGAGGAGTTCGAGAGAGAGGAGGCATCAGTGCTTATAAGCAGGTGGTCGACGCTCTCAACTAGCGAGGTGGGACTAAACTCCCACCACCACGCCGCTGTGCAAGGCCATTGGTCCCGGTGGGTGGCACGAACCTGGACCAATGCCACCCTTTCGTCCCGGTTCGTGGCACCAACCGGGACCAATGATCCCCTTTAGTCCCGGTTCGTGCCACTAATCGGGACCAAAGGTCGCCGCTTCCCGCCGTTTGGGCTGCTGAAAAGAGGCCTTTGGTCCCGGTTGGCGGCACCAACTGGGACTAAAGTATTGGTCCCGTTGGTCTCGACGAACCGGGACCAATCTTTGCCTATATAAGCAGACTCGTGAAAATTTGGTTCAGTTCCTTCTTCCTCGCGCCTAACGCCGCCAGCTGCCTCGCCTCGCCGTCGCCGCCGTTGCGCCTTCGCTGTCGCTGCCTCGACGCCGTCTCGCGCCGTCCCGTCGCCGTCGCCGTCGCCCCCTGCCCGTCGCCCTTGCCGCGCCCCTCACGCCGTGGCCATCCCGTGAGCAAATTTTGTTGTTAGATTTTTTTTAGTTCATAGATTTTTTTGTTAGATGTGTAGTAATTTAGATGTGTAGTTCATAGATTTTTTTCATATTGTGTAATTTGTTCATATTTTGTTAGATTTTTTTCTGTTAATATATACAAAGATATATGTCAATTTTTTATGATTATTTTCTGTCCATAGAATTTTTATGATTTTTTTTTGTTGTAGTTTTGTTCATAGAATTTTAATGATTTTTTTGTTCATAGAATTTTCTTTCTCAATTTATGTATATGTTCATATTGTGTTGTGTTGGAGGGCAGGTTCTTTAGGGATCTTCAGGGATCTCACTACATGGTTGCGTTGGAGGGCAGGTTCGACAATACCTGGCAGGTTCTTCAAGGATCTCACTGGAGCTATGATCCTGTGATCGTTCCTTATCTTTGGGTGTCCACCGCCCGTGACAATATCCGTCGGGCGCTACGGTTCTAGCTGTATTAATTAGCGATGCTATATGTATGATAGTATTCGAGGAGTATTCGAAGATGTACGGACACAAGAGATGATGTACTTTTGGTTATAATTGAATGCATGCTAATTTGAATACTACTTTATTTTACGATTTGGTTTTACTTATTGAATGCTCATATTGGAAAAGTACTCCTACTTTGAATGCTAAAATTGAAGAGCACTCTATGCAGAAATCTAGGAGCCCCTCCATCATCCACGCCGTCGTGGGGGTAGCTTCTCCTTCATTCCCGTGTGCTAGACAATTTGTTGTAATAATGCACTTGGGAATGAAAGAATGAGCAACGTACCATCACCGATAGTCAACCCGTGATTAATAATAATGATCTAATTTAGGTTTTTTAGTACATATATTTAATTGTACAAGTTTAATATTTGAATTATGGACTTAGGTCGGAAATGTCGTACTCGGACGACGAAAACCGCCCGGGGGAGTGCGACTGGTGCCACGACGACCGAGGTATGTGCGACAGGTTCATTGAGCTGGACGAAGATCGGCGCTTCAGCATTAAGCTCGAGGAGACCTTCGATGTTCATACGGTACACAACGATGACAATAGTTTTTTTTTCATAATTAAGCACGACTTCAACTATTTTAACGTGTATTTTTCATCTTTTCCAATTCGACTAGCTTATCCCATGCTATGCAAGACGCTATGTCTTAGAGAGGATGGGTTTTGAAGACCATGAAAGTATGGAAACCAAAAACATTCTCCTAAGGACCCATCATGGTGTGGATTTTAAAGTAAAGTTGTACAATGCTGAGAGTGTAACCCATTTTGGTTGCAAAAATTGGGAAGCACTTTGTAAGATGTATGGTTTTGATGAGGGTATGCTTGTCACCATGGATCTTGGTGATCCTACAATCCAGCAAGACAATATGGGCATTTGGATCCTTGTGGATACACCTCCAATTCTTCCCCATGTGAGCTTAACATAGTTATTAAGTAATTTATATTGTTTATTTCAAAATAGTTGACAGCTTGTTACCATTGACAGCTTATTTTCATTATTCAAAGAATGTGCGGAAAATGGTAGACAAAACCAACTACACCGATGGCTCCGAATTAACTTATAAGGAGAAAAATCATCTGATCGCATTTTGTACTGATCTTGAGGATTACAATGTCTACAATCGAACTCCTCAACATTATGGTCAATATGTGCCACTAGTGCACGTGTTGAACTACGGTAACTACCATGGAGATACCCTGGTAAGATTTTTTACTATTACGATATCCCTGCATCTTTTTAGATACTTCTAAAACTAATACATCATTGCTAACTACGAAATTATTACTATGTTTTTCAACAGATAATCCCGAATGATTGTGTGCCTCATCTGATGTATACGCACAGTCGCCTTGATGTTTTGAACATACAACCAGGTTGTCCTACGAATCTCAACTGTCCATACCGGATTTTTAAAAGAAGTGGATACATGCCAATCAAAGAATGGAAAAAATGTATGAACAATCGTAAGGAGCTTCTTGCAAGCAAAAGGAGGCGAAGCGCAAGAATTGGAGACAGGATGATCTCCATTCTTCATAATGGAGAGTCAGGGTCTATATTGTTTTATGCTATTTTACCTTAAGAGTGTTTAGGTCCTACTTGATACTGATGATCATGTGCTAAGAACAATTATGTAGGGTTGGGTTCGATGACTATGAAGATGATAATCGTATGACTTGTTATTAATAACGAGTAGAAGTTGTATGATGATGCATGATTAGTAGGACTTGTTATTATATATGATGATGTATGATGCGAGCATGCATGAGTTATTATATATCAGCGGGTGAAATGAACATAGCAGTAGCGTTGGTAAACCAAGGACGAAGATATAAAAGAGGACACTTCTCTCTATTAGCTAGCTAACAACAACCTAAAATTAACCCCCAAAACCCCTAAACCAGCCACTTTTTTTTTTAAGAAAAACTTCAGCTCCAGCCAGCTGCTGACACGTGGAAGCCTTTTGGTCCCGGTTCATGTCAACAACCGGGACCAAAGGCCCCCTTGCCTGGGCTGCTCGCAGTGGCCACGTGGAGGCCCATCTATCCCGGTTCGTGTTAGAACCGAGACTAAAAAATTAATTAAGAATGCACCCTTTAGTTACGGTTCGTGAACCCATTAAAAGCGACCTCACCAACCGAGACAAATGCCCTGTTTTCTATTAATGCTAGCGTACATGCAGCAGCAGGGCCTCCCTGCCGCAGCGGAGGACATCACTGTCTTGAGAGGAGACGCGTGTGTGTTGAACTGAATGAGATGAGGAGAGAAGACACGAGCCGCCTTGTTGAGATTGAACGGCCATCAGCGCCAGATTGGAAGGCTATTTAGGCGGATGGTTTTTTCAAAAAATCATCCGGCTGATTTGTAGTAGCTGCCTATGTTAAATCGTTCGAAAATAATATTTCGATTTTTCAAAAAAATTAAAAAAACATCTGTGAAAACTTAAACATATTCGTGATGGATCTGCAAAATTTCTTTCAATTTTTTTATTTGCAAGCTGCACCAAAAAAAAAAAAATTCCAGCCCAACAACAAAAAGAAAATGGCCCGTTTCCATTTATTTATGTGTTTTTTGTCTACGCCACACATGAAAGTATATTGTTATGAAAAAAATTCATGAACGCATTATATAGGCATTTGGGTATGTACATTTTTTTGATTTTTTTTTGCAATGTCGAAATATGTTTTGTTTTAAAGTCCACCAATGCCCCGGTCCTCCATTTTCACTTTTCGGCGGCCCCATGCCTTTCTTTGAAGAAAATAGCCATGTATAATTGTGAAGTCCTAGGCTTCTATGATTAAGAGACTACTACTTTTCTTGGATGAGACTTGCCCATTTTTCGTTCATCAACTTATTGGCATCTGTAATTTTCGTCAATGCTGGAGCTAGCCAAGATCTTCTCGGGGTGGGGGTGGGGGTAGTGCAAATAACAAAATATAGATGTTTGCTCGGGGAGGGGGGCAAACACATGACTTTTTTCTAATCCGAGGACCCAACAAAATTTCCTTTTGCAATTTTGACCAGGGTTAGAGGGGTGGCCCCTGCAGACCCAACCCTACTCCACCAGTGCTTTCATCCCTATAGACTTGAAAATCAGACAACTTGCAAACTTGACCTTTCCAAACCGGATAAGTTTCATGCCTCGGCCCAGCTAGCGTTGTTTCAGTGCTGACTCGGTGCAATGGCGGATCCAATGGGGGTGCATGGTGCCCTGATACCCCCTAAAAAATGTTAATGCTTCTTAACCTAGAAATAATTACTCTAATTCTCTAATTATTAGAGGTATAAAAATGGTAAATTTGTATTTGTTTGAGGTACACACTTCCAATGTTGAGCAGCCCATCTATTCATGAAGCCCATTAGCCCATCCTCATGTTTTGGGGCTGGAAATAGCTACTTGTACGGCAGGATATGAAGGGCCATGCGAGACCCACGACCTGCGTACTAGGAAAGATTGCAGCGCAGGACCTTGGTACGGCCTAGGTACGGGGGCGGGGCCCCTTATTTTCTTTTGTTTCTTTTTTTTTTGTATTTTGCTTCTTTTTAAAAGTTCAAGATTGCAAAAAATAGAATTTCGAAAAATGCTTAATAATAGAAAAACATGTTCACGGATTTCAAAAATTCAGAAAAAGTTCACAATTTCCGAAATTTTATTAAAAAATAAATTGTATTTTTTCATTAACAATTGAATTTTTATGAACATTTATTGAATTTCGATGAAAAATTTAGTGTTTGATGCACAAAAAAAATTCGATTAACATCATTTATAAAGATAATGAACAAATTTTGAATTCGATAATATTTCTAGATTTCAATTTATATTTTTAAAACAGATAAACATTTTTAAATATGATGAACATAATTTTTAATTTGATGAACAAATATTGAATTTTAAAAATAATCACAATTTGTAAAAATGTTTGAATTGCAAAAATGTTCACCTATTTAAAATTATTTTTTTAGAAAATTTTCATGAATTTGGAAAAAACGAAAGAAAAAGAATGATAAAAGGAACAAGTAAATTGAAAATAGAAAAGGAAAAACGAAAAATAGAATTGAAAAAATAACAAAAAGAGAGAAAAAGAGAAAGAAAAAGCAAGTAAAAAAAAGAATCTTCCCAAAACCAAAATTGAGCACTTGAGCCGGCGATCGTGAGGTGAGAATGCATGCCTTCTTTTATTTTTTCCTTCAGTCTATTTAATTTAAAAAATTAAAAATCGAGAAGACATAAAATGTTATGTATTCAATATTTTCACGTGAACTCAAAACTATTTCATGAATTATAAAGGTACATGAATTCAAAAAAATATTCATGAACTGAAAAAACATTAACGAATTCAAAAAAGTATGGAATTTGAAGAAATGGTCACGAATACAAAAAATGTTTGTAAATTTGAAAAATGTTCATGAATTAGAAATTATTTTTAGGAATCCAAGAAATGTTCGTGAATTATAAAATTCTCTATGAATCCAAAAATAGTTCGTGTATTGAAAACGAACAACTTTTGGAAAAGTGATTGTTGTTTGAAATCAAGAATTGTTTGTGTAATTGTCATTTTTTGCTGAACAAATTTTAGAAAACTTGAGCATTTTCTGAATTCCAGATCATTTACTAAAAAGCAATGGTTTTGAATATTTTCTTATAACATGTGAAGAAAATTCGAAAATATGAATTTTTTAAAAGACAAATTATTATATTTATGGATGATGAAAATACAAAAATAAGAAAAGGAAAAAAAATAAAAACAAAATAACCAAAAAAATTAAAAAAGAACACAGAAAAAGGGAAAATCCTAGAAAGAGCATACCCAGTCCAGGAACCTTCTGAACCGGTCTCAATGTCGCTTCGCCTCACGCGAGAAGAAAACGGTTCTTTCTAATTGGGCTGCACCCACTTTGTGGTTCCTGTACGCTCGCTTGCAACGGGGCGACCTATTGCATTTGCGGAATATGAATTCCACTCAAAAACAAAAATTGCGAAATATGAATGCAGTGCTGAACTAGTGCAAAAAAAAGAAGCAAGCGAATCGAACTATGCAGTTTTCAGGCGCTAGCACTACATTGGCACAGCTAGGCGAGACGACCTTGCCGTTGGGGCCCATGTGGCTGCACTCTGTGTCGCCGAGGCGCTCATGCTCCACGCGGCGTACATGTGGACAGACGTGTCGACGGCGCTAGTGGAAGCGGCAGGGATATTTCACTGCAGTACTTCATTTCATTACATCCTTTCCAGCCATTATGTGAAACTTGTAATCTTTGTTCAGAGCCAGAAATGAAATGGAATCACGTTGTGTATATATGTCATCTGAAATGTGTGTGTGTGTGTGTGTGTGTGTGTTGGGTTGGACTGGATATTTGATCTTGTGATGTTGTGTATCCCACTCCCATGGAGGAAAATAGCGAATTCTGTACGTTTGTGCGCACAATTGTTGCACAATTCAGAGAATAACCGAACGAATTCTGAGAACCGCGCTCGTGTTATATGTAACCTTGCAATCTTTGTTCAGAGTCGGAAATGAAATGGAACCAACATACTATTTCATCCATCCCCCATGCTATCTTCGTATCATCTGAAATGTTTGTGTTTGTCTGTCTCCCATGTTGTGTTTCATGGAGAGAGAAAGTGAAGAAAATCCTGCATGCATAATTGTTTCAGAATTCAGAAAGATAACTGAACAAACTCATTGACTGAAGTTATTAACTGAACAAACTCATTGACTGTGTTGCTTAAAATTCCATCTCATATAAATTTACATATTAACAATAGTTATTATAGTTCTCATATAGGTGCATTATTTGGATGAAGTGAAGGCCTTTAGTTCGTCTCCAAGATTTATATGAGGAACAACAGGACACAGATTCAGTGAGGAACAACTTTGATGCTAGGGAGTTTAATTAACTGTTTAAAAGAATTAACTGGTTTTTTGACTTGCTAATCTTGATTATTCCAACTAGTCGTCAACCCGTGCGACTGCACGGGCTAGATAAAGATAATTTAATCACAATTGATATGTCTTGAAAACTATGCAAATGCTTACTATCACTGTGGCAACATACACACATTCCTACTAAAAGTAAATATCATGTACTTATTTGTTCGATAAGGTATGAAATACAACATGCATACCCGGTTTGTAGTTTTAGAAAAATACAGTGGTAACTCATCCCAGTTAGTAATTGTAGACCGTTGAGAGAGAGAGAGAGAGAGAGAGAGAGAGAGAGAGATTATGTTTATAGTACCTCATTAACAGCAGAATTGTAGACAACATGGTGTGCATTGGCCATGGTTAGCAACCACAAATTCAATTATGGATGTGCAAAACATTCATGGTAGAGTAGATATAGCAAGGACGGGATTATAACTAATAAGATGCACAAAGCAATTTTTTAACAACTTTTCTCCTATCAAAACATGACAACCATGAAATCAAATTTCGGAACAAATTAAGGTATGTTTTTCAGTGACAAAATACTACTCCTATGCGATGTTTAGAATTTAGTATGTTGAAATGAAATGTTTTCAACTCAAGTAGTCTGTGTCTCTTGCTTAATGCAGCAAAATCTCTACCTAATAGAGCACAATAGCACAACAGACTCTTCCACGTTAGAGAGATTAATTCGACCTCAGTACCATGGCCTATCATATCACAGACTACTAAGTGGGGAATTAAAGGAAATGTTGAGGACCAATACCTTTCGGGAAAAAATTGTTGTTCCATTCAAAGTATCTTCCCATGAAGATATTACTCTTTCAGGCATGGTTCTGTCAATGTTAAATGTATATGAAAATATTCAAAGCCGTACCTTTGTCTAATGCAGCAAGGCAGAATAAGAACATATAGAATGCAGGAGAATTGAAGACATAGCGCGTATCTAGAAGAAACAATATATGCAACTTGAAAATCATGTACATAGGAAACATTAACTAATTAATCCATTACCAAACATTGGCTGACATAGAAAAAACACCTCTAAATTTGAGCCTTATATAAGAATTAATACGAACTGTAGTAAATTGGACTTGTTGGCCTATGCTATACTGACCGTTTGTACTGTTCCAGCCAACAGAGTCTTCAGCCCTACTATCTTGATTGCATGATGCTCCTGGAGGTGATGCAGATAACCCTATCTTGCTTCCATCAGCTCTTTACAGCCCTTATAAGGTTGCTCATAGATGGACATGTACAAAAACGAATTTGTCTTTAGCAAACGTTATCAATCAAGCCTATTCATTGGGATTTTATAATGAACTCAGCCAGCGGGAGAAGATCAGGAATTTTCAGGCACGGGCTTACTTGACTGCTAGGAGTTATGCCTTGCAAACTCGAAGGGTCGCTGCATCACCAGCCCGCCGCCGTTCCTCCGCCCAACATCCATGAACAGCCTCATGGAAATTACGGTCGCCCGACCAGATGCGCACTATCATCGATACATCTCCAATTCAATTATTGTCCCAAAATTAAACCTTGGCTTTCAGCATGGTCAGTTGATCGAACCTGGGAAGTTTCATAGCTTGCAAAGGAAGGTGGTCATGGAGAGGCTGGAACCTGAGAACAGTAAAAGAGAGGACGCATGGATGTTACGATTGCCCGACCAGCTGCGCACTATCATCGATACATCTCCAATTCAATTATTGTCCCAAAATTAAACCTTGGCTTTCAGCTTGCTCGGTTGATCGAACCTCGGAAGTTTCATAGCTTGCAAAGGAAGGTGGTCATGGAGAAGCTGGAACCTGAGAACAGTAAAAGAGAGGACGCATGGATATGGAGGATTAGAAAGACCGGCTCTAGGGGTTGGGTGCCCCATACCATGAGCCTGTGTGCACAATCAGCACAATTCAAAGCCACAAATATGAAGATCGCTCGAGACAAATCAGGATCAAGGGCAGGGGTCGTTTCAAGATTGAAGCACCCATGAAGATGGAGGCCTGGACTTTCGTTCTCATGGATGGATAGATCAAAGCATCAAATGAAGGAGGTCTTAGATTTTCTCCCGAGGGGAATAAAGAGAGGGACAAAGAGGATACCCTCACGTATGCCAAATCTATGAGATGATGAGGCTCAGTTTTTTTTGGAAAGCTCAAGGGGAAGGAGATTCCCGTACGTGGGATAGGAGACATGCTCAGTTTTTTTTTTGAAAGCTTAGAGAGTCCAAGGGGAAGAAGATTCCTATACGTGGGATAGAAGAGTAGGTCTCTAGTTCCATCCGACGGCTATAGAAACATTATATATTGATCAGATGGCTAAAAATTCTTAACTCTAAGGATTAACATGGTGTCTCGTATGGTGCCTCCAATTAGTAAATATAAGATTGCTGTTGCTCTAGTGCTCACATAAGTAGTGCCCTGCAATTTGACATAGGATGACTTCCTTCATGCCCTTGTTGCATTATTGTCAGTTGGGCATGCTACACCACATGAGCCATGAGTCACACCATTCCGACACATCACACTGCTTACCGTGTGATTTATTCAACTGAAGTTTCAGCCATCTTTCACTCTGCCTTCTTATTTATACATCTCTAGACCATTTACAATACAGCCGCGTTAGGTCGCTCCTTTTGTCGGGTTGTCAGGTGAGAAGTCACGAGGCGCCACATTCCTCGCTGGACTTTTTTTGTGTCTTGCCGACGAGCTGAGATTTTAGAAGAAACTGCAAGGAGATGTGGACCAACCGAACGGTCTAACCCCCACTGATGCACACTTAAAATGTAGGTCATAAAACACACTGCTCCAAATGAGAGCAGGCATATATCAGTTTGGGCATGATGTATGCAAATGCAGTGTAGCAAGCCGTAATTGTAGGTGTACGGCATCCGAAGTGTATGTCTGAGTGTATAGAATGCAGAGACGCCACTCAATGGTTGGCGGAGAGATAGTAAGGATTGCTTGTATAGCTGTTTTTCGTGATGTGCCTATTCTGAGTGCATTTCAACAATAAAATCAGAGCAGCTGCCATAAACCACTTGGGCTTAAAGTATCTAAATGTAGCATCACAAAAATCTTTCTGGAGAACCTGAAGAGCAAGGTCGCTAGATGGTCTTACAATAGAGTACTTTTCAGTTTCCTCTTAGTTACTTCAGCGGTTGTTAATTGTCAGCTTTCAGCTTCCTTGAGATCATGTTTACATTCGAGGGTCACTTGCATAGTTGCATGTCATATGTTATTGTGCCGGTTTTCAGGCAGCAAGAATATTTCCGTCTTTTCCTATCAGTTAGTGCCAAACAAACAAATTGCTCGTTGCGACATGGTGCTAGACGAGCATGGGATCCCAACCGTACCCGCCATTGAGATTCATGGTGCTCATATAGGTGAATTATTTTGATGAAGTGAAGGCCATTAGTGCTCGCATAAACAGAGCATGATTTATATAAGAAAACGAAAGAGCACAAATTCAGTGAGGAACAGCTTTGAGGTTACGGAATTTAATTAACAGAATATCTGAACCTGGTAATCTTGATTATTCCAATCGTTGTTGCCTTATAGTGCTCGCATAAGTAGCGCCCTGCAATTTCACATATGATGGCTTCCTTCTTGCCCAGCAACAATTTCACATAAGTAGCGCCCTGCAATTTCACATAAGTAGCGCCCTGCATTATGGTCATGGTAGAAACTAGGGTTCTACCGGGTCTAGGCCGGAGGTTGTAGAGGAAGGAGGGAGCTGGTCGTGGACGAACTCGCGGCAGCCGGCGGCTGGGCACCGTCGGTGTGCGAGGAGGCGGCGGCTGAGAGGAAGATGGCACAGGGAAGGAGGCGGCTAGGGCAGTGGCGGAGCCAGGAAATTCGTATCAGTGGGGCCGAAGGCTGTTAAAACTGGTTGGGGAGGGCCAAGCTAATGAAAAATAGACTTTTAACAGCAGATAATCACTGATTTTTTTCACTGTTCATGAACAAATTAGCACTACATCCATATTGTTAGGGGGGGCCAGAGCCCCTGCTGGTCCCCCCTGTCTCTGCCACTGGGCTAGGGTTAGGTCTCGCGGCTCCCTAAGGAAGCCGAGCAAATATGATTGCTTTCTTTGCTTGATTAGATTGATACATCTACTCTTCTTATATAGAGAGGTTTACCCAAGCCCCTAATAACGATAATTGGGTTAAGCCCCTAATAACGATAAGATATACTGGGCCGCAACTAACTGGGCTAAGCCCCTAACATGCCGGTCATAACACTTCTCCCCGCCTGCACAAACAGCTCGTCCTAATTGGAAAAGATCGCCTGAACGCAGCTGGACACTAATTACATGGAGTATATGGAGGGAAAGAAATGGCAGAATTTTTGAAAATTCGCGCACACCGCTTCAAGGAATCATCTAAAATGTTCTGAATTCAAAATTTATTTTATTTTCAAAAATCAAGAACACCTAAAATGTTCTGAATTCAAAATTTTCACGTGAACTCAAAATTATTTCATTAATTATAAAATGTTCACAAATTCAAAAATATATTCATGAATTCAAAAAAACATTACGAATTTCAAATATGTATGGGAATTTGAAAAAATGGTCAGAGATGAAAAAATGTATGGAAATTTGAAAAATGTTCACGAATTAGAAATTGTTTTTCTGAATTTTTCACAAAGTAGAAAACTCTGTATGAATCCAAAAGAGTTCGTGGATTGTAATCTAATAATTTTTTAAAAAGTGATTGTTGTTGGAAATCAGGAATTGTTTTTGAAAATCCTTTATAATTTGTGAGATTGTCACTTTCTTGCAATGGTGATCCAATTTTGAAAATTGAGCATTTTTTGAATTCTAGAACATTTACTAAAAAGCAATTGTTTTATATAATTTTTAAAAATATGAAAAAAAATTGAAAATCAATTTTGTGAAAATACAAATTAATGTATTTATGGATGATAAAAAAGAAAAATAAGAAAAGAAAAAACATAAAAAAATAAAAGAACACAGAAAAACAAAAGAGAACACAAAAAAAGGAAAACCTAGAAAGAAAGGACCCGGTCCAGGAACCTTCTGAACCGGTGTTGCACTAGATATTTGTTCTTGTGGTGTTGTGTATCCCACTCCCATGGAGGAAAATAGCGAATTCTGTACGTTTGTGCGCACAATTGTTCCAGAATTCAGAGAATAACTGAACGAATTCTGAGAACCGCACTCGTGTTATATGTAACCTCGCAATCTTTGTTCAGAGTCGGAAATGAAATGGAATCAACATACTATTTCATCCATCCTCCATGCTATCTTTGTATCATCTGAAATGTTTGTGTTTGTCTGCCTCCCATGTTGTCTTTCATGGAGAGAGAAAATGAAGAAAATCCTGTATTCATAATTGTCTAAGAATTCAGAGAGATAACTGAACAAACTCATTGACTGAAGTAGATAACTGAGCAAATTCAGAGAACTCACTCTGTTATTCAGTTGGAAATGGTAGAGTAAAATTCAAAGAACACCCTCTTTTTTTAGTTGGAAATGGTAGAGTAAAATTCAGAGAACTCACTCTAGCTCTGGTGAAAATGGTAGACTAAATTGTCTAAATTATTATGCCGGTCACACTTTCATTGTTGTAACTGAGGTGTAAAATGGCAGCAAAGCGGTGTACAGCGTGCTTCTGAACTAAGCTTCCAAACAACTTCCCAGCAATGCTCACTCAAGAGCAGCGAAAGGACATAATGAAAAGCCACTGCATTGACCCTTCTGTTACCACGGCTGTGCATAGCAGATGAGGTAATTGGGGCCAATTGTGTTGCTTAAGATCCCATCTCATACAAATTTACATATTCACAACAGCTGTCATGGTGATCCTATTTGGATGAAGTGAAGGTCTTTAGTTTGTCTGGATTTATATTTTATATGAGGAAAACAGAGCACAGATTCTGTGAGAAACAACTTTGATGTTAGGGAGTTAAATTAACTGAATTTTTGGACATCCTAATCTTGATTATTCCAATTGATGTTGCCTTAGTAATCACATAAGTAGCGCCCTGCAATTTGACATGTGACAACTTCCTTCATGCCCTAGTGGTATTATGAGTCAAGGGTCACACCATTCTTCGGCATCACACTTACCGTCTGATTTTTTCAAGATCACTCACTCTGTCGTGTTATATATATCTAAACCATTTGCAATGCTGATGTGTTAGCTCACTCCTTCTGTTGGGTGTCAGTGAGAAGTCATGAGGTGCCACATTTTTTTGTTGAATTTTTGTGGTGTCTTGCCGACGGAGCTGAGGTTTTAGAAGAAACTGCAAGGAGACGTGGACCAACTTGGCCTTCAATGGTCCAAATGAGACCATTCATACACCAGTTTTGCTGCTCTCATTTTACTATTGAAAAGTTTGCTACTCAGGCTGCTGTCCGGCATCAGCACCTCATGCACGCTCAAGGTACCAGCTCGTGAGAAATCCTGCTTGGAGGCATCGGCGCCAAGCTGCTGGTCCAGGCTTATCGTCACTCTTGCGTTCGAGCTATCGGATGCATCCCCCCAGCAGAGTGATTGAGATTGCTTGTGCTGGACCAACTCTTCTTATCATTGCTCAACTAAGTACAATTTGGCCCTGGTGAAACAATCTGGGTCACACAGTTGTGCACACATATGTGCGTCGTCTTCCGCAAACTGGGCTGCCTTTCCGTGTGGTCTTTTGATTCATAGAAGAATAAAGAATTGCGATCAAGTGTCAGCATTACTTGCCCTCTGAAAATAAATCCAGTGTTGGGTCTGAGGAGGCCATTTTCTAGTGTCAATGGTTCAGCAACAAAATTTACGGATGACATATGAAACACCCATGAAACCTCGTAATCTTTGTGCAGAGGCGGGAATGAAATGGAATCATCAATAGACTATTTCATCCATCCTTCATGTTGTGTATATAATCTTTGTGTCATTCGAAATGTGTTCTTGTCTGAATTAACTGAATCCCATTCCCATGGAGAAAAGTAGTGAATTCTATGCGCACATTCCAGAATTCAGAGAACCTCCTGTTATTCTTATCTGCATCCCATGCTGTGTTTCAGAGAGATGCCTGAACAAACTCATTGACTGTAGTTGATAACTGAACAAATTCAGAGAACTCACTCTAGTTCTAGTGAAATGGTAGAGTTAAATTATCTACTGTAAATTATTATGCCAATCACACTTTGCATTTTTGTAAATGGCAGCAATGCATGGTACAACTTGCTTCCGTATTAAACCGCACAGCAGTGCTCACTAAAGAGCAGCGAAATGACAAAATGAAAAGCCAGTGCTACGGCTGTGAATGGCAGATGAGGTAATGGGAATATCAATTGGGGCCAGTGTTGCTTACAATTCCATCTCGTACAAATTTACATATTCCCAGTAGTTGTTATGGTTCTCATATAGGTGCATTATTTGGATGAAGTGAAGCCATATTTAGTTTTTCTGGGAGATACCCGAGCTTGATTTATATGAGAAACAATAGAACGCGGATTCAGTGAGGAACAACTTTGATGTAATGTTGGGGGACTTTAATTAACTGATTTTTTTACTTGCTAATGTTGATTATTCCAATTGTTGTTGCCTTAGTGCTAACATAAGTAGTCCCCTTCAATTTGACATATGACGACTTCCTTCATGCCCTTGTTGCGTTATGGTCAATTGATCATGCTTGTTATTGTCACACCACATGAGCCATGAGTCACACCATTCTGAAGCATCACACTTACTGTCTGATTTATTCAACTGAAGTTCTCGCCATCGCTCACTCTACCTTTGTTATATATGTATCTCTAAAACATTTGCAATGCTGCTGTGTCAACTCACCCCTTCTATTGGTTGTCAGGTGAGAACTCATGAGGTGCCACATTCCTTGCTCAACTTTTTTGTGTATCATCGACGAACTAAGATTTTAGAAGAAACTGCAAGGATATGTGGACCAGTCATCAGGTCTAGCGCAGACTGGTGCACACTTAAAATTTCAGTCGTAAAACACACTGCTCCAAATGAGAGCACCCATACACCAGTTTGGGCATGATGTATGCAAATGCAGTGTAGCAAGCTGTAACCATTGGTGTATAGCATCTGAAGTGTATGAATGAGTGTGCAGAATCAGAAAGCACCGTTCCATGGCTGGTGAAAAAGAGATAGTAAGGATCGCTTGTATAGTTGTTGTTGGTGATGTGCCTGTTCAGAGCACATTTCACATTTTCTAGTGAATTGCTGTAGAGTTCACAATTTTTCAATAGTAAAATGAGAGCAGCCCGCATAAACCACTTTGGGTTTGATGTATGTAAATGTATCAGCAAACTCTTCGTGGAGAACCCGAAGTTCACGTGACTGTGCAGAATGAAAAAACACGTTTTTTTACAATTGGTGAGAAAGAGGAAGTAAAGATCCGCACAAGGAAGGTTGCTAGATGTTCTTACAATAGAATACTTTCAATTTCCTTTTAGTTACTTCAGTTGTTGTTAATTGGCAGATTTCGGTTTTATTGAGATCATGTTTGCATTCAACCATCCCTTTCAAGCCTGTAAGCTTTGTTCAGAGCCAGAAATAAAATGGAATCAAAATACTGTTTCATCCATCTTCCATGTGGTATATAATCTTTGTATCATCTGAAATGTTCGTGTTTTGGTGGGAAGTTTGTTATTGTCTGCATCCCATGTTGTTTTCCATGGCGAGAAAAAGTAAGAAAATCATGATGCATAATTGCTTGAGAATTCAGATATATAACTGAAGAAACTCGTCAAGTGAAGTTGATAACTTAACAAATTCCGAGAACTCACTCTACTTCTGGTCAAATGGTAGAGTAAATTATCTAAATTATTATGTTCAGTCACACTTTGCATTGTTGTAGCTGACATATAAAATGGCAGCAATGCATGATACAAATTGCTTCTGAACTAAGCCTCCAACCAACTTCCCAGCATGCTCACTCAAGAGCAGATAAATGGCAGAATGAAAAGCCACTGCATTGATTCTTCTGTTACCACACATTCCTAGGTACAAGTTGCCATTCCGTTCCGACGCCTCATGTTCGCTCAAGGTAGCAACTGGTGAGGAATCCTGCTTGGAGTCACCGGCGCCAGTGAAGCTTCGGGTTCAGGCTTATCGCCACGCTTCCATTTAAGCTATCGAGTAATTGAGATTTAAGCTATCGAGTGATTATTGCTCAATTAACTACAATTTGGCCCCAGTGACAGAATCTGGGTCACGCAGTTGGACCTGGCATCTTATAGAAGTAAAGAAACTGGATATGGTGGTTATGGTGCTCATATAGGTGCAGTATTTGGATGAAGTGAAAGCATTTAGTTTGTCTCCGAGATAACAGAGCAGTTAGAGCTCGATTTATATGAGAAACAACAGAACGCAGATTTGGTGAGGAACAACTTTGATGTTAGGGAGTTTAAGTAATTGAATTTTGGACTTGCCTTAGCCTTAGTGCTCACATAACCTTTTTTTTTGAGAAACTGATGCTCACATAAGCTTTTTGCACTGCAATTTGACATATGATGACTTCCTTCATGCCCTTTGTTGCGGCATGGTCAGTTGGTTATGCTTGTTATTGTTACACCATATGAGCCATGAGTCACACCATTCCGAAGAATCATGCTTACCATGTGATTTATTGAACTGAAGTTTTGGCCATCACTCTCTTTGCCTTGTTATATACTCCCTCCGTCCCAAAATAAGTGACTCAACTTTGTACTAACTTTAGTACAAAGTGACTCAACTTTATACTAACTTTGTACTAAAATTAGTACAAAAGTTGAGTCACTTATTTTGGGACGAAGGGAGTATACCTATAGACCATTTGAAATGTTGCTGTGTGAGCTCTCTCATTTTGTTGGGTTCGGGTGAGAAGTCCTGAGGTGCCACATTCTTTGCTGAACTTTTGTTGTGTCTCACCAACGAGCTGAGATTTTAGAAGAAACTGCAAGGAGATGTGGACCAATCAGATCTTCACTCATTTGGTGCACACTTAAAATTTAAGTCATAAAACACTCTGAGAGCAGTCATACACCAGTTTGCTGCTCTCGTTGTACTATTGAAAAGTTTGCTACTCACTACTCAGGCTGCTGGCTGGTATGCCAAAGTAGCTGACTCTTATCACTAACTTGACTCGGTCTAAGGGGGAGCTTGAATACAACTAACAGAATGACTCCTCCATGGGCCTTCAGGAACAGGCACCTCATGCTCGCTAATGGAACCAACTGGTGAGGAATCCTGCTTGGAGGCACCGGCGCCAACCTTCATGTCCAGGCTCATCATCGCTCTTCCCTTAGTGTTATCGGATGCATTCCTCCAGTAGAGTGCTTGAGGTTGCTTGTGCACAATCAATTCTTGTGATCATTGCTCAACTAAGTACAATTTGGCCATGGTGCAACAATCTGGGTCACACAGTTGTGCACACATACGTGCAACTTCTTCCGCAAACCGGGCTGCCTTTTCTTGTGGTCTTTTGATGTTGCCTTAGAGCTCTCATAAGTATCATCTGAAATGCGTGTGTTAGATTGGATATTTGTTCTTATCTGAATCCCATGTGGTGTTGTGTATCCCATTCCCATGAGAGAAATAACAAAGTCTCTGCACAGAATTCAGAGAGATAACCGAACAGATTCAGAGCCTCACTATTGTTATATGAACCTTGTAATATTTGTCCAGGGTAGGAAATGAAATGGAATCAACAGACTATTTCTTCCATCCTCCATAATGATTCTTTTCTGCATCCCATGTTGTGTCCCATGGAGAGATAACTGAACAAACTCGTCGCCTGACATGGATAACTGAACAAATTCAGAGAACTCACTCTAATTCTAGTGAAATGGTAGAGTAAATTATTATGCCAGTCACACTTTGCATTGTTGTCACTGAATGGTGTAAAATGGCAGCAATGGATGGTACAACTTATTACTAACCTAAGCTTCCAAACAACTTGCCAGCAATGCTCACTCTCAAGGGAAGCAAAATGACGGAATGAATAGCCACTGCATTGGTTTTTCTGTTACCACGGCTGTGCATAGCAGATGAGGTAATGTGAATTTCAATTGGGGCCAATAGTTCTCAAGTTTGTAACCCATCATTTGACTGGTTACAAGGTGAAATTACATAAGCACGTGTAATCGTGATAAGAGGTAGGAATGCCATGAGGAGGCGGCCTGCTTTTGCTCTGTTTTCTTCATCCGGTGCGTCTAGAGCATGAGATCATCAATGATTCTCCTAAGGGTGAGGATACTGTGGTGGTTTTGTTGCTTGAAGGTCATAGCATTTCTGGAGTCCCAAATCTTTCATAGAATAATGAGGAGGATGGAGTGCCAGATTGCCGCATCCAGCTAAGAAGGGAGACGACAGTCCGAAAGATCGTCGATGTTGGCCGAGGGGGAAAGCCCAATCCCTTGCCATATCCGCTGCGCAAGCGGGCAGTCGATAAATATATGTGAGCAGTGTTAAATGTATTTTGTATAGGCAATATATCGCATGTATATGTAGGATCATTTCCTACCTAGCCCCGCCTCCTAGTTTCCATGTATAGTCGAGGCCGTGAGCTGCTCATTGTAAATATATACGTGCATGTATGCACCTAATCAATTGAGAGTTGCATTGCCAAACAATATGGTATCAGTTTCCCTTCCACGATCCCTTTTCTCAGCTTCCGCTCCTGCCGCCGCCGCGCCCCTAGGCTGCCGCCGCCCCTAGCCGCGCCGCCGCTGCACCTCCTCCCTGCCGCTACAGCCTCCCTACAGCTGCCGCGCCCTCTCTTCCCTCCCACAACCCTATCCACTTCCCTCCATTGCCATGGCCTCACCCGGATCATCCGCCTCCGGTTCCACCAATAACAACCCGTTCGCTGGTCCCGGTCCCGTCCTCATCCGCAATCTTGACATCCATCGCGGTGTCCCCATGTGCCTTGATCACTCCACCTCCACCTACTACGCCCGGAAAACATATTTCTCTCTAGTGTTTCGCGAGTATCATCTTCATGATCACGTCGAAGGTTCCATTGATTCCAGCCTCATGCTTGGTGATGAAGAGTGGACGAACATCGATGGTACGCTCATTCGTTGGTTCTACCTCACCATCTCCCGTGATCTCTTCCACATGGTGGTCACCGACGGGGATGACACCCTCGCCGTTTGGACCAAACTCAACGGGCTCTTCACCGACAACTAACTCCAACGCCAGGTTTTTCTTCAGCAAGAATTTTTTGGGTCTCATCAACTTGATTCATCCATCGATGATTATTGCAGCGTCTCAAGAAACTTGCAGATGAGCTCCATGACCTTGGCGAAACCATCTCCGACGACCTCCTCCTCAGCCCCTTCACCACCGGGCTCAATGAGGAGTTCGGCAATGCTGCCTCAAATCTCACCTTGATCCCGGAGCCAACCTTTCCCAAGGTTGTGGATTATTTGCGTCTGGAGGAGCGTCACATGAAGATGGCGAAGACCAGGGCTACCCACACCGCCCTCACCGCCGGGACTTCCCGCGGCGGCCCGCCACCGCCGTCTTCGCAGGCGCCTGCCGCGCCGCGGTTCCCTCCACCGGTGGCTTCCTACGGGAAGTAACCGCCGCCCACGGGCTTCTTCTAGGGGCCGCCGCCCCAGCCGGCATCCTTTGATCGCCGTCGTGGTGGGCGTCGTGGTCGGAAGGGCAACGGCCAAGGCGGCCCGCCTCGCCAGCAGCAGGCCACCGCGCCCTGGGCCGCGGCCTAGAACTCATGGACGGGCCTGGTTCATGCGTACAGCATGCCAGTGCCCCGCCCGCCCGCTCCCGGCCTCCTGGGCCCGCGTCCCACCTCGCACCAGGCGCGGATCGCCGCGCCCAGCAGGCACCGTACGCCGCGCTACCGTCAGTGCCGTACGTCGGGGCCCCGCCAGCGCCCTATGCCGTGACGCCATACGCCGTGCTGCCGCCGGCTCCTAACGCCGCGGCGCCGTACGCCACGCTGCCGCCGGCCCCTTACGCCGCCCAACCGTCGATGCCCCACTCCCGCCGGCTCCGTGGGATCCGGCCCTCCATGCAGCGCTCCACTCCGCCCCCTCGCCGGCCAACTACACGGGTCGCGGCGATTGGTATATGGACACCGGCGCCATCGCTCATATGGCTGCCAACCCCGGTACTCTCCACACTTCTTATCCCGTCCATACTTCAATTCTCCTTATCGTCGGTGATTGATCGTCACTTCCCATTACACACATAGGCCATGCTTACTTTACGACATACTTGTGTCTCCCGACCTCATTAAAAATCTTGTTTCCGTTCGTTCTCATACTCGTGAAAATCCTGTTACCGTTGAATTTGACATGTGTGTTTTTTCTGTTAAGGACGCCCATACCCGGATGGTGCTCCACCGACGTGATAGCCCCGACGAGCTCTACCCGTTCCACCCACGCGCCTCCACCAACACATCTCCGGTCGCCCTCTCCGTCGGTTTGGACCTTTGGCACGCTCGCTTGGTGTTGGGGAACGCAGTATTTCAAAAAATTTACCTACGTTCACGCAAGATCTATCTATGTGATGCATAGAAACAAGCGGGAGAGTGTGTCCACGTAGCCTCATAGACCGAAAGCGAAAGCATTAAGTAACACGGTTGATGTAGTCGAACGTCTTCGTGATCCAACCGATCAAGTACCGAACGCACGACACCTCCGCGATCTGCACACGTTCAGCTCGGTGATGTCCCTCGAACTCTTGATCCAGCTGAGGCCGAGGGAGAGTTTCGTCAGCATGACAGCGTGATGACGACGATGATGAAGTTACCGACGCAGGGCTTCACCTAAGCACTACAACGATATGACCGAGGTGGAAATCTGTGGAGGGGGGCACCGCACACGGCTAAGATCAACTTGTGTGTCTATGGGGTGCCCCCTCCCCCGTATATAAAGGAGGGGAGGAGGAGAGGGCCGGCCCTCATAGGGCGCGCCCAAGGGGGGGGGGGGAGTCCTACTCCCAGTAGGAGTAGGTTTCCCCCTTCCCTAGTTGGAGTAGGAGAAGAAGGAAGAGGGAGAGGGAGAGAAGGAAAGTGGGGGCCGGCCCCCACCCCAATTCGGATTGGGCTTGGGGGGGCACCCTCCACCTGGCCGCCTCCTCCTCTCTTCCACTAAGGCCCAATAAGGCCCATTGACTCCCAGGGGGTTCCGGTAATCTCCCGGTACTCCGGAAAATGCCCGAACTCATCCAGAACCATTCTGGTGCCCAAACATAGCCTTCCAATATATCGATCTTTATGTCTCGACCATTCCGAAACTCCTCGTCATGTCCGTGATCACATCCGGGACTCCGAACTACCTTTGGTACATCTAAACACATAAACTCATAATACCGATCGCCATCAAATATTAAGCATGCGGACTCTACGAGTTCGAGAACTATGTAGACATGACCGAGACTCATCTCGGGTCAATAACCAATAGCGGAACCTGGATGCTCACATTGGCCCCACATATTCTACAAAGATCTTTATCGGTCAAACCGCATAACAACATACGTTGTTCCCTTTGTCATCGATATGTTACTTGCCCAAGATTCGATCGTCGGTATCTCAATACCTAGTTCAATCTCGTTGTCGGCAAGTCTCTTTACTCGTTCCGTAATGCATCATCCTATAACTAACTTATTAGTCACATTGCTTGCAAGGCTTATAGTGATGTGTGATACGTCTCCAACGTATCTACTTTTCCAAACACTTTTGCCCTTGTTTTGGACTCTAACTTGCATTATTTGAATGAAACTAACCCGGACTGACGCTGTTTTCAGCAAAACTGCCATGATGTTGTTTTATGTGTAGAAAAGAAAAGTTCTCGGAATGTCCTGAAAATCCACGGAGGCACTTTTTGGAATTTATAAGAATTATTGGGCGAAAGAAATACACCAGGGGGCCCAGGGCCTGTCCACGAGACAGGGGGCGCCCCCCTATCTCGTGGGCCCCCTAGACCTCCACCAACCTCAACTCCAACTCCATATATTCATGTTCGGGGAGAATAAAATCAGAGAGAAAGTTTCATCGCGTTTTACGACACGGAGCCGCCGCCAAGCCCTAATCTCTCTCGGGAGGGCTGATCTGGAGTCCGTTCGGGGCTCCGGAGAGGGGGATTCATCGCCGTCGTCATCATCAACCATCCTCCATCACCAATTTCATGATGCTCACCGCCGTGCGTGAGTAATTCCATCGTAGGCTTGCTGGACGGTGATGGGTTGGATGAGATTTACCATGTAATCAAGTTAGTTTTGTTAGGGTTTGATCCTAGTATCCACTATGTTCGAGATTGATGTTGCTATGACTTTGCTATGCTTAATGCTTGTCACTAGGGCCCGAGTGCCATGATTTCAGATCTGAACCTATTATGTTTTCATGAATATATGTGTGTTCTTGATCCTATCTTGCAAGTCTATAGTCACCTATTATGTGTTATGATCTGACAACCCCGAAGTGACAATAATCGGGATACTTCTCGGTGATGACCGTAGTTTGAGGAGTTCATGTATTCACTATGTGCTAATGCTTTGTTCCGGTTCTCTATTAAAAGGAGGCCTTAATATCCCTTAGTTTCCGCTAGGACCCTGCTGCCACGGGAGGTAGGACAAAAGATGTCATGCAAGTTCTTTTCCATAAGCACGTATGACTATTTACGGAATACATGCCTACATTACATCGATGAATTGGAGCTAGTTCTGTGTCACCCTATGTTATAGCTATTACCTGAGGAATCGCATCCAGCATAATTATCCATCACTGATCCATTGCCTACGAGATTTTCATATATTGTTCTTCGCTTATTTACTTTTCCGTTGCTACTGTTACAACTACTATAAAAAACCCAGAAACATTTATCTTTACTTTTGCTACTGTTACCATTATTATCATACCACTTTTGCTACTAAATACTTTGCTGCAGATACTAAGTTATCCAGGTGTGGTTGAATTGACAACTCAACTGCTAATACTCAAGAATATTCTTTGCCTCCCCTTGTGTCGAATCAATAAATTTGGGTTGAATACTTTACCCTCGAAAGCTGTTGCGATCCCCTACACTTGTGGGTTATCAAGACTAATTTCTGGCGCCGTTGCCGGGGAGCATAGCTCTATTCTCTGAGTCACTTGGGATTTATATCTGTTGATCACTATGAAGAACTTGAAAGACGACCGAACTACTATTTTGCTCTCAACTACGAGGGGAGGTAAGGAACTGCCATCTAGCTCTGCACTAGATTCTCCTTCCGTTATTAGTAGGCTTGCGACACCTAAACCTGCTACTGCTATGAATTCTGATATGTCGCATGTTATTGATGATGCCACTTCTGCTATGCATGATGAAACTACTTCTGTGCTTGATACTACTTTGCCATTAGGTGAATTTCTTGATGAACAACTTGCTAGAGTTAGGGGGAATGAAAATATTGAAGATGCTATTATTGATGATAGTGATGATGAAGGTTCTCCCAATGATTATGTATTGCCTGTTTTTCCTAAGGGTTATGTTATGAATGAAGAAGCTGCTAGGGAAATCTTTGCTTGCAATGATAGACATGATCTTAAGAAATTATTAGCTAAATGGAAGCAGCAGTCTCTTAATGCTAGAATGAAACCTGACCCCACTTTTGCTACTTCACCTATCTGTGTTACTGATAAGGATTATGAATTCTCTGTTGATCCTGCGATTATTACTTTAGTTGAATCCGATCCTTTTTATGGCCTTGAATCTGAAACTGTTGTGGCACATCTTACCAAGTTGAATGATATAGCTACCCTATTTACTAATGATGAGAAGTCTCGCTATTTTTATATCCTTAAGATATTTTCGTTCTCATTAAAGGGTGATGCTAAGACTTGGTATAATTCTCTTGCTCCTGGTTGTGTGCGTAGTCCCCAGGATATGATTTATTACTTCTCGCTAAATATTTCCTGCTCATAAGAAACAAGCTGCCTTATGGAAATATATAATTTTGTGCAAATCAAAGAAGAGAGTCTCCCACAAGCTTGGGGGAGTCTTCTCCGATTACTTAATGCTTTGCCTGATCATCCTCTCAAGAAAAATGAAATACTTGATATCTTTTATAATGGACCAACCGATGCTTCCAAGGACTACTTGGATAGTTGTGCTGGTTGTGTTTTCAGGGAAAGAACAGTCGACGAAGCTGAAATATTATTGAATAATATGCTGACTAATGAAAATAATTGGACTGTTCCTGAGCCAATTCCTGAACCAATTGAGCCAACTCCTGAGCCTATTCCTAAACCCACTCCGAAGAAGAGAGGTGTTTTATTTCTCAGTCCTGAAGATATGCAAGAGGCAAAGAAATCAATGAAAGAAAAAGGTATTAAAGCTGAAGATGTTAAGAATTTACCTCCTATTGAAGAAATACATGGTCTTAATATACCGCCTGTTGAAGAACCACATTGTCTTGATAACCCGACACAGGTAGTAAAGGTAAATTCTCTCTATAGATATGATAAAGTTGAAATTCCGTATACTAAATTTCATAGCCCATGCTTAGATGAATTCGATGACTTTATGGCTAGAAAAGAAAGTTTTAATGCTTATGTTGGTAGAGAGTTAAAGAATAATGCTTTTGAGATAGGACGGTAGGCGATAATATAGCTAGAGTTAAAGATGAACTCAAACTCGTTAGCAAATATGCTTCTATGGTTGCTACTCAAGCTGAGCAAGTACTTAAAGCTCAAAATGATTTGCTTGATGAATTAAATAATAAAAATGACTTTGTTGTTAGAGTGGCTACTAGAACTGGTAGAATGACTTAGGAACCTTTGTATCCTGAAGGCCACCCTAAGAGAATCGAGCAAGATTCTCAGAGAAATAATTTAAAGGCACCTAGTTCTTCTAAAAAGAAGAAGAAGAAAAATGATAGGACTTTGCATGCTTCTAGTGAACCTACTGTAGACACACCTGAGAATCCTAATGATATTTCTATCTCTGATGCTGAAACTAAATCAGGTGATGAACATGAACCTAGTGATAATGTTAATGATAATGTTCATGTTGAGGCTCAACCTAGCAAAAACAATGATGTAGAAATTGAACCTGTTGTTGATCTTGATAACCCACAATCAAAGAATCAACGTTATGATAAGAGCGATTTTGTTGCTAGGAAGCACGGTAAAGAAAGAGAACCATGGGTTCAGAAACCCATGCCCTTTCCTCCTAAACCATCCAAGTCAAAGGATGATGAGGATTTTGAGCGCTTTGCTGAAATGATTAGACCTATTTTCTTACGTATGCGCTTAACTGATATGCTTAAAGTAAATCCTTATGCTAAGTATATGAAGGATATCATCACAAATAAAAGAAATATACCGGAAGCTGAAATTTCCACCATGCTTGTTAATTACACTTTTAAGGGTGGAATACCAAAGAAACTTGGAGATCCGGGTGTACCAACTATACCATGCTCTATTAAAAGAAATTGTGTTAGAACTGCTTTATGTCATCTTGGAGCCGGTGTTAGTGTTATGCCTCTCTATTTATATCGTAGACTTGAATTGAATAAGTTGACACCTACTGAAATATCTTTGCAAATGGCTGATAAATCAACTGCTATACCTGTCAGTATTTGTGAGGATGTGCCTGTTGTAGTTGCAAATGTCACTATCTTAACGGACTTTGTTATTCTTGATATTCCCGAGGACGATAGTATGTCTATTATCCTTGGTAGACCTTTTCTTAATACTGCAGGGGCTGTTGTTGATTCCAACAAAGGCAATGTCACTTTTCATGTTAATGGTAATGAGCATACGGTACACTTTCCGAGGAAACAATCTCAGGTTCATAGCATCAATTCTATTGGAAAAGTTCCAACTATTATTATTGGAGGTTTTGAATTTCCTCTCCCTACTGTCAAGAAAAAGTATGATATTCTTATTGTTGGGGATTTTCATATCCCCGTTGAGGTAACTTAGTGTTATTCGAAATTTCTCCGGTTCTGTGCTATTCGGAATGAGTTTGTTAACAAGACTTGATCAACCTTGTTAGTGGATTCATCTTGATGATCACGAGATGGATGAAACTAGAAGGCAGAACCTTCTGTACCCTCTTTTTACTTTCTGATATTTAGAATAAATAAAGCAAAAATAGTATTATCCGTCTGTTTTCTGAACTATCCATGCAATAAAAAATAGTTCAAAAATAAAAGTGCTCCAAATGCCCTGCAAATTTAGTATGATTTTTTCTGGAATATTTGAGGATTTTAGGCACTGAAAACACTGCAGGAGGGGCAAGCACCAGGCCACGAGAGTGGAGGGCGCCCCCCCTATAAGGCGCGCCCCCTGTCTCGTGGGCCCCTAGTGGCCCCCCTCCACTTATGCCAGCACCCACACACTTCATCTTCTACCCAAAAAAATCCCCATCGAGCTCAAGCACGAGTTCTAGCTCGTTTTGCTGCGATTTTTGATCTCCTTGCTCAAAGCTCCATTCACAAAACTGCTTTGGGAGATTGTTGCTTGGTATGTGACTCCTCCATTGGTCCAATTAGTTTTTGTTCTAGTGCTTTATTCATTGCAAATTTTTGCTGCATAGGTGACCATGTTCTTGAGCTTGCATGTTAAATTTTTGAGGTCCCAAGCAATTCCAATGCATGATATAAGCTCTAGGCACTTGTAGGAGTAGTTGCTATCAATCTTGTTTAGTTTTATTCACTTTTATTTTGAAGTTACTAAAATTTCAGAAATTTTCAGAAAATGTTAAGGAGGTTTTTGAAGGGCTCTTCTAGCCAAAGCTCTCAGGAAAAACAAGCCAAAGAGAAGGAAAAAGCCAAGTATAATCTCCCTCGCTTAGCGGAAGTACGGTCGTGTGAATGGCCGTGTGAGGATTTCTTGAAAGAAGCGGGAATTCATGAAGATTTTTATGCTTTGATCGAGACTGCAGGCCTCACCGGTTTCATCAACGACCGGATCGATCAGTATCTCTTACTCACCAATACTTTCGTGCAAAACTTTTATTATTATCCTAAGAAGTCACCACCTGCAGTATCATTTCATTTATATGATGAATTCAAAGAAATGTCTTTACGCAATTTTTGCGCGGTGTGTAGGATACCTTATGAGGGAGAATTAGAGGAACCCCGTCGTGAAGATGTGGGTGGCTTTGTTAATACTATAGCTGTAGAGGAGCCAAAGAAGGGCTCCGAGGAAAAAGTCTCTAGCATACACTTTCCTGTTTTACGCTACTTTGCCATATATGCTAGTAGATGCTTGATTGGTCGTGGGAATAGTGGAAACTTGAGCATTCCTGATATTATCATTCTACAACATGCTTTGCTTGGAGACAATACTTTTAGTATGGGTGCCGTCGTTGCTAAACGGCTAGCCCTGAATTGTACAAAAGGGCCCATATTTGGAGGTATCTATGCTGCACGTCTTGCTAAACATTTTCAGATACCCATTAGGCACCATGAGAAGGAGGAGATAAAATTGCCTCCTCACATTTTAGATTACAAGAGCATGGTAGCACACAAGTTTATTGTTGATAATGAAGATAAGATGCTCTTGTATAAACTTAGATTTAATAAGAAGCACATTGTGATTGTTATTTTGCCTGTGCCTCTGTTGTTTGATTTGCTTGCATAAATTTTTTTTGTCACACCGGAAGCGGTAGACAATCATCGAGCTCAAGCTTTTACTCCAGAACCTGAACCTGAGCCGGGGCCTGAACTGGACCCTTATCGTGCATCATCTGTCCAGTGGGATCCGGAGATGACCAGCCAGTGCTATCCTGATTACACCTCCCAGTACACCGGGGAGAGTAGCGGCGGTCCTTGGTACTAGACCAACTTAGGCCAAAAGCCTAAGCTTGGGGGAGTACGTATTTCTCACCGACTTTACATTCATGTTCACACATTAGTCGTCGGTGCTCATACTCTTTCATTATATTATCCATGCTAATTTAAATTTCTTTTTCTAGTTTTCTTCTTGTGTGTTTGATAAACCTTAAGAAAAACCAAAAAAATTAGTTAGTTTAATTTCCATGCTTGTAGTAGAAATTAAAATGAAAACCCAAAAAGATTTCTAGTTCTTCTTCTTACTTGTTGGGAGCTTTCCCATGTAAATAGTTTTATTTTCTTTTCTTTCCTTTGGGGGTCGAGAAGACCATATTGAAAATGTTTAGTGGCTCTCATATGCATGATTGTTTATTTAACTTAGAGCCCATATTACTTGTCTTCTCTTTTGAGTTGAATGCTTGCAGATTCCAGCTTAGTCCAATGCATGTGCACTCTTATTATTATACACATCGTTCGGTCGTGCGAGTGAAAGGCAATAATGACGATATATGATGGACTTATTGGGATGAGAAAAGCTGGTATGAACTCGACCTCTCTTGTTTTTGTAAATATGATGAGTTCATCGTTTCTGAGTTAGCTTATTATGAAGTAAACATATTTGCAATGACATTTAGAGATTATAGTTGCTTGTGCCGTGCTTGATTAGCTATGAGTTATAATGGTTTACCTTGCGTGCCAACATCCTATTAGAATGATTATGATGTGGTATGATGGGATGGTATCCTCCTTTAAATGAATTGAGTGACTCGACTTGGCACATGTTCACGCAAGTAGTTGAATCAAATCAACATAGCCTTCATGATATTTATGTTCATGGTAGATTATATCCTACTCATGCTTGTACTCAGTGTAAATTAATTTTAATGCATGTTTACGACTGTTGTCGCTCTCTCAGTTGGTCGCTTCCCAGTCTTTTGCTAGCCTTCACCTGTACTAAGCGGGAATACTGCTTGTGCATCCAAACTCCATAAACCCCAAAGTTGTTCCATATGAGTCCACTATATCTTCCTATATGCGGTATTTACCTGCCGTTCCAAGTAAATTTGTATTTGCCAAACTCCAAACCTTCAAATGAAATTCTGTTTTGTATGCTCGAGCAGCTCATGTTACAACTAGGGCTGCCTATATCTTCCATGCTAGGTGGGTTATTCTCAAGAGGAATGGACTCCGCTCCTCATTCACGAGAAAGGGCCGGTAACCGGGATGCCCAGTCCCATGATCCAAAAAGATCAAAGTAAATCAAAATAATGAAACAAAACTCCCCCAGGGCTGTTGTTAGTTGGAGGCACTCGTTGTTTTGAGCAAGCCATGGATCGATGCTTGTTGGTGGTTGGGGGAGTATAAACCTTTACCATTCTGTTTGGGAACTGCCTATAATGCATGTAGTATGGAAGATACATCCATCTCATAGTTGTTGCGTTGACAGCAAAAGTATGCCGCTCAAAATGTTATTCAATCTCTATTTTAAAATCGAGCTCTGGCACTTCTACAAATCCCTGCTTCCCTCTACGAAGGGCCTATCTATTTACTTTTATGTTGAGTCATCACCCTTCTTATTAAAAAGCACCCGCTGGAGAGCACACTATCATTTGCATTCATTACTATTGGTTTATATTGGGTATGACTTGATTGGATCTCTTTTACCATGAATTACAATGTTTAGTCAGTCCTTGATCTTTAAAGGTGCTCTGCATTTATGTTTTACGGTCTCAGAAAGGGCTAGCGAGATACCATTTTGTTATATCATGTTATGATTATTTTGAGAAAGTGTTGTCATCCGAGTTTTATTATTATGGCTCGCTAGCTGATTATGCTATTGATATGAGTAATTGTGAGACCTAAGTGTTATTGTGAGTATGGTTAGCTCATAATATTTGCTGAAACTTGAATGCTGGCTTTTCATGTTTACAACAACAAGAGCAAACAGAGTTTGTAAAAGTTTTTCTTTATCACTTTCAGTTTATCAACTGAATTGCTTGAGGACAAGCAAAGGTTTAAGCTTGGGGGAGTTGATACGTCTCCAACGTATCTACTTTTCCAAACACTTTTGCCCTTGTTTTGGACTCTAACTTGCATGATTTGAATGAAACTAACCCGGACTGACGCTGTTTTCAGCAGAACTGCCATGATGTTGTTTTATGGGTAGAAAAGAAAAGTTCTCGAATGACCTGAAAATCCACGGAGGCACTTTTTGGAATTTATAAGAATTATTGGGTGAAAGAAATACACCAGGGGGCCCAGGGCCTGTCCACGAGACAGGGGGCGCGCCCCCCTGTAGGGTGCGCCCCCTATCTCGTGGGCCCCCTAGACCTCCACCGACCTCAACTCCAACTCCATATATTCACGTTCGGGGAGAAAAAAATCGGAGAGAAAGTTTCATCGCGTTTTACGACACGGAGCCGCCGCCAAGCCCTAATCTCTCTCGGGAGGGCTGATCTGGAGTCCGTTCGGGGCTCCGGAGAGGGGGATTCGTCGCCGTCGTCATCATCAACCATCCTCCATCACCAATTTCATGTTGCTCACCGCCGTGCGTGAGTAATTCCATCGTAGGCTTGCTGGACGGTGATGGGTTGGATGAGATTTACCATGTAATCAAGTTAGTTTTGTTAGGGTTTGATCCCTAGTATCCACTATGTTCTGAGATTGATGTTGCTATGACTTTGCTATGCTTAATGCTTGTCACAAGGGCCCGAGTGCCATGATATCAGATCTGAACCTATTATGTTTTCATGAATATATGTGTGTTCTTGATCCTATCTTGCAAGTCTATAGTCACCTATTATGTGTTATGATCCGACAACCCCGAAGTGACAATAATCAGGATACTTCTTGGTGATGACCGTAGTTTGAGAAGTTCATGTATTCTCTATGTGCTAATTCTTTGTTCCGGTTCTCTATTAAAAGGAGGCCTTAATATCCCTTAGTTTACGCTAGGACCCCGCTGCCACGGGAGGGTAGGACAAAATATGTCATGCAAGTTCTTTTCCATAAGCACGTATAACTATTTACGGAATACATGCCTACATTACATCGATGAATTGGAGCTAGTTCTGTGTCACCCTATGTTATAGCTATTACATGAGGAATCGCATCCGGCATAATTATCCATCACTGATCCATTGCCTATGAGCTTTTCATATATTGTTCTTCGCTTATTTAATTTTCCGTTGCTACTGTTATAACTACTACAAAAAACCCAAAAACATTTATCTTTACTTTTGCTACTGTTACCATTATTATCATACCACTTTTGCTACTAAATACTTTGCTGCAGATACTAAGTTATCCAGGTGTGGTTGAATTGACAACTCAACTGCTAATACTCAAGAATATTCTTTGGCTCCCCTTGTGTCGAATCAATAAATTTGGGTTGAATACTTTACCCTCGAAAGCTTTTGCGATCCCCTACACTGTGGGTTATCAATGTGCATTACCAAGAGGGCCTAGAGATACCTCTCCGACAATCGGAGTGACAAATCCTAATCTCAATCTATGCCAACTCAACAAACACCATTGGAGACACCCGTAGAGCATCTTTATAGTCACCCAGTTATGTTGTGATGTTTGATAGCACACTAAGTGTTCCTCCGGTATTCGGGAGTTGCATAATCTCATAGGCATAGGAACATGTATAAGTCATGAAGAAAGCAATAGCAACAAACTAAACGATCATCGTGCTAAGCTAACGGATGGGTCTTGTCAATCACATCATTCTCTAATGATGTGATCCCGTTAATCAAATGACAACTCATGTCTATGGCTAGGAAACTTAGCCATCTTTGATTAACGAGCTAGTCAAGTAGAGGCATACTAGTGACACTCTGTTTGTTTATGTATTCACACATGTACTAAGTTTTCGGTTAATACAATTGCAGCATGAATAATAAACATTTATCATGATATAAGGAAATATAAATAACAACTTTATTATTGCCTCTAGGGCGTATTTCCTTCACTTGGGACATCCCAACGACACCACTCTTCGTCATATTCTTCGGAGTTTTTCTTTCACTTGTAATAAGACCGACGATCACACTTGTCATGTGTGTCGTCTAGGCAAACATACTCGTCTTCCCTTAGCACTTCCTCTTCGGTTGCATCGTATCCGTTTGAACTACTTCATAGTGTTGTGTGGACTTCTCCAGTTGCGAGTAATACCGGCTATATTTACTATCTCGTCATTTTGGATGATTTTTCGCACTATGTGTGGACCTTCCCGTTGCGGCGGAAATCCGATGTCATATCCATTCTCACCGCCTTTTACTCATATGTCACCATGCAGTTTGGTCGCTCCATTCATGCCATCCAAACCGACAATGGGAAGGAATTCGACAACCTTGCGGTTCGCAATCTCCTCGCCACACATGGGAAGATTTTTCATCTCATTTGCCCCTATACCTCGCAACAAAATGGGCGGGCCGAACGGGCCCTACCACTCTT
The DNA here is from genome assembly GCA_021605205.1 of Aegilops longissima. Lineage (NCBI taxonomy): Eukaryota > Viridiplantae > Streptophyta > Magnoliopsida > Poales > Poaceae > Aegilops > Aegilops longissima. Next base: position 28,239,780 of record CM038682.1, read on the forward strand.
AATGATTGCATCCACACTCTATTGTTCCATGCTAACGTCCCACCCCATTTCTGGCCCGATGCCCTCGCCACCGCATCACTTCTTATCAACATTCGTCCATGCCGTGTTCGCGGCATCTTTGCACCGCACCACCTGCTTTTCGGGATCCCGCCATCTTATGACGACCTTCGCATCTTCGCGTGCTTTTGCTACCCCAGCATCGCCTCTACCACCCCTCATAAACTTGCTCCTCGCTCTCCCGCATGCATCCTCTTGGGCTACCTCCCAAAACCAAGGGCTACCGCTGCTACGACCCTATCTCACACCGTGTTTTCACCTCTAGACATGTTTACTTTGATGAAAGGGTTTTTCCGTTTCAGTAGGTACCACCGTCCGACTCGCCGACGACTTCACCACCGGCTCTTGCCGACTCGGCTTCGGGCTCCCTTGGTACGCATGCGTGCCCTCGAGCCCACCTCGGGCCGTCTCCTGGCTTCGGCCCCCTGCCCCACTCAAGGGCTGCGGGCTCGGCGCCTGGCCCCGCTGCTTCGGCCGATGTTGCGGGGCCCCCGACGCCCCCTTCTACCACGACAACGGTCGCGTCGGCACCTTCCTCGCCACCCGTGCCTCCGGCGCCTTCCGCTGGGCTCTCCGGCGGCCTCGCCCACGACGACCGCGCCGGGCTCTCCGGTGGTATCGGCCGTGACGATCTCGCCGGCTTCTCCAGCGCCCTGGTCGCCCGGGTCCGCGCTGGACTCTCCCGCACCCTCGGCAGGCTCGGCTGCATCGGGATCTTCTTCATCAACTTCGCCCACTGCCGCCCCGGACTTGCCTCCACCCCGCATGGTGACTCCTGCCCGGACCGGTGTGCTTCGCCCAAGTCAGTGGTACTCTGCCGACGAGTATCTTCTTGCGGCTTCAACCTCGGCACCATCTCCCCTCCCACCATCGGCTCGAGCGGCTCTTCGTGACCCTCACTGGCTCGCCGCGATGCAGGAGGAGTTTGACGCTCTTCAGCGCAACCGCACCTGGCAGTTGGTGCCTCGGCCGCCGCACGCTAACGTGATCACCGGTAAGTGGGTCTTTCGTCATAACACTCGACTTGACGGGACCCTTGAGCGCTAGAAGGCTCGTTGGGTTGTTCGCGGTTTCCGCCAGCGTGCCGGTGTGGACTTCACCGACACCTTCACCCCGGTTGTCAAATCGGGCACCATCTGCACTGTCCTGCAGCTGGCGGTCTCTCACGCGTGGCCCGTCCACCAGATGGATGTCTCCAACACGTTCCTTCATGGCCATCTCGCCGAGCAGGTCTACTGTCAGCAGCCCATCGGCTTCGTCGACGCCACCCAGCCGGATCACGTGTGGCTGCTCTCGCGCTCACTCTACAGGCTCAAGCAGGCCCCTCGTGCTTGGTACCAACGTATTGTTGCATTCCTTCAGTAGCTTGGATTCCAAGCCACTCGCTCGGATGCCTCTCTGTTTGTATACCAGCGCGCTAGTGGGACGACTTATCTGCTGCTCTAGGTTGACGACATCATCCTGACCGCTTCCTCGACGGAGCTTCTTCGTCAGCTCACGGCTCGCCTCGGCACCGAGTTCGCCATGAAGGACCTCGGTCCTTTGCACTACTTCCTCGGGATCGAGTGACGGCGGCGTGCGGACGGGTTCTTTCTTTATCAGCAGCAGTATGCCCAGGAGTTACTCGAGCGCGTCGACATGCTTAACTGCAAGCCTGCACCTACGCCTATCGACACGAGGGCCAAGGTCTCCGCTCTTGAGGGTACTCCAGCACAGGACGCCGCCTTCTACAGGTCCATCGTCGGTGCTCTTCAGTACTTGACGCTCACTCGGCCCGACTTGCAATACGCAGTTCAATGCACGCTCCATGTGATTCTCACTGGTCCCTGGTGAAGCGGATCCTTCGTTACATCTGCGGCACCATGGCCTGGGTCTCACGTTGACGGCGTCCTCTTCCACTGATCTGGTGGCTTACTCAGATGCCGACTGGGCTGGCTATCCTGGCACTCGTCGCTCCAGCTCCGGCTACTGCGTCTACCTCGGGCCCTCTCTCATCTCGTGGACGTCTAAACGACAACCCACGGAGTCCAGATCGAGTGCCGAGGCTGAGTACCGCGCTGTGGCCAATGCTGTTGCCAAGTGCTCCTGGTTATGACAGCTTCTCCAGGAGTTGCACCTTGGCGTGGCCACCGTTGTCTACTGCGACAATGTCTCCGCTGTCTACCTCTCCGCCAACCCCATTCATCATCGCCGCACGAAGCACATCGAGCTCGACATTCACTTCGTGCGTGAGCAGGTGGCTCTCGGCCACATCCGGGTCTTGCATGTTTCCACTGCTCGGCAGTTCGCCGATGTTGTGATCAAGGGGTTACCGACGACTACATTCGAGGAGTTTCGGTCCAGTCTATGCGTCACAGATGCCGTATCGACTGCGGGGGGTTGTTGGATATATTTTGTATAGGCAGCATATCGCATGTATATGTAGGATCATTTCCTACCTAGGCCCGCCTCCTAGTTTCCATGTATAGTCGAGGCCGTGGGCTGCTCACTGTAAATATATACGTGCGTGTATGCACCCAATCAGTTGAGAGTTGCATTGCCAAACAATAAGCAGGTTTCGCCATCGAACCCACAGCGCGGGCATAGTGAGTCAAAGACCATGTGCTTGTGGAGTAGGTTGCTTTTGGAGTTGAGTCGATCCCGGAACAATAGCCATGCAAAGATCTTCACATGGTTTGGAACGCATGAAGACTAGATGGGAATGGCATGTGCACGTCGTTATCAGGGGCCAATAGTGTTGCTTAAAATTCCATCTTATACAAATTTACATATTCACAATAGTTGTTATGGTGCTCATAAGGTGCATTATTTGGATGAACTGAAGGCCTTTAGTTTGTTTCGGAGATAACCGAACTTGATTGAGAAACAACTTTGATGTTAGGGAGTACAATTAACTGAATTCTTGGACTTGCTTATCTTGACTATTCCAATTGTTGTGGCCTTGGTGCTTGCACAACTAGCGCGCTGCAATTTCACATATGACGACTTCATGCCATTGTTGCATTATGGTCCATTGGTCATGCTTGTTACTGTTACACCACATGAGACACGAGTCACAGAATTCCGAAGCATCATGCTTGTCGTGTGATTGTTTTAGCCATCGCTCACTCTTCCTTGTTATATACGATCCGTTTGCTATGCTTATATTCGCTTTCCTTTCGTCAGTTATCAGGTTAGGAGGTGCTACATTGTTTGCTGAACTTTTGTTGTGTCTCATCGGTGAGCTGAGATTTTGGAAGAAACTGCAAGGAGATGTCGATACACCTTCTACCCTCTGCTTCATTGGTGCACACTTCAAAGTTCGAACATAAAACACACTGACGTTAATGAGAGCAGATGTACACCAGCTAGTGCAAGGGCATCATATATCTAAATGCAGCATAGCAAGCTGTAACCCCTGGTGTATGGCAGCTGGGTGTCAGAATGAACAAACACTCTTCTATGGTTAGGGAAAAAGAGGCAGCTTGGATTTTGTGGCAAAGTGAGCACCCATGGAGAAAGTTTAGGAGTGTGGCTTTATGGGTGATGTTGGGGGGATGTTATTGTGCAAATTTTGAGCTAGCATTTATCATTTTCTTGCAAACTGTTGCACATTTCATGGCTTCCAGCAGTAAAATGAGACCAGCCTGCATAAACCACTTTGGGCTTTATGTATCTAGATGTAGCGTAGCAATCTCTTTGTTTTGAAAACTTGAAGAGCTTGTGAGAGTGTGCAACATGAACAAACACATGGCCCCAAAAGTGGAATTAAATATATCCACGAGCAAGGTCTAGAGATGTTCTTGGAAAATAATATACTTTTAGTTACTTTTGTGGTTGTTGGTAGCTTTCTTGAGAAAGCGCTTGACCCCAAGCCGGTGCATAAGGAAAACGAGTCTTCAGGTCGATGAGGTCCTCCCAAGTATTGTCCAGTGCCATCGACTCGGACCAATTTTCATGAGATCATTCTTACATTCAACCCTCTCGCTTGTATGCCATATGTTGTTGTACTTTGATACCAGGGAGATTAATTAATTGGAAATTTGGACTTGCTAATCTTGATTATTCAGATTGATGTTGCCTTAGTTCTCACACAAGTAGCGCCATGCAATTTTACATATGACGACTTCATTCATGCCCTTGTTGCTTTATGGATTTATGGTCAATTGGTAATGCTTGTTATTGTTACTCCTCATGAGTCAAGAGTTACACAATTTTGCAGCATCACACATACCATGCGGTATACTTAATTAACTGAAGTTCTGGCTATCGTTCACTCTGCCTTGTTAAATATAGCTCTGAACCATTTGAAATGTTGTTGTGTCAGTTCGCGTGAGAAGTCATGAGGTGCCACATTCTTTGCTAAAATTTTGTTGTTTGTTGCCGACGAGCTGAGATTTTAGAATAAACTGCCGAGAGATGTGCACCAATCAGGTCTTCACCCAATTGGTGCACACTTAAATTTTTGGTCGTAAAACACACTACTACAAATAAGAGCATCCATAAAACCATGCCAGTTTGCTGCTCTTCTTTTACTATTGAAAAGTTGTGAATCATGCGGCAGTTATATTTCCTCCGTATTGACTAGAAAAGTGGAACCAAAGATAGTTCACAACATATGTGCTTTCAGGGTTATATTTCCTCATGTTGACTAGATAAGTGAAACACCACACTTTTTGTAATTAGATTACGTCTGAGACGCAGCTAAGAGAAGTAAGAACAAAAGCAAATGAACTAGTTAATTCACAGCTTTTCGTATAAATCAACATGTAGAAGATTCATAAAAAAACAAGGTTTAAGCTAGCCTTTTAACTTTAGATAAATAGCTAAGAAGACATAACTGTACACACTATATCTGAATCGCGCCTGTTCAACCTTTGTACTCAAGAACAAGAAAATGATGAGCAAAAAGTCAGTTAACTTCAGATTTCTTTAGTGCATCCCTTGAATAAGAATAGATTGTGTAGCACAGTCAATAGATTGATCATGCACACGATCTGGGGAGAAAAAAAGTTTAGCAAACTTTGCGAGCTCATGGCTAACCTTACTTCGATCATGAAGAATTTTATTCAGATTAAATTCTCTCTCACTAGTGAGGATTAGCTTCACTGCACGGACCAGATGTGCGTGCCACAATTTGTTCTCATCATGTACATATTGTTTGGATGATGCATGTCAATGGCAGACAAGCAGTGCATTTTTGGCTGAACTGAAGGTTTCGTAGTCTTCAGCTCATCGGTCATACCTCCATCTACTTTAGTTCCTTCTCTTAATCATCTTCATCAGTTGTTTCCTTTTACACTTACAAAGAAAGCATATGCTTCTGTATTAGCTGAGACACTAGTGTTGACTTAGGGATTTCAAGTGAATTTATGGACTTACTAATCCAGATTATTCTAGGGTTGTGGTATCCTCAGTGCTCAAGTGGTATATCATACGTATGACTTCCTTCATGCCCTTCTTGCATTATGGTCATTAAATAACATAATGGTCGACACACTGGTCATGCTTGTATTATTACCCCTCATGAGTTACACTATTCAGAGGCATCACACTTACCGTGTGCTTTACTTGACTAAATTAAAGGTTTGGCCATTGCTCACCAGCCACCACTATACAAGCCTTGTTATATACGTCTACACTACTAAGTATTCATTCTTCTCCCGTTGGTTCTGATGCCCATGCGGTGGTACACATTTTATGCTGAGTTTTTGCCGTGTCTAGACAAGCTGAGATTTTAGAGGTAACTGAAACGAGATGCAGATCATGCTAGGTCATTCCGTGCAAATGTTGCACACTTCATAAGATTTGATTGTCAACCACACAACTGCAAACCAAACCAGATTTCGTTTGTTCATGATTCGACTAGATACGGTGGAGGGCAGTTGGCGTGTGGCATCTGAGGATAATATGTGAGCATATATCATGGATAAACATACTTTGACACGTTCACTTCCACCATCAACATCACAAGAAAAGAAAGATGTAGTAGTTTTCCCTTTTCTTTTACAGTGATAGCAAAAAAATGTTCCATTATTATTAGCTATGGAGTAAGATAATACCCAATTCTTCCACATGATAGCTAATGGGAAGCATAAGAGGAATAAAATATTACAACTCGAAAAAGATGAGGGTATAGTTGTAGGGTATGAGAATCTAAAATTGTACATCTCCAATTATTATAAGAAGCCTTTTGGGGCACCCGAAGAAAATTTTGTGTCTCTAGATGAGAGCACGATCAAGAGATATACCTCAGCTCGACTTAGACGAGAATGAGGTGTTGTCTGCTCCTTTCACTAAGAATTTGACGCAATATCACAAATGAAATTAAATAAGGCCCTTGGACTGGATGGGTTCCCGGCGGAATTTTATAAGAGATGTTGGCATATCATAAAGGTAGATCTTATGCCTTTGTTCCATGACTTGTTCGAAGGTCACTTACAGCTATTTCACCTAAATTTTGGAACAATAACGCTGTTGCCAAAGAAGGTGGAGGCTGCTCGCATTGAGCAATTCAGGTCAATCTACCTTCTCAATGTAAGTTTTAACATTTTCACCAAGGTTGGCACGAATAGGTTGACGCGAATAGCCCATTCTGTAGTCCAACCAACCCAAACTGCTTTCATGCCAGGGCGACACATCCTAGAAGGGGGTTGTTGTCCTCCATGAAACTCTCGATGTAATCCATACGAAGAGATTAGATGGTGTAATCTTCAAATTGGATTTTGAGAAAGCGTATGATAAGGTCAAATGGCCCTACCTCCAGCAAGCCTTGCGTATGAAGGGGTTCAATGAGTCTTGGAGGTCTCAGGTGGACTCATTCATACAGAAAGGCAGTGCTGGAATAAAAGTAAATGATGACATAGGGCATTATTTCCAGACACGTAAGGGGTTAAGACAGGAGGACTCCATGTCTCCCGTGCTGTTCAACATAGTAGCATATATGTTGGCAGTCCTTATTGGTCGGGCTAAAGAGATTGGCCAAGTTGGAGGACTTGTCCCCTAACATGTTGAAGGGGGTGTCTCCATTCTACAATACCCGGATGACACTATTATTTTCATGGAACACGATCTCGCCAAAGCTAGGAATATGAAGCTTGTGTTATGCCTTTTTGAGAAATTGTCTGGACTAAAAATTAACTTTAACAAAAGTGAATTGTTTTGCTTTGGGAAAGCGAAAGCGGAACAAGAAGATTACAAACAATTGTTCAAATGTGAAATGGGATCCCTACCGTTTAGTTATATAGAAATCCCAATTTGTCACAGGCGATTAACGAACAAGTAATGAAAATGTATAGAAGATAGATTTGAAAAAAGACTAAGCTGCTGGTATGGCAGGCTAATGTCTTACGGAGGTTGACTGGTTTTGATAAATTTGGTTTTGACGAGCCTGCCGATGTTCCTTTTATCCTTCTTTGAATTACCGGTAGGGGTACGGAAAAGACTAGACTTCTATCGATCACGTTTCTTTTCGCAATCTGATGAGGCCAAGAGGAAATACACTAGATATTATTTGCCGACCAAAGGACAAAGGTGGGTTAGGAATCTAGAATTTAGAAGTAAAGAATAGATGCTTGTTTAGCAAATGGCTATACAGGTTATCCGTTGAGAGCGAAGCTATGTGGGTACAAATCTTGCGAAATAAGTACCTACGCTCTAAGACTTTGGCCCATGTTACCGCTAGGCCTACGGAATTGCCTTTTTGGAAGGCATTAATGCGAACACAGGTAACCTTCTTCCAGCGGGTGAAGTTCATAGTAGGTAATGGTACCACTACTAGATTCTAGGAGGATACATGGCTAGGGGAGACACCCTTGGCTTTGCAATATCCTTCATAATATAATATTGTGCAACGTAAGGAGGATTATGTCGCCGCAATATTACATTCGGTATCGCTTAATATCCAATTTAGGAGATCCCTAGTGGGGGAATGTTGGAACGCTTGGTTGCACCTGGTCCGCAGGTTGCTGGATGTTCAACTATCGCACCGTGTTGATTTGATTCACTGAAAGTAGTTAGCTACGAATGGATCGTTTTCAGTGAAATCTATGTTTCTCGACTTAATTGATTCTGGGCCATTGTCTAGGTCATTGCATATATGAAAGATTAAGTTCCACATCGAAATAAAATATTCATGTGGTTCGCTCACAAAGGAGTCATACTAAAAAGACAATTTGGTGAAAAAAAGTTGGGTCGGTAATCCCAGATGTCGTTTTTGTGATCAAAACGAAACGGTTAAACACCTCTTTCTCGAGTGTCCACTTGCAAAATTGTTATGGCGCTCTATTCATATAGCCTTTAACGTTCATCCACCAACTAGTATAAACACGTTATTTGGGACGTGGCTTAATGGGGTGGACGTATATATAGCGAAACATATTCAGATAGGAATATGTGCATTATTTTGGGCTATATGGAACACTAGTTATGATTTAATCTTTAATGGGGCAAACTTCACTAAATTTTTTGCAGGTTATCTACAGAGCTACAGTTTGGATCCGTACGTGGTCATTACTCACTCATGCGGACTCCACGGAGCTTTTGGTTATTGGGTGCAACCATTGGGAGACGGTAGCACAGTAACCATGAGGCAGACGAAGCAGGCCTGCTCTTCAGTGAAGGTGGCCAGCGAGAGGAAGGAAAGCCGCGTACAACTGGACCTGACGAGTAGATGACAAGTGGGCCTGCATGCCTGCGGCGTGCGTGTGGTGGATTACTAGTAGGTGTTGGCTGCGCCCAAAGGAGGCATCGAGAATTATTGTATCGAATCTTATCGTGAGAAGTTGTTCTTCTCCACCGGCCTCCTCCTCCCTTCCCTTCTCCTCTACCTACTCCCCAGATCTAGATCAGTACCATTACAGGTGTGGATTTAGAGTGTGGCAGATCAAACACCACGATTAAGGTTTTATGCATATGACAAATAATACTTTCATTGATAAGCACACACTCGTCTAATAACTGAGGGAGGGTCATCAGGGTGTAGAGGTCGTGGAGTTGTTCCTGTATTGGTTGTAGTCTTGTAGAACTAATTTAACTGTAAATATTTTCCACTATATATGTGTACCTATCGAAGCTGGTCATCTGGGACGGCAACTCCTCACCTAATCAAACTAGTAAAATGCCCGTGCGTTGCCACGGGCGACAATGCATCTTCAAATTCTGAAGAAGTTGGCACGTTTCTATCAGAGCATCGTTTGTTCATCCAACATCAAATGACTTGCATTACTTATGTTATGTTTCTCATGTTTGCCAAACAATAGAACTTGAGATCATTATATTTGTGAAAATGACCGAAGAGTTGGTGAGTCTATGGCTGGTAAGATGGAATCACATAGTAATCCATTTTTTCAGTCTTTTGATATTCATTTTGCTAGAAGGACCACAAATGCTGATTGCAACAGAACCAGTATCAAATACCCAGGCACTACTGCGAGCATTAGTAAGGTACACATCAATAATATGTATATCACATATACCTTTGTTCACTTTGCCATCCTTCTTATCCGCCAAATACTTGGGGCATTTCCGCTTCCAGTGACCAGTCCCTTTGCAGTAGAAGCATTCAGTCTCAGGCTTAGGTCCAAACTTGGGCTTCTTCACTTGAGCAACAATTTGCTTGCCGTTCTTCTTGAAGTTCCACTTCTTCCTTTACCCTTCTTCTTGAAACTGGTGGTCTTGTTGACCATCAACACTTGATGCTCCTTCTTGATTTCTACCTCCGCAGCCATTAGCATTGCGAAGAGCTCGGGAATTGTCTTATCCATCCCTTGCATATTATAGTTCATCACGAAGCTTTTGTAGCTTGGTGGCAGTGATTGAAGAACTCTGTCAATGACACTATCAACTAGAAGATTTACTCCCAGCTGAGTCAACTGATTATGGTACCCAGACATTTTGAGTATATGTTCACTGACAGAACTATTCTCCTCCATTTTACAGCTGTAGAACTTATTGGAGACTTCATATCTCTGAATCCGGGCATTTTCTTGAAATATTGACTTCAACTGCTGGAACATCTCATATGCTCCATGACGTTCAAAACGTCGTTGAAGTCCCGGTTCTAAGCCGTAAAGCATGGCACACTGAACTATCGAGTAGTCATCAGCTTTGCTCTGTCAGGCATTCACAACATCCTGCGTTGCTCCTGCAGCGGTTCTTGCACCTAGCGGTGCTTTCAGGACATAATTCTTCTGTGCAGCAATGAGGATAATCCTCAAGTTACGGATCCAGTCCGTGTAGTTGCTACCATCATCTTTAAACTTAGCCTTCTTTAGGAACGCATTAAAATTCAACGTAACAGTAGCACGGGCCATTGATCTACAACAACATAGACATGCAAAATACTATCAGGTACTAAGTTCATGATAAATTAAAGTTCAATTAATCATATTACTTAGAAACTCCCACTTAGATAGACATCCCTCTAATCATCTAAGTGATCACGTGATCCAAATCAACTAAACCATATCCAATCATCACGTGAGATAGAGTAGTTTTCAATGGTGAATATCATTATGTGGATCATATCTACTATATGATTCACGCTCGACCTTTCGGTCTCAGTGTTCCGAGGCCACATCTGCATATGCTAGGCTCGTCAAGTTTAACCCGAGTATTCTGCGTGTGCAAAACTGGCTTGCACCCATTGTATGTGAATGTAGAGCTTATCACACCCGATCATCATGTGGTGTCTCGGCACGACGAGTTGTAGCAAAGGTGCATACTCAGGGAGAACACTTGTACCTTGAAATTTAGTGAGAGATCATCTTATAATGCTACCGCTGAACTAAGCAAAATAAGATGCATAAAGGATAAACATCACATGCAATCAATATAAGTGATATGATATGGCCATCATCATCTTGTGCCTTTGATCTCCATCTCCAAAGCACCGTCATGATCATCATCGTCACCAGCTTGACACCTTGATCTCCATCGAAGCATCATTGCCGTCTCGCCAACTATTGCTATATATCACGACTATCGCTACCGCTTAGTGATAAAGTAAAGCAATTACATGGCGATTGCATTGCATACAATAAAGCTTATACTGATGTGCATTACCGAGAGGGCCTAGAGATACCTCTTCGACAATCGGAGTGACACATCCTAATCTCGATCTATGCCAACTCAACAAACACCATCGGAGACACCTATAGAGCTGCTACCTGTTGAGCACTGCGTTGGTTTTCCCTTGAAGAGGAAAGGGTGATGCAGCAAAGTAGCGTAAGTATTTCCCTCAGCTTTTGAGAACCAAGGTATCAATCTAGTAGGAGGCCACGCACGAGTCCCTTGCACCTACACAAACAAATAAATCCTCGCAACCAACGCGATAAGGGGTTGTCAATCCCTACACGGTCACTTACGAGAGTGAGATCTGATAGATATGATAAGATAATATTTTTTTGGTATTTTTATGATAAAGATGCAAAGTAAAGAAAGTAAAATAAAAACGGCGCCAGAAAGCTTGTTGTCGGGAGATTAATATGATGGAAAATAGACCCGGGGGCCATAGGTTTCACTAGTGGCTTCTCTCAAGAGCATAAGTATTACGGTGGGTGAACAAATTACTGTTGAGCAATTGACAGAATTGAGCATAGATATGAGAATATCTAGGTATGATCATGTATATAGGCATCACTTCCGAGACAAGTAGACCGACTCCTGCCTGCATCTACTACTATTACTCCACACATCGACCGCTATCCAGCATGCATCTAGAGTATTAAGTTCATAAGAACAGAGTAACGCTTTAAGCAAGATGACATGATGTAGAGGAATAAACTCATGCAATATGATATAAACCCCATATTGTTATCCTCGATGGCAACAATACAATACGTTCCTTGCTGCCCCTACATATTGGGAAAGGACACCACAAGATTGAACCCAAAGCTAAGCACTTCTCCCGTTGCAAGAAAGATCAATCTAGTAGGCAAAACCAAACTGATAATTTGAAGAGACTTGCAAATATAACCATTCATACATAAAAGAATTCAGAGAAAATTCAAATATTGTTCATAGATAAACTTGATCATAAACCCACAATTCATCGGTCTCAACAAACACACCGCAAAAGAAGATTACATCGAATAGATCTTCACAAGAGAGGGGGAGAACATTGTATTGAGATCCAAAAAGAGAGAAGAAGCCATCTAGCTAATAACTATGGACCCGAAGGTCTGAGGTAAACTACTCACACATCATCGGAGAGGCTATGGTGTTGATGTAGAAGCCCTCCATGATCAATGCCCCTTCCGGCGGATCTCCGGAACAGGCCCCAAGATGGGATCTCACGGGTACAGAAGGTTGCGGCGGTGGAATTAGGTTTTTGGCTCCGTATCTGGTAGTTTGGGGGTACGTAGGTATATATAGGAGGAAGGAGTACGTCGGTGGAGCAACTGGGGGCCCACGAGGGTGGAGGGCGCGCCTAGGGGGGTAGGCGCGCCCCCTACCTCGTGCCCTCCTGGTTGACGTCTTGACATAGGGTCCAAGCCCTCTGGATCATGTTCGTTCCGAAAATCACGTTCCCGAAGGTTTCATTCCGTTTGGACTCCATTTGATATTCTTTTTCTGCGAAACTCTGAAATAGGCAAAAAACAGCAATTCTGGGCTAGGCCTCCGGTTAATAGGTTAGTCCCAAAAATAGTATAAAAGTGTATAATAAAGCCCAATAATGTCCAAAACAGAATATAATATAGCATGGAGCAATCAAAAATTATAGATACGTTGGAGACGTATCAAGCATCCCCAAGCTTAATTCATGCTCGTCCTCGAGTAGGTACATGATAAAAACAGAATTTTTTATGTGGAATGCTACTTGGCATAATTTCAATGTAATTCTTCTTAATTGTGGTATGAATATTCAGATCAGAAAGATTCAAGATAAAAGTTCAATATTGACATAAAAATAATAATACTTCAAGCATACTAACTAAGCAATTATGTTTTCTCAAAATAACATGGCCAAAGAAAGTTCATCCCTACAAAATCATATAGTTTAGTCATGCTCCATTTTGGTCACAGAAGAATGCTCTCATCATGCACAACCCCGATGACAAGCCAAGCAATTGTTTCATACTTTAGTAATCTCAAACCTTTTCAACTTTCATGCAATACATGAGCGTGAGCCATGGATATAGCACTATGGGTGGAATAGAATATAATGATGGAGGTTATGTGTAGAAGACAAAAAAGGAGAAAGTGTCACATCAATGAGGCTAATCAATGAGATATGGAGATGCCCATCTATTGATGTTAATGCAAGGAGTAGGTATTGCCATGCAACAGATGCACTAGAGCTATAAATATATGAAAGCTCAACAAAAGAAACTAAGTGGGTGTGCATCCAACTTGCTTGCTCACGAAGACCTAGGGCATTTGAGGAAGCCCATTGTTGGAATATACAAGCCAAGTTATATAATGAAAAATTCCCACTAGTATATGAAAGTGACAAAACAAGAGACTCTCTATCATGAAGATCATGGTGCTACTTTGAAGCACAAGTGTGGAAAAAGGATAGTAGCATTGTCCCTTCTCTCTTTTTCTCTCATTTTTTGGGCCTTCTTCTTTTTTTATGGCCTTTCTCTCTCTCTTTTTTTATTCCTCACTTGACAATGCTCTAGAAAATGATCATCATCACACTTCTATTTATTTACAACTCGATACTAGAACAAAGTATGACTCTATATGAATGCCTCCGGCGGTGTACCGGGATATACAATGAACCAAGAGTGACATGTATGAAAGAATTACGAATGTTGGCTTTGCCACAAATACTATGTCAACTACATGATCATGCAAAGCAACATGAGAATGATGAACGTGTCATGATAAACGGAACGGTGGAAAGTTGCATGGCAATATATCTCGGAATGGCTATGGAAATGCCATAATAGGTAGGTATGGTGGCTGTTTTGAGTAAGATATAAGGAGGTTTATGTGTGAAAGAGCATATCATATCACGGGGTTTGGATGCACCGACGAAGTTTGCACGAACTCTCAATGTGAGAAAGGGCAATGCACGGTACCGAAGAGGCTAGCAATGATGGAAAGGTGAGAGTGCCTATAACCCATGGACTCAACATTAGTCATAAGGAACTCATATACTTATTGCAAAAATCTACAAGTCATCAAAAACCAAGCACTACGCGCATGCTCCTAGGGGGATAGATTGGTAGGAAAAGACCATCGCTCGTCCCCGACCGCCACTCATAAGTAGGACACTCAAAGAACACCTCATGTTTCAAATTTGTTACATAATGTTTACCATACGTGCATGCTACAGGACTTGCAAGCTTCAACGCAAGTATTTCTAAAATTCACAACTACTCAACTAGCACAACTTTGATATCACTACCTCCATGTCTCAAAACAATCATCAAGCATCAAACTTCTCTTAGTATTCAACACGCTCATAAGAAAGTTCTTACTAGTCTTGAATACCTAGCATATTAGGATTATTTAAGCAAATTACCATGCTGTTTAAGGCTCTCAAAATAATCTAAGTGAAGCATGAGAGATCAATAGTTTCTATAAAACAAATCCACCACCGTGCTCTAAAAGATATAAGTGAAGTACTAGAGCAAAAACTATATAACTCAAAAGATATAAGTGAAGCACATAGAGTATTCTAATAATTTCCAAATCATGTGTGTCTCTCTCAAAAGGTGTGTACAGAAAACATGATTGTGGTAAACTAAAAAATAAAGACTCAAATCATACAAGACGCTCCAAGCAAAACACATATCATGTGGTGAATAAAAATATAGCTAAAAGTAAAGTTACTGATGGAAGTAGACGAAAGAGGGGATGCCTTCCGGGGCATCCCCAAGCTTTGGCTTTTAGGTGTCCTTAGATTATCTTGGGGGTTCCATGGGAATCCCCAAGCTTAGGCTCTTGCCACTCCTTGTTCCATAATCCATAAAATCTTTTACCCAAAACTTGAAAACTTCACAACACAAAACTTAACAGAAAAATTTCGTGAGCTCCGTTAGCGAAAGAAAACAAAACACCACTTCAAGGTACTGTAATGAACTCATTCTTTATTTATATTGGTGTTAAACCTACTGTATTCCAACTTCTCTATGGTTTATAAACTATTTTACTAGCCATAGATTCATCAAAATAAGCAAACAACACATGAAAAACAGAATCTTTCAAAAACAGAACAGTCTGTAGTAATCTGTAACTAACGCAAATTTCTGGAACTCCAAAACTTCAGCCAAAATAGGAAGACCTAGAAAATTTGTTTATTGACCAGAATCAATTGGAATCAATATTTTATCACGTTCTGGTGATTTTTAACAATTGTTTTCGTGAACAGAAAGTTTCTGGAATTTTCTGCAAGATCAAATAACTATCATCCAAGAAGATCCTATAGGTTTAACTTGGCACAAACACTAATTAAAACATAAAGAAAATATAACCAGAGGCTAGAACAAATATTTATTCCTAAACAGAAGCAAAAAGTAGAAAAACTAAAATAAAATAAAATTGGGTTGCCTCATAACAAGCGCTATCGTTTAACGCCCCTAGCTAGGCATAAAAGCAAGGATAGATCTAGGTATTGCCATCTTTGGTAGGAAATCCATAAGTGGCTCTCATAATAGATTAATAAGGTAATTTTATTTTCTTTCTAGGGAAGTGTTCCATGCCTTTCTTTAATGGAAATTGGAATCTAATATTCCCTTCTTTCATATCAATAATTGCACCCATCGTTCTAAGGAAAGGTCTACCAAGAATAATAGGACATGAAGGATTGCAATCTATGTCAAAAACAATAAAATCTATGGGCACATAGTTCCTATTTGCAAAAATAAGAACATCATTAATTCTTCCCATAGGTTTCTTAATAGTGGAGTCCGCAAGGTGCAAGTTTATAGAGCAATCATCAAAATCACGGAAACCTAGCAAATCACACAAAGTTTTTGGAATCGTGGAAACACTAGAACCCAAATCACACAAAGCATAGAATTTATGATCTTTAATTTTAATTTTAATAGTAGGTTCCCACTCATCATAAAGTTTCCTAGGGATAGAAACTTCCAACTCAAGTTTTTCTTCATAAGATTGCATCAAAGCATCAACGATATGTTTGGTAAAGGCTTTATTTTGACTATAAGCATGAGGAGGATTTAGAACAGATTGCAACAAGGAAATGCAATCTATCAAAGAGCAATTATAATAATTAAATTCCTTGCAATCCAAAATAGTGGGTCATTAATATCTAATGTTTTAATCTCTTCAATCCCACTTTTATCAATTTTAGCATCAAGATCTAAAAACTCTGAATTTTTGGAACGCCTTCTAGGTAAAGGTGGATCATATTCAGTCCCATCATTATCAAGATTCATATTGCAAAACAAAGATTTAATAGGGGACACATCAATAACTTTTAGATCTTCATCTTTATTTTCATAGAAATTTGAAGAACACGCTTCCACAAAGCAATCTTTCTTAGCACGCATCCTAGGGGTTCTTTCTTTGCACTCATCAATGGAAATTCTCATGGCTTTGAGAGACTCATTGATATCATGCTTAGGAGGAATAGATCTAAGTTTTAAAGAATCAACATCAAGATAAATTCTATCAACGTTCCTAGTCAATTCATCAACTTTAAGCAATCCAACACACGAGCAAACAAGAAGTGAACAAAAAGAGGTGAACAGAAAAGAGAGGGCCGATAAAACGGCAAGGGTGAAGTGGGGGAGAGGAAAACGAGAGGCAAATGGCAAATAATGTAATGCGGGAGATAAGGGTTTATGATGGGTACTTGGTATGTTGACTTCTACGTAGACTCCCCGGCAACGGCGCCAGAAATCCTTCTTGCTACCTCTTGAGCACTGCGTTGGTTTTCCCTTGAAGAGGAAAGGGTGATGCGAGCAAAGTAGCGTAAGTATTTCCCTCAGTTTTTGAGAACCAAGGTATCAATCCAGTAGGAGGCCACGCACGAGTCCCTCGCACCTACACAAACAAATAAATCCTCGCAACCAACGCGATAAGGGGTTGTCAATCCCTACACAGTCACTTACGAGAGTGAGATCTGATAGATATGATAAGATAATTTTTTTGGTATTTTTATGATAAAGATGCAAAGTAAAGAAAGTAAAATAAAAATGGCGCGAGAAATAGCTTGTTGTCGGGAGATTGATATGATGGAAAATAGACCCGGGGGCCATAGGTTTCACTAGTGGCTTCTCTCAAGAGCATAAGTATTACAGTGGGTGAACAAATTACTGTTGAGCAATTGACAGAATTGCGCATAGTTATGAGAATATCTAGGTATGATCATGTATATAGGCATCACGTCCGAGACAAGTAGACCGACTCCTGCCTGCATCTACTACTATTACTCCACACACCGACTGCTATCCAGCATGAATCTAGAGTATTAAGTTCATAAGAACAGAGTAACGCTTTAAGCAAGATGACATGATGTAGAGGGATAAACTCATGCCATATGATATAAACCCCGTATTGTTATCCTCTATGGCAACAATACAATACGTGCCTTGCTGCCCCTACTGTCACTGGGAAAGGACACCGCAAGATTGAACCCAAAGCTAAGCACTTCTCCCATTGCAAGAAAGATCAATCTAGTAGGCCAAACCAAACTGATAATTCCAAGAGACTTGCAAAGATAACCAATCATACATTAAAGAATTCAGAGAAGATTCAAATATTGTTCATAGATAAACTTGATCATAAACCCACAATTCATCGGTCTCAACAAACACACCGCAAAAGAAGATTACATCGAATAGATCTCCACAAGAGAGGGGGAGAACATTGTATTGAGATCCAAAAAGAGAGAAGAAGCCATCTAGCTAATAACTATGGACCCGAAGGTCTGAGGTAAACTACTCACACATCATCGGAGAGGCTATGTTGTTGATGTAGAAGCCCTCCATGATCGATGCCCCTTCCGGCGAAGCTCCGGAACAGGCCCCAAGATGGGATCTCATGGGTACAGAAGGTTGCGGCAGTGGAATTAGGTTTTTTGCTCTGTATATGGTAGTTTGGGGGTACGTAGGTATATATAGGAGGAAGGAGTACGTCGGTGGAGGAACAGGGGGCCCACGAGGGTGGAGGGCGCGCCCAGGGGGGTAGGCGCGCCGCCCTACCTCGTGCCCTCCTGGTTGATGTCTTGACGTAGGGTCCAAGTCCTCTGGATCATGTTCGTTCCGAAAATCACGTTCCCGAAGGTTTCATTCCGTTTGGACTCCGGTTGATATTCTTTTTCTGCGAAACTCTGAAATAGGCAAAAAACAGCAATTCTGGGCTGGGCCTCCGGTTAATAGATTAGTCCCAAAATAGTATGAAAGTGTATAATAAAGCCCAATAATGTCCAAACAGAATATAATATAGCATGGAGCAATCAAAAATTATAGATACGTTGGAGACGTATCAAGAGCATCTTTGTAGTCACCCAGTTATGTTTTGATGTTTTAGAGCACACTAAGTGTTCCTTCGGTATTCGGGAGTTGCATAATCTCATAGTCATAGGAACATGTATAAGTCATGATGAAAGCAATAGCAACAAACTAAACGATCATCATGCTAAGCTAACTGATGGGTCTTGTCCATCACATCATTCTCTAATGATGTGATCCCGTTAATAAAATGACAACTCATGTGTATTGCTAGGAAACTTAACCATCATTGATTGACGAGCTAATCAAGTAGAGGCATACTAGTGACACTATGTTTGTTTATGTATTCACACATGTACTAAGTTTCCGGTTAATACAATTGTAGCATGAGTGATAAACATTTATCATGATATAAGGAAATATATATATATATACATAACAACTTTATTATTGCCTCTAGGGCATATTTCCTTCACTTGGGACATCCCAACGACACCACTCTTCGTCATATTCTTTGGAGTTTTTCTTTCACTTATAATAAGACCGACAGTCACACTTGTCATGCGTGTCGTCTAGGCAAATATACTCGTATTCCCTTTAGCACTTCCTCTTCGGTTGCATTGTATCCGTTTGAACTACTTCATAATGTTGTGTGGACTTCTCGAGTAATACCGGCTATATTTACTATCTCGTCATTTTGGATGATTTTTTGCACTATGTGTGGACCTTCCCATTGCGGCGGAAATCCGATGTCATATCCATTCTCACCGCCTTTTACTCATATGTCACCATGCAGTTTGGTCGCTCCATTCATGCCATCCAAACCGACAATGGGAAGGAATGCGACAACCTTGCGGTTCGCAATCTCCTGCCACACATGGGAAGATTTTTCGTCTCACTTGCCCCTATACCTCGCAACAAAATGTGCGGGCCGAACAGGTCCTACCACTCTTAATGATTGCGTCCGCACCCTATTGTTCCATGCTAACATGCCACCACGTTTCTGGCCCGACGCCCTCGCCACCGCATCACTTCTTATCAACATTCGTCCATGCCGTGTTCGCGGCAACTTTGCACCGCACCACCTGCTTTTCGGGAGCCCGCCATCCTATGACGACCTTCGCATCTTCGCGTGCCTTTGCTATCCCAGCATCGCCTCTACCACCCCTCATAAACTTGCTCCTCGCTCTCCCGCATGCATCCTCTTGGGCTACCTCCCAACACCAAGGGCTACTGCTGCCACGACCCTATCTCACACCGTATTTTCACCTCTAGACACGTTTACTTTGATGAAAGGGTTTTTCCGTTTCAGTAGGTACCACCGTCCGACTCGCCGACGACTTCACCACCGGCTCTTGGCGAATCGTCTTCGGTCTCCCTTGGTACGCATGTGCGCCCTCGAGCCCACCTCGGGCCACCTCCTGGCTTCGGTCCCTAGCCCCACTCAAGGGCTGCGGGCTCGGCGCCTGGCCCCGCTGCTTCAGCCGATGCTGCGGCGCCCCTGAGGCCCCTTCTTCCACGACAACGGTCGCGTCGGCGCCTTCCTCGCCACCGGCTCCTCCGGCGCCTTCCGCTGGGCTCTCCGGCGGCCTCGGCCGCGACGATCGCGCTGGCTTCTCCAGCGCCTAGGTCGCCCGGGTCCGCGCTGGACTCTCTCGCACCCTCGGCAGGCTTGGCCGCATCGGGCTCTTCTTCATCAACTTCACCCACTGCTGCCCTGGACTTGCCTCCACCTCGCATGGTGACTCCTGCCCGGACCGGTGCGCTCCGCCCAAGTCAGTGGTACTCCACCGACGAGTATCTTCTTGCGGCTTCCACCTCGGCTCGAGTGGCTCTTTGTGACCCTCATTGGCTCGCCGCGATGCAGGAGGAGTTTGACGTTCTTCAGCGCAACCGCACCTGGCAGTTGGTGCCTCGGCCGCCGCACGCTAACGTGATCACCGGTAAGTGGGTCTTTTGTCATAACACTTGACTTGTCAGGACCTTTGAGCACTACAAGGCTTGTTGGGTTGTTCGCGGTTTCTGCCAACGTGTCGGTGTGACTTCACCGACACCTTCACCCCGGTTGTCAAACCGGGCACCATCTGCACTGTCCTGTAGCTGGCGGTCTCTCGCGCGTGGCCCGTCCACCAGATGGATGTCTCCAACACGTTCCTTCATGGCCATCTCACCGAGTAGGTCTACTGTCAGCAGCCCATCGGCTTCGTCGATGCCACCCAGCCGGATCACGTGTGCCTGCTCTCGCACTCACTCTACAGGCTCAAGCAGGGCCCTCGTGCTTGGTACCAACGTATTGCTGCATTCCCTCAGTAGCTTGGATTCCAAGCCACTCGCTCGGATGCCTCTATGTTCGTATACCAGCACGTTAGTGGGACGGCTTATCTGCTGCTCTACGTCGACGACATCATCCTGGCCGCTTCCTCGACGGAGCTTCTTCGTCAGCTCACGGCTCGCCTCGGCACCGAGTTCGCCATGAAGGACCTCTGTCCTTTGCACTACTTCCTCGGGATCGAGTGAGTGCGGCGTGCGGACGGGTTGTTTCTTCATCAGAAGCAGTATGCCCAGGAGTTACTCGAGCGCGTCGACATGCTTAACTGCAAGCCTGCACCTACGCCTATCGACACGAGGGCCAAGGTCTCCGCTCTTGAGGGTACTCCAGCACAGTACGCTGCCTTCTATAGGTCCATCGTCGGTGCTCTTCAGTACTTGACGCTCACTCGGCCCGAGTTATAGTACGTAGTTCAATGCACGCTCCATGTGATTCTCACTGGTCCCTGGTGAAGCGGATCCTTTGTTACATCTGCGGCACCATGGCTCTGGGTCTCACGTTGACGGCGTCCTCTTCCACTGATCTGGTGGCTTACTCAGATGCCGACTGGGCTGGCTGTCCTGACACTCGTTGCTCCACCTCTGGCTACTTCGTCTACCTTGGGCCCTCTCTCATCTCGTGGATGTCTAAACGACAACCCACGGTGTCCAGATCCAGTGCCGAGGCTGAGTACCGCGCTATGGCCAATGCTGTTGCCAAGTGCTCCTGGTTACGGCAGCTTCTCCAGGAGTTGCACCATGGCGTGGCCACCGTTGTCTACTGCGACAACGTCTCCGCTGTCTACCTCTCCGCCAACCCCATTCATCATCGCCGCACGAAGCACATCGAGCTCGACATTCACTTCGTGCGTGAGCAGGTGGCTCTCGGCCACATCCGGGTTTTGCACGTTTCCACCGCTCAGCAGTTCGCTGATGTTATGATCAAGGGGTTACCGACGACTACATTCGAGGAGTTTCGGTCCAGTATATGCGTCACAGATGCCGTATCGACTGCGGGGGGTTGTTAGATATATTTTGTATAGGAAGTATATCGCATGTATATGTAGGATCATTTCCTAACTAGCCCCGCCTCCTAGTTTCCATGTATAGTCGAGACCGTGGGCTGCTCATTGCAAATATATACGTGTGTGTATGCACCCAATCAGTTCAGTGTTGCATTGCCAAACAATAAGCAAGTTTAACCATCGAACCCATAGCGCGGGCATAGTGAGTCAGAGACCATGTGCTTGCAGAGTAGGTTTCTTTTGGAGTTGAGTCGATCCCGGAATAGCAGCCATGCAAAGATCTTCACATGGTTTGGAACGCATGAAGACCAGATGGGAATGGCATGTGCACGTCGTTATCAGGGGCCAATAGTGTTGCTTAAAATTCCATCTTATACAAATTTACATATTCACAATAGTTGTTATGGTGCTCATATAGGTGCATTATTTGGATGAACTGAAGGCCTTTAGTTTGTCTCGTAGATAACCGAACTTGATTGAGAAACAACTTTGATGTTAGGGAGTACAATTAACTGAATTCTTGTACTTGCTTATCTTGACTATTCCAATTGTTGTGGCCTTGGTGCTTGCACAACTAGCGCGCTGCAATTTCACATATGACGACTTCATGCCTTTGTTGCATTATGGTCAATTGGTCATGCTTGTTACTGTTACACCACATGAGACACAAGTCACACAATTCCGAAGCATCATGCTTGTCGTGTGATTGTTTTAGCCATCGCTCACTCTTCCTTGTTAAATACGATCCGTTTGCTATGCTTATATTCGCTTTCCTTCTGTCAGTTATCAAGTCAGGAGGTGTTACATTGTTTGCTGAACTTTTGTTGTGTCTCATCGGTGAGCTGAGATTTTGGAAGAAACTGCAAGGAGATGTCGATACACCTTCTACCCTCTGCTTCATTGGTGCACACTTCAAAGTTCGACCTTAAACACACTGATGTTAATGAGAGCGGATGTACACCAGCTAGTGCTAGGGCATCATATATCTAAATGCAGCGTAGCAAGCTGTAACCCTTGGTGTATGGCAGTTGAGTGTCAGAATGAACAAACACTCTTGTATGGTCAGGGAAAAAGAGGCAGCTTGGATTTTGTGGCAAAGTGAGCACCCATGGAGAAAGTTTAGGAGTGTGGCTTTATGGGTGATGTGGTTGTGCAAATTTTAAGCTAGCATTTCAAATTTTAACCGAGAGTGTGCAACATGAACAAACACATGGCCCCAAAAGTGGAATTAAATATATCCACGAGCAAGGTCTAGAGATGTTCTTGTAAAATAATATACTTTTAGTTACTTTTGTGGTTGTTGGTAGCTTTCTTGAGAAAGCGCTTGACCCCAAGCCGATGCATAAGGAAAACGAGTCTTCAGGTCGATGAGGTCCTCCCAAGTATTGTCCAGTGCCATCTACTCGGACCAATTTTCATGAGATCATTCTTACATTCAACCCTCTCGCTTGTATGCCATATGTTGTTGTACTTTGATGCCAGGGAGATTAATTAATTGGAAATTTGGACTTGCTAATCTTGATTATTCAGATTGATGTTGCCTTAGTTCTCACACAAGTAGCGCCATGCAATTTGACATATGATGACTTCCTTCATGCCCTTGTTGCTTTATGGATTTATGGTCAGTTGGTAATGCTTGTTATTGTTACTCCTCATGAGTCAAGAGTCACACAATTTTGCAGCATCACACTTACCATGCGATATACTTAATTAACTGAAGTTCTGGCTATCGTTCACTCTGCCTTGTTAAATATAGCTCTGAACCATTTGAAATGTTGTTGTGTCAGTTCGCCTGAGAAGTCATGAGGTGCCACATTCTTTGCTAAAATTTTGTTGTGTCTTGCCGACGAGCTGATTTTTTAGAATAAACTGCCGAGAGATGTGGACCAATCAGGTCTTCACCCAATTGGTGCACACTTCAATTTTCGGTTGTAAAACACACTTCTACAAATAAGAGCAGCCATAAAACCAGACCAGTTTGCTGCTCTCCTTTTACTATTGAAAAGTTGTGAATTATGCGGCAGTTATATTTCCTCCGTATTGACTAGATAAGTGAAACGGAAGATAGTTCACAACATATGTGCTTTCAGGGTTATATTTCCTTCTGTTGACTAGATAAGTGAAACACCACACATTTTGTAATTAAATTTCGTACGAGACGCAACTAAGAAGTAAGAACAAAAGCAAATGAACTAGTTAATTCACAACTTTTCGTATAAATCAACATGTAGAAGATTCATAAAAAAAACAAGGTTTAAGCTAGCCTTTTAACTTTAGATAAATAGCTAAGAAGACATCACTGTACACACTATATCTGAATTGCGCCCTTTCAAATTTTGTACTCAACAACAAGAAAATGATGCGCAAAACGTCAGTTAACTTAAGATTTCGTTTGTGCTTCTCTTGAATAAGAATAGGCTGTGTAGCACAGTCAATAGATTGATCATGCACACGATCTGGGGAGAAAAAAGTTTAGCAAACTTTGCTAGCTCATGGCTAACCTCAGTTCGATCATGAAGAATTTTATTCAGATTAAATTCTCTCTCACTAGCGAGGATTAGCTTCACTGCACGAACCGGATGTGCATGCCACAATTTGTTCTCATCATGTACATATTGTTTGGATGATGCATGTCAATGGCAGGCAAGCAATGCAGTTTTGGCTGAACTTAAGGTTTCGTAGTCTTCAGCTCATTTGTCCTCCGCTTAATCAACTTCATCAACTGTTTTCTTTTACACTTACAAACAAATCATATGCTCGTGTATTAGCTAAGACACTACTGTTGACTTGGGGAGTTTAACTGAATTTATGGACTTGCTAATCTAGATTATTCCAGGGTTGTGGTATCCTCAGTGCTCAAGTGGTATATCATATGACTTCCTTCATGCCTTTCTTGCATTATGGTCATTAAACAACATAATAGTCGTCACACTGGTCATGCTTGTATTGTTACCCCTCATGAGTTACACTATTCAGAGGCATCACACTTACCGTGTGGTTTACTTGACAAATGTTCTGACAATCGCCCACCACTCATCACTATATGCCTTATTACATACATGCATCTACACCATCTAGTACTCGTTCTTCTACTATTGGTTGCCATGTCATGCGGTGCTGCACATTCTATGCTGAGCTTCTGTTGGGTCTAGACAAGCTGAGATTTAGAGCAAACTGAAAGGAGATGTTGATCATGCTATCTCATTCTGTGCAAATGTTGCACACTTGACAAGATTTCCACTGTCAACCACACAACTGCAAACCACAACAGCAATAGCCCAGTTTGTCCTTGATTCGCCTAGATGTTGTGGAGGGGACTTGGTGTGTGGCATATGAGGATCATGTGTGAGCGTATATCACGGGTACACATACTGTGACACGTTCGCTTCTTCCATCAACATCAGAAGAAAAGAAAGATGTAGTAGTTTTTATCTTTTGCTTTACAATGATATCAGAAAAATGTTTCATTGTTATTAGTTATGTAGTAATTATTTATTATTTTGGATGTTGAGCTAAAATCCCCGCAACAATCATCTGCTCAGCGGTAGGGGCATTTCACAGCAATAATAGATTTAATTAATCTTTGTGCAGAGTCAGAAATTAAATGGAATCATAAACTATTTCATCCATCCTTCATGTTGTGTATATAATCATTGAGTCATCTGAAGTGCTTGTGTTGGATGGGATGCTTGTCCTTGTCTGCATCCCAAAGAAAAACAACAAGCTCTTGTGCGCTTGTATGCAGAACTGTTCCAAAATTCAGAGATATAACTGAACAAATTCATCGACTGAAGTTGATTACTGAACATTCCTATTCTGGCAATGGTAGAGTAAATTATTCAAATTACCACACTTGCATCATTGTAATTGCGATGTAGATTGGCTGCAATACATGACATAATTTAATTGTGAACTAAGATTTTGTAAGCAACTTAACAACAATGCTCACGCAAGAGCATTAGAATGACAAGAATAGCCACTGCAATGTTCCTGGTGTTACCAAGACGTGCATAGATGAGGAGGTAATGTCGATATCGAATGGAATAGCCAACGGTGTTGCTTAGAAATTCCATCTCATACAAAATTTATATATTTGCGGTAGTGGCAAATTATTTCCCTTTGCTCATCCAGCTGTAACGTAGAATCCCACCGAGGAACCTGAAATTAAGAAGCAAAGTACTGTAGTAACCTACATTTCATGTGGCGCCTTGTATTAGTACCAAATCGTAGGAGTCAACAACACCACGAGAAGAACGACCATACATTACCAACTTCCCTGTAGACATCATCTTGGAGGCGAAGCCGAGGTCCCTACATTTCATGTGACATAATTTAATTGTGAACTAAGATTTTGTAAGCAACTTAACAGCAATGCTCACGCAAGAGCAACAGAATGACAAGAATAGCCACTGCAATGTTCCTGGTGAGGGAGTCCTGGATAAGGGGGTATCCGGACAGCCAGACTATGTACAACGTCCGGGCTATTGAAGCGTAAAGATACGAGACTCAGGACTTCGGCCCGTGTCTGGATGGGACTTTCCTTGGTGTGGAAGGCAAGCTTGGCGATCCGGATATTGTGTTTCCTTTCTTGTAACCGACTCCATGTAAACCCTAGTCCTCTCCGGTGTCTATATAAACCGGAGAGGTTGGTCCTTAGAAGGCCGATCACGATTACAATCATACCATCATAGGCTAGCTCTTAGGGTTTAGCCTCTACGATCTCGTGGTAGATCTACTCTTGTGCT
The DNA here is from genome assembly GCA_021605205.1 of Aegilops longissima. Classification (NCBI taxonomy): domain Eukaryota; kingdom Viridiplantae; phylum Streptophyta; class Magnoliopsida; order Poales; family Poaceae; genus Aegilops; species Aegilops longissima. Next base: position 28,266,267 of record CM038682.1, read on the forward strand.
ACCCCTATCTTCAATATTAATCAAGAAGGAAGTAGGGTTTTACCTCCATCGAGAGGGCCCAAACCTGGGTGAACATCTGTGTCCCTTGCTTCCTGTTACCATCAGCCTAGACGCACAGATCGGTACCCCCTACCCGAGATCCGCCGGTTTTGACACCGACATTGGTGCTTTCATTGAGAGTTCCTCTGTGTCGTCGCCGCAAGGCTGGATGGCTCGTCTCGTCGTCAAAGACAACATTACCTCGGGGGGAGCTCTGGCTGTAGGCCAAACTCTCCGGCTTGGCGGCTTTATCATGGCCGCCCCATCAGCGGTAGCGCCGACGATGGCCTCTCGGGTCATCAATCGTAACCTTCGCGTTAGTTCGGAATTCGCCGAACAGATAGATCCGATGGAGCTCTCCTCCCTTAATGAGCTCTTGGATCTCATCGCCACTTTGGGAGTCGCTACAGACTATGACCGGATCGGGCTTAAACCCGACCAAAGGGACATCAGATCCCCGCCGGTCACCCATGAGATAGTAGTAGTGGAGGAACCCCACGCGGGTCGCCCCTAGACTTTGAGGACGAACTATGTCCAGATCACCGAACTCCTTGAGCCGAATACCTGCTCAAAGGAAGACATGGCCCAAGTCCCGGACTTAGAACCGGGCATCGGGCCGAAGAAATTGGGCGGCACTCCGGATCCCGAGCTGTCAGTCTCGGAACCTCCCATGCCCCTGGGTGTTAGATCGGATCAGAATCCGGATTCAGCTAACAACACTCCCCAGGACTTAAACCGTCCCTCCCGCATCAGGCAAGAGCCCCAGGAGACTGTACATTGCTACAGGGCCAGATTCCTCCTTGCGCTTAACAAGGTCAAGGACTGCCGCGAGGAGAACATAGTCTTACTCTTCTGCAAAAACTGCATGGACAAAGGACTCCTTAATGCTATAAGCCGCCGTGACATAGTGTGCTTCACGAATTTGGCAATCATAGTACAGAAGTACTATGCGATGGAAAGCGCCTGGAAAACCCAAACAGAATTTTGGGACAGTTACGGCTCTCACCAAGACCTTTGTCCGAACTAAACGAGCAAACTCCCGTAAGTCGGCCGATCCTGTCCCCAAGAGACCTAAGCACACCCCGGGACGGGGAACCGTATTGGAAGAATGGCTCAATGGACCATGTAAACTCCATAGCACTCCGGACACGACACCAACTCATAGCCTTAGAGCATGTTGGATACTCTGGCAGGTTGCAAAAAGTGGCGAGGATCTTCTTGCAAGCCATAAACCAGAACAACATTCCGCCAACGAACACAATGCGGTATTGACTGTCTTCGAGACTTTTGCCTCAAACAATAGGCGCAAGCGAGCTCATCGAAGCTCCGCTGAAATTTGCCATGTGGCAAAGATAAACCCCTGGAACGACACTACTATAACTTTCAATGCTAGTGATGAACCTCGATTCCAGACTGTCCGGGCACCGACCGCTCTGGTCCACAGCCCAATCATGGACGGCTTCCAGCTCACTAAGGTACTCATGGACGGCGGAAGTGGATTGAACTTGATCTATGAAGAAACGCTCAACAAAATGGAAATTGATAAAGGCCACATTGAGCAAAGCGGAACCACCTTCAGGGGAATCATCCCTAGTCGGGAAGCGCGGTGTGCGGGAAAAATCACACTCGATGTGGTATTCGGCACCCCGAAAAATTACAGGTCCGAAGAAATCACATTCCAAGTGGCTCCTTTCAGCAGCGGATACCACGCCCTTTTAGGGCGGGACGCGTTTACGAGCTTTCAAGCCATTCCCCATTACGGGTACATGAAGCTTAAAATGCCCGGGCCCAATGGAATCATCACTCTAGTCAGTGATCCGGACGTCGCACTCTGCGCCAAAAACAAAACCGCAACACTGGCCCTGGAAGCATTATCCGAAGCCCTAGCAGCCGAAGAATTAACAATGCTACGGGCCACCATGGACAGGGACGACGTGATACTCGACAAGCAACCCAAGTCCACCTCGTTTAAACCCGCAGACGAAATAGTCAAATTCCAAATCCATCCAACGAACCCCACGAAGACAGCTTCCATCGGGAAACAGTTGAACCCTGTAACGGACGTCGCACTACGAGACTTTCTACGCGAGAAATGGGATATTTTCTCCTGGCACCCATCGGACATGCTGGGAATCCCGCGTGGATTGGCCGAGCATAGCCTTAACATACTAAAGGGATACAAACCTGTCAAACAGACCCTAAGGAGATTCTCAGAGCCCAAACGACAAGCAATGGGGGAAGAGCTAGCCAAGCTACTTGAGGCCGGATTCATCAGAGATATTAAACATCCGGATTGGCTGACAAATTTGGTAATGGTACCAAAGAAGGATAAATCCTGGCGCCTATGCATCGACTTCAAAGACCTCAACAAGGCTTGCCCCAAGGATCCCTTTCCCCTCCCTCGCATCAATCAAATCATCGATGCCACAGCTGGACACGACTCGTTGTGTTTTCTCGACGCATACTCTGGATACCATCAAATAAAGATGGCAGAGTCCAACTGTAGGACCTTGAAGTATGTCTAGAGGGGGGTGATTAGACTACTTGACCAATTAAAAACTTAACCTTTTCCCAATTTTAGGCTTTGGCAGATTTTAGCTATCTTTGCACAAGTCAAGCAATCTTCACACAATTCAAGCAAGCATGCAAAGAGTATATGAGCAGCGGAAATTAAAGCATGCAACTTGCAAGAATGTAAAGGGAAGGGTTTGGAGAATTCAAACGCAATTGGGGACACGGATGTTTTTGTCGTGGTTCCGATAGGTGGTGCTATCGTACATCCACGTTGATGGAGACTTCAACCCACGAAGGGTAACGGCTGCGCGAGTCCACGGAGGGCTCCACCCACGAAGGGTCCACGAAGAAGCAACTTTGTCTATCCCACCATGGCCGTCGCCCACGAAGGACTTGCCTCACTAGCGGTAGATCTTCACGAAGTAGGCGATCTCCTTGCCCTTACAAACTCCTTGGTTCAACTCCACAATCTTGTCGGAGGCTCCCAAGTGACACCTAGCCAATCTAGGAGACACCACTCTCCAAGAAGTAACAAATGGTGTGTTGATGATGAACTCCTTACTCTTGTGCTTCAAATGATAGTCTCCCCAACACTCAACTCTCTCTCATAGGATTTGGATCTGGTGGAAAGAAGATTTGAGTGGAAAGCAACTTGGGGAAGGCTAGAGATCAAGATTCATATGGTAGGAATGGAATATCTTGGCCTCAACACATGAGTAGGTAGTTCTCTCTCAGAAATGGTAAGTTGGAAGTGTAGGTTTGTTCTGATGGCTCTCTCCACGAATGAAGAGGAGGTGGAGGGGTATATATAGCCTCCACACAAAATCTAACCGTTACACACAATTTACCAATCTCGGTGGGACCGAATCAACAAACTCGGCCAGACCGATTCAGTAAACCTAGTGACTGTTAGTGATTTCAGTGGGACCGACATGCAACTCGGTAGGACCGATATGGTTAGGGTTAGGGCATAACGTAATCTCGGTGAGACCGATTACACAAACTCGGTGAGACCGATTTTGGTAATTAGCTAACCAGAGAGTTGGTCAGGTAAACTCGGTGGGACCGATTCGCTCTTTTCGGTGAGACCGAAATGTTACGAAAGGGAAACAGAGAGTTTACATTGCAATCTCGGTGGGACCGATCGCTCACTTCGGTTAGACCGAAACATTACGAAGGGAAACAAAGAGATTACAATCCCATCTCGATGAGACCGAGATCCCTATCGGTGAGACCGATTTGCCTAGGGTTTGTGGCAGTGGCTATGACATCTGAACTCGGTGGCGCCGGATAGAAAGAATCGGTGGGGCCGAGTTTGACTTTAGGTTTAGGTCATATGTGGATATGAGAAAGTAGTTGAGGGTTTTTGGAGCATATCACTAAGCAGTTGAAGCAAGAGACTCATTAAGCAACACCTCGTCCCTCCTTGATAGTATTGGCTTTTCCTATAGACTCAATGTGATCTTGGATCACTAAAATATAAAATGTAGAGTCTTGAGCTTTTGAGCTTGAGCCAATCCTTTTGTCCTTAATATTTTGAGGGATCCACTTTCATCATCCATGCCATGCCATTCATTGAGCTTTCCTGAAATATTTGTCTTGGAATAGTATTAGCCCAATGAGCTATATGTTGATATGAATTACCAAAACCACCTAGGGATAGTTGCACTTTCAATCTCCCCCTTTTTGGTAATTGATGACAACATATAGATCAAAGCTTCGACCAATGATAATAGGATTGAAAAATATTGTCGCTTTGAGAAGTATGTGATAAGCAAGAGCTCCCCCTAAATCTGTGCATAGTTTAAGATTTGCTTTGGGCTGCAAATGCACATGGAATTAGGCTCATGGGTTGCTCTTCCATTTCACATACATCTTGGTGGAGCGCTCAAAATAATAAAGATTGAATACATGCACTCATCACCAAGCAAAGTGAATGATCATATAAGGATAAATAAGATAATATCATCTAACAAGCATAAGTGTAGCTTATGATCAAACACATGATCATCAATGTCTCACAGATAATAGCATAGTATCTCAAGCAAGCAAAAGCAAATAAAGTTCAACCAAGAAGACAAGAGAGAACAAAAGCAAACTCTCTCTCTCGAAGCCTATGATCTATACATTTTTCTCCCCCTTTGGCAACAAGTTACCAAAAAGTTCCTAGAAAATGCATAGTACTATATCGTCTCTCAGGCTTGGTCTTCAGTTGGTGGTGTAGAGATGGCTCCTTGGACGAAGACTTCAGTTGATGTGGATGGAGCTGAAGGAGTTGTTGCTGGAGCTGGTTGCACTGGAGCTGTAGCTGGTGCAGATGAAGTGGCTCTGGTGTCTGTCACGGGCTCTGCAACTGATCTCTGAACTCGAGGCACTCTGGCAAATGCATCAGTAGTTGTCCTGCCCTTCCTCTCCTGCATGTCATCCTGTAGCTGCTCCACAACTGACTGAATCTCAGTTACTTTGACATCTAAATCATAGAATTTTTGTTCCATGATTCTTTCCAGGCTCTCCTGGTTTTGAGTTAGGGTGGCCAACCCCTTCTCAATCCTCTGAGTTGATGCTATCAAGTAACTAAGTTGGTCCTGCTTGCTCTTCAAAAAGTATTCAGATGCCTCCTCTAGAGTTGGCATCTTGGCAGCCTTCTCCTTCTTTGCTTTCTCCTTCTTCTCTTGAGCTTGCACTGATGATGGTTCATTCTCATTCATCACAACTTGATTGTCCTCAAAGTCTGGACAGAGAACAAAGTGTTCCTTATCCAACAGATATTTTCCTGTGCCCATCTTTGAGTTGATCAGCTCCTGGATTTGTGGGGCATATCCACAACTTCTCTTTCGGTCTGCTGCTGTCCTCTTGATAGTCTCAACTATGAGGCTCATGACCTTGAATCTCTGTGGCACATCAAAAATGTGAAGCATATTAATTGCATGCCCTCTGATCATGTTGTGGTCACCTGACTTGGGCAAAAGAGTGTGCCTAAGAATCTAGTTGATTGTTGGCAGCCCTGACAGAAGAAAGTGGACAGACCCAAACTTGAAAGTTTCAAGGGCCTTGTCTGGGATTTCCTTGTACATATGGGACATGGAATTGCGATCCTTCTTCTTCTTAGAGTAGACATCCAAGTCATCTTCCTTCTCCTCTGGGGCATTGATCAGATTGGCCCATTCCTCAATAGTTGATTGGTACCTTGTACCTTAAGACATCCAAACTATCCTGCCATCTAGATAGAAGTGTGTTGTGGAGTAGAATTGCATAACAAGCTCATCATTCCAGTTTGTGAGCTTCTGCCCAACAAAGTCTGCAACTCCACACGCACTGAAGCTATCATATACTCCTGGGTAATGATCCTCATTTTCCTTTATGTAGGTCCAGTCGACCCACCTCATATCACACACTATAGGCTTCTTGTCCAACAAGATTGTCTCATAGAAGTCCTGCTGTTCCTTAGTGTGGAACCTGTAATCTACAACAGTTCTTCTCCTGATTGCATATGGATCAGACAATCTCCACTGCCTGAGCCCTGCATCCTTCCTCAGCTTCATATTCTCAGCCACTGGATGAGCATCGTTGTGGTCTGGATTCTTGGGTTTGAGCTTCCTTAGGACTTGTCCTTCATCATCTTCCTCAGAAGCAACTTCAGGCACTGGGGCCTTGTTCTTCTCAACACCTGGTATTCCTCTTAGGTGCAGATTTGGCCTTGGAGGCAGCTTTGGGTGCTTCTTTGGGCTTAGAAGATGCAGCCGCTAACCTTATAGCATCACCCATCAGCTTCTGAGCCTTAGGTGCTGGTGCAGCAACCTCTTCTTCTTCCTCCTCTTCCATCATGGAAGGTTGTCCAACAACTCTGGCTATGGTCTTCTTGACCCTTTCCTTCCTTTTCTTTCCTTCTGCAGCTGGCTCTTTGGGTTGGGATTCCAAAGATGCTTGAGTGGAGGCTCTGGCTTTAGACATGGGTTGTCTTCCTGCTGGCCTTTTGATCTTCAGCCCTGGCTTAACTGCAGCTGAGCTATACTCCTTTTTGAGCACCTTTTTCTTTGAGATGGCCTCATCCTCTACTGCCACATAATCCTCATCCTCGGATTCTGAGGTTTTCTTCTTCCTTGTCCTGGTGGCAGCTTTGGGCAAATTGCTGGGAGTGCTTCTGCTTCCTTCATCTGAGGAATTGGAGGGACTAGTGCCCTCACTCATGTGAATCTGCTCTTCTTCCCTGTTCTGGCTGTCACTTTGGTCTGACATGTTGAGAACTCTGACTGCTGAACCTGTGAATAGTTATAGATGAGATAGAATGGATGAGCATCACAAAATGCAGAGATTTTTGCAAAAGAGTGATTCAAAACCTTAGTTTTAGTTTTCCATAGAAAGCATTTCGGATCAACCAATTTTCAAACTCAGTGATACCAAAGCAGTTTTGGAACCTAAACTAGTGATCTCGGTCAGACCGAGTCATAGTTCGGTGGCACCGAGACTGCTAGGGTTTCACTGAGTCCTAAAATCGGTCACACCGATTAGCAATTCTCGGTCAGACCGAGAGTTACTAGTGCAATGGCGTTAGCCGAATCGGTGGGACCGAGTTTTTCAACTCGGTGGGTCCGAGATGGTTTTGGCGGAAACCTAACCCTAAATTTTCAAATCGCATCTATTCTACGGATTGATTTGACTGGATAGATGTGTTTCAATCGTGGCAAGAATCATAATGTACACAATGTGCTGAGAATCAGACGAGGATAGCACTGTGATCGAGTTCATACCCTAATTCGGCGATGAAATCGCTACGGCGGCAATGGCGGGGATGAATTCCGTTGATGGCGGCGGAGACCAGCGACAGGAGGCGGCTGGCGACGAAGTCGACGATCCGGAGACCTAGAAGGCAGAGCGAGCTATGCGCGGGCGAGAGGTTTTGGAGAAAGTTTTCCAAAATTTTGCCCGTGTGAATATATAGCCCGACCCTGTCGGTGTGACCGAGTTGAACAACTCGGTGGCACCGAGATGCATAACTGTTGACAGTTACAGCAACTCAGTGAGACCAAAAAGTTCGAATAGGTTGCACCGAGATTGAAAACCTAGATCGACTTAGTGATCGCGGTATGACCGAAATGGAGGAATCAGTCAGACCGAACCACACAAAGAAGTTTTGGAAGTTTAAGTCTATGACGAATCAGGGACTCCGAGTGCTCCTCACACAGAGTGGTTTGAATCTGACTTGATCAAATTTTGTGATGTAGCATGAATAGAGTTTGAGACGAGAAAAGCATAGAAAGCTAGAGAAGGTTCTTAGGCATTCTTGTTCATCCACTTGGCAAAAGAAAAAGAAACCAATCAATCAAAGCAACAAGTGGATGTCCTCGAATGAGTAAAATATGCAACCAACATGCTCACACAATAAAATGGCAAATGAAATATGTGGCAGAGCATGCACAACCAATTCTAGCATCTATCAAACAATTTGCGGTGACTAGGTCATCTATATATGAGTATATTGACTTAGGAGTCAAATGAGAACATTTGATCATAGGTCATACTCATCGTTTAAGCTCAAGTGGGGTTACCACTTTTACATAATGCATTGATGTGTTCACATCATTAGAGTTGCTTTGACTCAATTCTTAGAGTTAAGCTCCCCCTAGATGTGAGATCCCCCCTTAGAGGGATGAACTAACCTTGGGTTTTGTCGATGATGACTTCATGTAGGTGTTGAAGATGTGGATGCTCAATGTTGATGAGGGAGCAATCCCTTGGAGTGAGTTGCACTTTCAATACCTACATGGGTTAGTCCCACAAGGAACAAACAAGGATATCCATAGACATAGAGTGATGCACACACAAGATGATGTCCATGAAAGCATTAGGTTACCTTGTCCCTTGCCTTACCAACATGAGGGTTTGTGACTCCTTGAACTAGTGCAAGATATGGAAGTTGATTGCACTCGTCCTTGCCAAAAATATATGAGTGAAGTATGTTGGCGGAGTCACCCTCAAGAACTCTCTAGTTCTTCTTCTTCGTGATTCACATCATCTTGATGGGAATCCTTGGAGTTGTAGTTGTACTTGATGAAGTAGAACTTGACGTAGTCTTGGGAACCCACTTGACCAAGGCCTTAGGAGCTTCTTCAAATGCATCTATCTCCTCTTGAAGGTTGTCCTTGCCTTTGTTCTTGTGGTCTTGTGGTGGAAGATCATCTTGAGCTTGAGTTCCCTTGAAGGAAGTAGGATCATACTTCTCTTTTTGTGGAACAAACTTCGTCTTGGGGTATTGATCTTCTTCCCACTCAACTCCATTGGCATTGAACTTTCGTTCAAAACCAACACCTTGATTCTTCCGGTGCCTTCCTTGCTTGCGTACAATTTCCTCGAATTGCTTACTCCCGGCAAGGCTTTTGTAAACACCTTTCTCTATAATTCTCTTCAATAAACTATTTTCTTGCTCAAGTGTAACTTGGCTAAGAGAATCATTAGTGGAATCAAGAGAACTACTAGAAGCAAGAATATTGGATTTAGCATTATTATTGTTACTACTACTAGAGGAAGAATCCTTCTTGTTCTTGTTAATGGACTTGACTTGAGGCATGTAAGTAGATAAGAGTAAACGCTTGGCAATGTAAGAAGAACTTTTCTTACGGAGATCATCATTGATTGCCTTTAAGAACTCATGCTCTTGCTCAAGATTGAGCTTTTCAAAGCGTAACTTCTCATGAGCCCTTAAAAGTTCTCGATGATCTTCGAAGATAGTTTCATGAGCTAACTTAAGAGTGTTTAGTTCTTTAGTTAGACGCTCAATCTTCTCCTTATCATTGTCATCCGTTTTATCTTGATTAGCATCATTAATTGACGTTTCATCATAGTATCCATCACTAGAGTTGTCAACAAGTAAATCATCATCACCTAACAAGTCATCTTCGTCACTATTGAAATCAACATACTCGGGGTGTGTTACCTTTGGACCTTTGGCCATGAAGCATCTTCCAATTCCTTCATTTGGTGAATCAAATATGTAGTAGGAGTTGGTTGACACAAGTGCTAGACTGGCAACACCTTCATCTTGAGTATATTCGGAGTCAGAGTGATAGCTTCTCTCGGAGTGATTGTCGGAGTCGGAGCCGGATACCCATTCACCAACTTGAGCTTGATGTCTTCATTTTGTGTAGCTCCTTGATGACTTGTCCTTCCTTTCCGAATCCTTGTTCCTCCGTGAGGGTCTTCGTTCATAACGATCATCTCTACTCCTTCTCTCTCTTGGTGGTGATTCTTCCCTTCTACTTCTTCTTTTTGGAGAATCTTCTCTTCTTTTGTAGGGTGCCGTACACTCATTGGAATAGTGTCCGGGTCTCCCACAATTGTAGCAATTGCGCTCTCGACTGGAAGATCTTTTGTCATTGTAGGACCTTGACTTAGAGCTTCTTTCTTTGCTTCTACTCTTGTAGAATTTGTTGAAATTCTTCACCATTAAGCTCAATTCTTCATTGAAGGTTTGTTTATCACTTGATGATGTGGGGGCTTCACATGAGGCTTTGTAAGCACCACTTGACTTGTTGTGAAGTTCCTCCTTATCCTTGAGTGACATCTCATGAGCAACAATTCTTCCAATGACATCCGTTGGCTTGAGATCTTTGTAATTGGGCATCATTTGGATCAATGTGCACACGGTATCATATTTTCCATCCAATGCTCTTAGGATCTTCTTGATGATGAATATGTCGGTCATTTCTTCACTTCCTAAGCCGGCAATCTCATTTGTGATAAGAGCAAGCCTAGAGTACATTTCAGCGACACCTTCACCATCCTTCATTTTGAACTTGTCAAGCTGACTTTGGAGCACATCCAACTTAGATTCCTTGACGGATTCGGTACCTTCATGCATATCAATCAAAGTATCCCAAATTTCCTTTGCATTCTCAAGACGGCTGATTTTGTTGTATTCTTCGGGGCACAATCCGTTGAAGAGGATATCGCAAGCTTGAGCGTTGTATTGCAGCATCTTCAACTCATTCACACTAGCTTCACGGTTCGGTTCTCTCCCATCAAAGAATTCACCTTGCAAGCCAATACACACAATAGCCCAAACGGCGGGGTTATGTCCGAGAATATGCATTTTCATCTTATGCTTCCAACTAGCAAAATTAGTGCCATCAAAGTAAGGACCTCTACGGCGATAATTTCCCTCGCTAGACGCCATACTCCCCTAGGTTGTGAAACCAAGGCTATGACCACCAAAAGCTATGGAAATCAAAGCAAATGGAGACCAAAGCTCTGATACCACTTGTAGGACCTTGAAGTATGTCTAGAGGGGGGGGGGTGATTAGACTACTTGACCAATTAAAAACTTAACCTTTTCCCAATTTTAGGCTTTGGCAGATTTTAGCTATCTTTGCACAAGTCAAGCAATCTTCACACAATTCAAGCAAGCATGCAAAGAGTATATGAGCAGCGGAAATTAAAGCATGCAACTTGGAAGAATGTAAAGGGAAGGGTTTGGAGAATTCAAACGCAATTGGAGACACGGATGTTTTTGTCGTGGTTCCGATAGGTGGTGCTATCGTACATCCACGTTGATGGAGACTTCAACCCACGAAGGGTAACGGCTGCGCGAGTCCACGGAGGGCTCCACCCACGAAGGGTCCACGAAGAAGCAACCTTGTCTATCCCACCATGGCCATCGCCCACGAAGGACTTGCGTCACTAGCGGTAGATCTTCACGAAGTAGGCGATCTCCTTGCCCTTACAAACTCCTTGGTTCAACTCCACAATCTTGTCGGAGGCTCCCAAGTGACACCTAGCCAATCTAGGAGACACCACTCTCCAAGAAGTAACAAATGGTGTGTTGATGATGAACTCCTTGCTCTTGTGCTTCAAATGATAGTCTCCCCAACACTCAACTCTCTCTCATAGGATTTGGATCTGGTGGAAAGAAGATTTGCGTGGAAAGCAACTTGGGGAAGGCTAGAGATCAAGATTCATATGGTAGGAATGGAATATCTTGGCCTCAACACATGAGTAGGTCGTTCTCTCTCAGAAATGGTAAGTTGGAAGTGTAGGTTTGTTCTGATGGCTCTCTCCACGAATGAAGAGGAGGTGGAGGCATATATATAGCCTCCAAAAATCTAACCGTTTCACACAATTTACCAATCTCGGTGGGACCGAATCAACAAACTCGGTCGGACCGATTCAGTAAACCTAGTGACCGTTAGTGATTTCGGTGGGACCGACATGCAACTCGGTAGGACCGATATGGTTAGGGTTAGGGCATAACGTAATCTCGGTGAGACTGATTACACAAACTCGGTGAGACCGATTTTGGTAATTAGCTAACCAGAGAGTTGGTCAGGTAAACTCGGTGGGACCGATTCGCTCTTTTCGGTGAGACCGAAATGTTACGAAAGGGAAACAGAGAGTTTACATTGCAATCTCGGTGGGACCGATCGCTCACTTGGGTTAGACCGAAACGTCACGAAGGGAAACAGAGAGATTACAATCTCATCTCGGTGAGACCGAGATCCCTATCGGTGAGACCGATTTGCCTAGGGTTTGTGGCAGTGGCTATGACATCTGAACTCGATGGCGCCGGATAGAAAGAAACGGTGGGGCCGAGTTTGACTTTAGGTTTAGGTCATATGTGGATATGAGAAAGTAGTTGAGGGTTTTTGGAGCATATCACTAAGCACTTGAAGCAAGAGACTCATTAAGCAATACCTCATCCCTCCTTGATAGTATTGGCTTTTCCTATAGACTCAATGTGATCTTGGATCACTAAAATATAAAATGTAGAGTCTTGAGCTTTTGAGCTTGAGCCAATCCTTTTGTCCTTAATATTTTGAGGGATCCACTTTCATCATCCATGCCATGCCATTCATTGAGCTTTCCTGAAATATTTGTCTTGGAATAGTATTAGCCCAATGAGCTATATGTTGATATGAATTACCAAAACCACCTAGGGATAGTTGCACTTTCACCGACCAAGTTGCAACAGCTTTCATAACGCCTATGGCCCTTTTTGCTTCAACACTATGCCTTTCGGGCTTAAGAATGCCGGCGCAACCTATCAACGCATGATTCAAACATGCCTGGAAAAACAAATGGGCAAAACAGTGCAGGCATATGTGGACGACGTGGTCATAAAACCAAGACACGTCGAAACCCTAATAGACGACTTGAAGCTTACATTCGACAACCTCCGGACATACGACATCAAGTTGAATCCGGAAAAATGCGTTTTCGGCGTCCCCTCTGGGAAATTGCTGGGCTTCATTGTTTCCAATAGAGGAATCGAGGCGAATCCGGTAAAAATCCGAGCTCTGTCGCAGTTGGCTATACCAATAGACCTCAAGCACATCCAGAAACTAGCAGGATGCGTGGCTGCTTTAAGCTGCTTTATCTCCAGGTTAGGCGAAAAGGCATTACCTCTTTACCGCCTCCTTCGGCGCACCGAACACTTCGTGTGGACGGATGCAGCCGCGACCGGACTCGATGAAATAAAGATCTTACTGGCCAGTAATCCAGTCCTAACAGCGCCGAGTATCGGCGAGCCTATGCTACTGTACATAGCTGCAACACATCAAGTTGTAAGCGCAGTGCTCGTCGTTGAACGAGAGGTTGCCGGATAAAAATTCCCACTCCAAAAGCCGGTTTATTATGTATCTACAGTCCTCACCCCATGCAAATCCCGATACCCACACTATCAAAAAATAGCATGTGCGGTCTTCATGGCATCCCGGAAGCTGCGACACTACTTTCAAGAGTGTTCGATTACAATAGCCTCCGAAGTACCACTCAATGACATAATAAATAACCGCGATGCTACGGGCCGGATTGCTAAATGGGCCATCGAGCTCCTTCCGTTCGACATAATAAACAAACCACGGCGGGCCATCAAGTCGCAAGTACTGGCTGACTTTGTCGCCGAATGGACGGAAGCCGAACTCCCTAAATAGTACGGCGCGTACTCCAACTGGATCATGCACTTCGACAGCTCTAAAATGCTTGCCGGATTGGGAGCAGGTGTAGTCCTGACGTCTCCCACCGGAGACACGGTCCAGTACGTCCTCCAAATATTATACAGAGACTCCAACAATGCAGCCGAATATGAGGCCCTGTTGCACGGTCTTCGGATGGCAGTCTCTATGGGCATCCAATGCCTGGTAGTGCGCGGGGATTCGAACCTCACAATATCACAAATAAACGGAGACTTTGATGCCAAGGATCCGAAAATGGCGGCCTATCGTAATGCCGTCCTCAAAATGTCAGCTCGGTTCGAGGGGCTCGAATTCCACCATGTGGCTCGAGAAAACAATCAAGCGGCGGACGTCCTCGCCCGCATCGGCGCTAAACACGACCCTGTTCCACCTAACATATTCCTGGAAAGTTTGTTCAAGCCATCCGTAGTATGGGAAGGGGAGTCCGGCAATACTAGCACGGATCCGAACACAACCCCAGATTCCGAACCATCAGACACAATCGGAGGCTCTGCCACCGAAATAACATCTTCGGCCCATGAAATCATGGCCGTAATCGCCCCATGGACCGAGCCTTTCTTGGCCTACCTAATAAGGCAGGAGCTCCCCGAAGACCAAAATGAAGCACGCTGCATTGTCCGGCGTTCTAAAGCTTACAAAGTCCATGAAGGGGAACTCTATAAGAAAAGCTCGACCAGAGTGCTCCAAAGGTGCTCTCCGAAGAGGAAGGGCGACAACTCTTGGCTGAAATCCATGCCGGATTGGGCGGACACCACGCCGCGGCTCGAGCGCTAGTCAGCAAAGCCTTCCGTACAGGCTTATATTGGCCGACAGCCCGAGCAGACGCACAGGACCTTGTCCAACATTGCGTCGGCTGCCAGCTCTTCGCCAATCAGAGTCATATGCCCCCTACCGCTCTCCAAACAATCCCCATAACTTGGCCCTTCACGGTCTGGGGGCTGGATATGGTCGGACCTCTTAAAGGGGGAAGCCATAAGAAAAAATACTTATTGGTCATGGTGAATAAGTTCACCAAATGGATAGAAAAGCCAAACCAGTCAAAACGGCCGAATCCGGACCAGTAATAGACTTCATATCCGGGGTCGTACACCGATACGGTGTCCCCCGCAGCAGCATCACTGATAATGGCTCGAATTTCACAGCCAATGAAGTGAAAACTTGGTGCGGCAAAATGGGCATTAAGCTCGACTACGCTTCCGTCTACCATTCCCAAACAAACGGCCAGGTCGAACGGGCAAATGGTCTCATCATGAGCGGCATCAAACCTAGACTAGTGCGATCTTTGACAGAATCGGATACGCACTGGGTGGAGGAGCTCGACTCCGTACTCTGGGGGCTGCGGACCACACCAAATCGCACAACCGGATATACACCATTTTTCATGGTGTACGGTGCGGAAGCAGTACTACCCTGCGACATAATACATGATTCGCCACGTGTACGCATGTACGAAGAGAAGGAAGCCGAGTTAGATCGGCAGGACAACTTGGATGCCCTGGAGGAGGAGCGCGATGTTGCAAAAGCCCGTTCCGCATTCTATCAGCAGCAGGCTCGACGATATCAAAGCAGAGAAGTGCGGGCCAAAACTTACAACATTGGCAAGCTCGTTCTACGCCTACCGGAGAAGAAGAAGGACAAACTCAAACCCAAGTGGGAAGGTCCCTTCGTCATTGACAAAGTTCTCACCGGAGGAGCGTACCGCTTACGTAATGCATCAGATAACAGACTCGAGCCGAACCCATGGAACGCGGCCAGACTCCGGAGATTCTACGCCTAACGCCGAACTCAGTGTTCGTCTCCTTACTCCCTCCCTTTTACTTATGCTCCACCCCACTTTTCCTTTCCCGACCTTTTTTCTCTTCACACAAAATACTTAATACAGTGCGGACTCCCGGATTACTCCGGCCGCACTATGTGTGTAAGCAATACCTGGGGGCTTCCTATACGGAAGCTAAAAATAATTATGCAAATGGCTTTTTGCCCATCACATATGAGTTTCTTTTTCATATGAGCCTTTTCTTCACCATTATATGCATCGATATGACTTAATATGTGGCCAAGCTGGGTTGCCTGGCTCTTTTGTTTATGCCCTATGTTCCCGTTAATTCGGCTAGGGCATAAGGGGAGCACCTCTACGATTGTTACTGCCGGTTCAGCCGGATGTGTACCTCAGACTGGGTGAAGTCGAAAGCTAGTTTCCTTAAGATAATATTTGATCGGTGAACAAAGGACGTATTCGTTTATTACAACATAAATCCCCAGAAGTCTTGTATCCTGCGCCATCGCTCGCAGTCCGGACATGCGCATTGCCGCATGGATACCCAGGGAAAGGAACCCCTAACGGAACTATTCTCCCTGGAAGATGTTTCTTACTATCCATGTAATATAACATAACTAGTTGGGTACTTGTCTGTTCAAGCACTTATGACCCCTACGCCTTGTCTCCACGCATACCCCGGTTTTGTATAACTGAGCGGGTATTCGGACACACCCCGGACTGTAGGATCCGGGGGTTGAAGCGAAAAGGTCCGCCATGACAAATGATTTTAATCCGGCTAGGGGCTACTCATGCCCATTGAATTACACATTCACTTGAACTGACTATATTCCTCCTCTATACCATCTAATAGGCTATCTAGCTTACAATCCTGTTGAGAATACTTAGCGGCTAACGCTACCTGGTCATATACCAGACTTACGGGGATTTCTTGCCCATCGGGCCCCGCCGGTCCTAATTCGGCAATATGGTTCGGGTCCAGCTTGGTGTAGCGCGTCTTCACCATTGCCCAGGCTTCTCTTGCACCTTGCCGGCATGCTGATATCTTCCACAGACGGAAGCACCGCCGGGCTCCTTGAAACAGGTCCGCAAGCTCCCCAATGCCATTCGGCAGGAGGCTTGATGGCCACAAGGCCTGAGCAACGCCGTGCATCACTCGCCGAGCTCGTCGTGCAACTGTGAAAGTTCTTGCAGTAAATCACTTGCAGATGAGGGCATCTCCTCTTCAGGGCGACCTGTTAACATTCCTGCAAGCAAAATTCTTTCAAAATACTTCCTCGCCGAACTATCATACAGTTCGTCTGGGCACTCACCAGAAATGCCGCGTCGAAGCCTTTTGTTCTCCTTCACAGAGTCCGCCAGTTGAGCGCGGACGTCTTTTAATTCCACGTCCAGCCGCATATTGGCATCTTGAAGATTGTTCTTCTCTTGCTTCACTTGCGTAAGGATGTGCTCGCCGGCCTTTAGCTGCCTTTTGAGATGCGAGTCGTCATCCGTTACGCCCTCCTGATTCACCCCGGGATTGTCTGCAGAATTTTCTGTTAGACTAGTCATACCAGCCATTTACTAACTGGCACATCTGCGTACAATTGAGACAAATGTTACCAGAGGAGGCCTTCTGGGATTCCTCTAACTTGGCAACCGCGTCCCTTAGCTGGGCCTTACATTCCTCCAGCTCCCGAGCCAATTGTTCATTCTTATCCACAAGAACCTATGCATACGTTGATCCTTCAAACAGTTGTTCCAACTATTTCAAGTCTCAGGGGCTACTGCTATACATACTTGTCAAAATTTCGTACCCGTATATCTTTGGTATACTGGTTCGTCGCTTGGGCAAGCCCGCCTTGAGCAGCTCGAACGTATGCGTCTGCCGAATTGAAGGCATTAAAAGCCTCTTCGGAAAAGATGTGGTTCCGAAGCACGGCCCTCCAGCGCCGGTGATTCATGGCGCTCTCCACTTCGGAGTTTGTGGCCGAACATATATCCGCATCCTCTGTCGGAGAACTATGCGGTACTGGCCCCATGTCCGCCTCCGCACTCGAAACCGGTTCTGGAACCCGGCTGGTGGAGGCGTGATTGGCGGGATCCCCGGATATAGTCCGGCTGCTCTTCTTCCTGCCAGACACAAAGGGCGCTGTCATATTTCAAATACTATAATCGCAGGACAGATTATTACTTTACCTCTACAACGGTGTGTCAACCCTCACCGCCTTCCTCTTGAGCCTGCCCGATCCGGACGCCCGTGGTCGACGAGTCCCTAGGGGCTCGGCCCCGCGCTCCGATCGTCGTCTCTGCAAACAGCACGATGCCTCAAGGGTAAATCATAATGCCTGAGGGGAGTCCTCTTCGGAGGATAGGGTTTTTAGTTCGGCTTACACGCGACACAGGGAGCAGTCCGGGATAGTCGGCCGTAATGGTCACTGAGGCACCATCCCAACTCGCTTGATAAAATACCCCATTGACAAGCTCCACGGTAATATCCGGATCTTCTTTGAGTCCTGGATCTAGGGCCCTTCCGGGGTCCTCTGGTTGCGGGGAGGGGCTGAAGATTCCTTCTACAGCCCTCCTCAGTTCCTGCGCGGGAACATCGATGCAGGTAATCTTAGCAGAAGGACGCTAAAGTAAGTAGAACGGAGAAAGGAATGACGACTTACCCACTCTGGGGGGTTGTACATGGAGAATCCGTCCCGCGTTTTAATGCGAAGGAATTCCTCCTCTTCCCCTTTGTATAAATCGGACAATATCCTTGCCAAAGCAGTGATGGAGTCCGGACCCTTACGGCCGCAGCGGGTGGCGTCGTCTTCCCCGTTGAAGTGCCACATGGGCTTCCCCTGATATTGAAGCGGTTGCACTCCCCGCCTTATGCATATTGCCATGACCTCGACTATCGTCAGTCCGTATTTGGCCAGTAACTTTATCCTGCTCATCAGGAAGTGTATTTCCCTCATATCCTCTTCTTGAGGGCCCCGGGGGCGCCATCTTAGGCGTGCCCTCGGCAGGGTGTTACTGAATGTGGGGAGACCTGTCCGGATTGGATCCGGAAGGGGAACGTCACCAATGTAAAACCACTCTGAGGGCCAGTTTTCTGGTGCCTTCTTAGGAGTGCCGGACAAGTATCCGGTCTCGGCAATACACCATAATTCGGCCCCGCCCACTTGACATAGGGATTCTCCCTGGGTGCGCGGGACAAGGCAGAACAGCTTCCTCCATAATCTGAAGTGTGGTTCGCAGCCTAAAAACAGCTCACAAAGGGCGACATACCCCGCTATGTGCAGAATGGAGGCAGGGTAAGGTTGTGCAACTGGAGGCCGTAGAACTCCAGGAGCCCGCGAAGAAACGGGTGGATGGGAAACCCGACGCCCCTTAGCAGATGCGGGATGAGGCATATACGCTCCTCTGGAGATGGATTTGGAGATCCTTCCGCTTGTTCCCCTCCGTCGTAAGTAGCTATTCCGGCTCGGACAGGGACCATGAACGCCGGTGGGAGAAACCCTTGGGTTTGTAACTCTATCAAGCGGCTATGGGGAACCGAACACTCTTCCCAATCCCCCCGACTTGGAACGAGGAGGACGAGCAGAAGAGCTGCGACGACCAGCCATGTTGGAATGGTTTTTCGCGGAGCGCTCTGTTGGATGCTAGCTCAGGGAGGGAGAGTGAGGTTTGGATCTGAGAATCCCCGTCCCTTCAAATAGACGGTCAGCCCGGAGGATTGAAGGTGGCAAACGCAAAAATGCCTTGACTCTTCGCATTCGCTCGACATGTGGAGTTGGTCATTATTGAGACACCGAAGCCGAGGAGTACAACATTGATGGGATGCCGGACACTATTCATCATAACAGGTATTTTGGAGTATTCGGAGATGGAACCCGCCTTGCAATGCCGAAGACAAGACTGCGCGCCGGACTCATCGTCATTGAAGCCTGGTTCTGGGGCTACTGAGGGAGTCCTGGATAAGGGGTTATCCGGACAGCCGGACTATGTACAACGTCCGGGCTATTGAAGCGTAAAGATACGAGACTCAAGACTTCGGCCCGTGTCCGGATGGGACTTTCCTTGGCGTGGAAGGCAAGCTTGGCGATCCGGATATTGTGTTTCATTTCTTGTAACCGACTCCATGTAAACCCTAGCCCTCTCCGGTGTCTATATAAACCGGAGAGGTTGGTCCTTAGAAGGCCGATCACAATTACAATCATACCATCATAGGCTAGCTCTTAGGGTTTAGCCTCTATGATCTCATGGTAGATCTACTCTTGTACTACCCCTATCTTCAATATTAATCAAGTAGGAAGTAGGGTTTTACCTCCATCGAGAGGGCCCGAACCTGGGTAAACATCTGTGTCCCTTGCTTCCTGTTACCATCAGCCTAGACGCACAGATCAGGACCCCCTACCCGAGATCCGCCAGTTTTGACACCAACACCTGGTGTTACTAAGACGTGCATATATGAGGAGGTAATGTCGATATCGAATGGAATAGCCAACGGTGTTGCTTAGAAATTCCATCTCATACAAAATTTATATACTTGCGGTAGTGGCAAATTATTTCCCTTTGCTCATCCAACCGTAACGTAGAATCCCACCAAGGAACCTGAAATTAAGAAGCAAAGTATTGTAGTAACCTACATTTCATGTGGCGCCTTGTATTAGTACCAAATCGTATGAGTCAACAACACCACGAGAAGAACGACCATACATTACCAACTTCCCTGTAGACATCATCTTGGAGGCGAAGCCGAGGTCCCTACTATCCACCTCTGACCCATTCCCGGACAAAAGTCTAAAATCTGTCTTGGATTAGGCGGCTACGGCGCCTTGCGCGTCGTGTCCTCCATGGAGGTACCGTCTTGGGAGGCTTGGGTGTTCGGGAGAGAGGTACTGTGGGTGGTGGGCTCTGCGTGACAGTTGCAGCGGCAACGGTGTGGAGGTTGGCAGGAGGAGCGGCATCAGATCTACCGCGTCGACGATGATGAGTATCGGCGGCATGGTGCAGCTAGATATCGACGTCAGGTGTGTCTGGATGGATGAGCGCAGGGCGGTGGTGCTGTTTGGCGCCGTGGCGGCATCGGCGACGGGCCTGGCAAGGCTGTTGCATCAGTACCTGCTTTGAAGATGGATCGATGAAAGACGGCGGCAACGACCCATGAGAGTGCGTCGGGCCGGTTTGTGCCCCAGACCTGGTATGTGGCTCGGCTGGGGCCTCCGGCTTTAGATTTTAGGCTTAGGTGAGAGGTCTGCGTATTCGGTCAGCATTTCTGCACCCTTCATCAAGTGGATAGGGGGAGCGACAGATGTTACCAAGATAACAGATTCAGACTTGTTGATGTACTACTTTGCAAGGTCTTCATGAATAATTGATAAAATGGCCTTTGCCTCTCCTTTTTCAAAAAAAGATATCACTCAGCCTGAAAAGATTGGCCTCTCGCTCGATCCTAGTGGGAAAAGATCACCTGAACACAGTTGGACACCGAAATGTAGCTTCAGTTTCTTCAAGAGCACACTCTGACAATCAGAGGATACTAGTTTGTGTGTGTGGAGTGGGTAAGAGGATACTAGTTTGTGTGTGCCGGGATCCTATTCGGGGTTTTCCTATTTGCCGCTCGCTGCAGGAAATTGCCGGAGCGACGCACAGGGAATATGAACGTGCGCTCGGGATGGGCCGGCCAGTTAAATGTTTGAGCGCTTCCGGTTTTGGGAACTTTCTAGCTGGTTCCTAGCTGGTTTTCTCCGGTTTGGGGACCTTCTAGGAGATTCCTGAGCCGTTCGTTTTATCTTTTTATCTTTTTTTTCGTTTTTTTATATTTTTTTGTTTTTCTTTTTTTTGTTTCTTTTTCATTTTTTTCATTTTTCTGTTTTCAAGGTTATTTTCTTTTTATTTTCAAAAAAATATTTGTGTTACTCATAAATTGTTCAAAACTTCACAAAATTTTCTTGTTTTCCAATTTTGTTTCGAACTTTAGAAAATGTTCATGCATTTAAAAAATTGTTCAAAAGTTCAAAAAATGTTCCTCTTAAATTTTTATCCACATATTTCCAACATATTATTGATTTCAAAAATTGTTCACGTAATATAAAAAATGTTTGCCCTTTCCAAATTTAGTTCGAGGGTTTGAATAATTTCTTCAGAAGTTCAAAAAATGTTCTTGTCTTTACAGTTTTGTACATAAATTCAGAAAATCTTCGTAATTTTCAAAAAAAGTTCACAATTTGAAAAACAATACTAGTTTTCTAAGTTTTGTTCAGGGTTTCAAAAACTGTTCAGAATTTCAGAAATGTTTCTGGTTTTTCAATTTTGGTTTACAAATTAGAAACATATTCTTGATATTAAAAATGTTTGCCTTTTCCTAATTTTATTCACAGTTTTAAAAATTGTTCGCGTTTCAAAATTTTCTTCAGATTTTCAATAAAATTCATTTTTCCCAAAAATGTTCGGTTTTTAAAAGTTAACGTTTTCAATATATTTCAAGAGTGTCCCTTCTTTAGGAATTTTTTGCGAGTTTGACTACTTAAACAATCGCGCTGCATTTTATTCAGAAAAGTTGTCTAGGTCAAGTGGCTCGGTCCATGAAGAGTCACCCGGGGCGAGTTCGAATCCAACGTGTAGCGCGCATCCTTTTTGTCTTTTTTTCCGCATTGCAGGGTTCGCTACCTGGGCCGGCCCGATTAGTTCGGCGCCTGTGCAAAGCCCCGACAGTCTTACATTCTTTCCGGCTGGGCAACATTACTGATGTGAATGTTCGCTACTGCTTCGGCGTCCATCTCATATATATGTTCTCTGACCACCTCCATATTCCACGGCCTGGTTGCAGCATGGATAAGATCCGACACAAACATAGGTGGATAATTGGACCGCGGGCACAGCGGCTATTCCGCACGTAGGTCGCCCAGAAGCAACCGCACATTGAGTATACGTGGGCCGGCCAAACTAGCTTATGTCTAGTTTTAGGAAGTTTCTAGAACCTCCTCAAATAGTTTTATCTTTTTTTCTTGTCATTTATTTTTCTTTTTTCCTTTATGTTTCAATTTTCGTCTTTTCTTTTCTTTTTCTCCCATTTTTATTTTTTGTTTTCCCTACCGAATTTCACTAATTTTTTCTGAAATCTAGGAAGATTTTTTCAAATCGGTGAATATTTTTTTGAGCCTGGGTGAACAATTTTTCGAATCTGGGTGAACATTTTTTTCAAATTAAAAATTTTCTCATCGATTCATAAAATTTGCATAATTTTTCAGAAATGTTCATGAATATTTAAGAAATGATCATCGATTTCAAAAATTTATTGTATTCCAAAATTGTTCATCAAATTAAAAAAGTGTTTTGAAATACGGGAATAGTTTTTTCAAATTTGTGATTTCTTTTTCGAAATACAAACATTTTTTGATGAATTTTTTAATTCAAAATTTATTCATCGATATGAAAAATATTAATCATTTTTAAAAAAATGTTTATGAAGTGAAGGCCTTTAGTTTGTCTAGGAGATACCAGAGCTTGATTTGTATGAGAAACAACAAAACACGGATTCAGTGAGGAACAACTTTATTGAATTTTTGGACTTGCTAATCTTGATTATTCCAATTGTTGTTGCCTTGGTGTTCTGTTCATATAAGTAGTGCCCTGCAATTTCAATATGACAACTTCCTTCTTGCCCTTGTTGCATTGTTGGTCATGCTTGTTATTGTTGCACCATGAGTCACACCATTCCGAAGCCATGCTTACCGTGTGATTTATTCGACTGAAGTTTTGGCCATCGCTCACTCTGACTTGTTATATATCTCTAGACCATTTACAGTGCCGTTGTGTCACCTCGCTCCTTTTGTTGGGGTTCAAGAGAGAAGTCATGAGGTGCCACATTCTTTCCTGAACTTTTGTTGTGTCTCGCCGACGAGCTGAGATTTTAGAAGGAACAGCAACGAGATGTGGACCAGTCAAGTATTTGTCGAACTGGTGAACACTTAAAGTTTCGGTTGTAAAACATGCTGCTCCAACTGAGAGCAGTCATACACCAGTTTGGGCATGATGTATCTGAATGCAGCTAGCAAGGCGTAACCGTTGGTGTATAGCATCCAGCGAACTCTCAAGAAACAAGAATCAAAAGACGCCATTCAATGGGTGGCGAACATGAGATAGCACAATTTAAGACCTATATATCTGTCGGTGTTATTGTGTCTGTTCTGACCGCTATTCACAGTTTACAGATTCAGAGAACCTCAGTCTTGTTATATGAAACCTATGTTTGTTCAGAGTCGGAAATGAACTGGAACCAACAGATTATCTAATCCATCCTCTAGTTGTGTATAATCCTTTTATCATCTGAAATGTTTGTGTTTCGATGGGATGTTCTTGTCTGCATCCCATGCTGTGTTCCACGGAGGGAAAAAGTAAGAAAATCACGTATGCATAATTGCTTCAAAAATCATAGAGATAACTAAAGAAAATCTTCGATTGTAGTTGATAACTAAACAAATTCAGAGAACTCACTCTACTTCTGGTCAAACGGTAGAGTAAATTATCTAAACTGTCATGCCAGTCACACTTTGCAAAGTTGTAACTGAGGTGTAAAATGGCAGCAATGCATGGTACAACTTGCTTCTGAACTAAGCTTCCAAACAACTTCCCACGAGTGCTCACTCAAGAGCATAGAAATGACAAAATGAAAAGCCACTGTATTAATCCTTCTGTTACCACACATTCCTAGCTACTCGGGCTGCTAGCCGCATAGGTACAAGTTGCCATTACGTTCCGACACCTCATGTTCGCTTAAGATAGCAACTGGTGAGGAATCCTGCTTGGAGTCACTGGCGCCAGAGAAGCTTCAGGTTCAGGCTTATCGCTGCGCTTCCATTTAAGATAACGAGTGATTGAGATTTTTCATGTACATGATCAACTCTTCTGATTATTGCTCAATTAAGTACAATTTGGCCATGGTGACAGAATCTGGGTCACGCAGTTGGACCTGGCATCTTATAGAAGTAAAGATACTGGATACAGAGGCTATGGTACTCATATAGGTGCATTATTTGGATGAAGTTAAGGCGTTTAGTTTGTCTCGGAGATTAACAGAGCAGTCAGAGCTTCATTTATAGAGAAACAACAGAACACAGATTCGGTGAGGAACAACTTTGATGTTAGGGAGTTTAATTAAGTGAATTTTTGGACTTGCTATTATTCCAACTATTGTTGCCTTAGCCTTAGTGCTCACATAAGCTTCTTTTAAAATAACTAGTGCTCACATAAGTAGCGCACTGCAATTTTACATATGACAACTTCCTTCATGCCCTTTGTTGCACTATGGTCAGTTGGTCATGCTTGTTACTGTTACACCATATGAGCAATGAGTCACACCATTCCGAAGCATCACACTTATAGTGTGATTTATTCAACTGGAGTTTTGGCCTCACTCACTTTGCCTTGTTATATATCTGTAGACCATTTCTATTGCTGCTGTGTCAGCTCACTCATTCTGTTGGGGTTCGTGTGAGGAGTCATGAGGTGCCACATTCTTTGCTAAAATTTTGTTGTGCCTCGCCGACGAGCTGAGATTTTATTCAACTGAAGTTTCGGCCTCACTCAGTTTGCCTTGTTATATATCTGTAGACCATTTGTGGTGCTGCTGTGTCAGCTCACTCATTTTGTTGGGGTTCGGGTGAGAAGTCATAAGGTGCCACATTCTTTGCCGAGTTTTGTTGTGTCTCGCCGACGAGCTGAGATTTTACAAGAAACTGCAAGAAGATGTGGGCCATTCAGGTCTTGCCCGTCTAGTGCACACTTAAAATTTCAGTCATAAACACACACTGCTCCAAATAAGAGTAGCCATACACCAGTTTGCTGCTCTCATTTTACTATCGAAAAGTTTGCTGCCCAGGCTACTGGCCGGCATAGGCACCTGATGCTGGCTCAAGGAACCAACTGGTAAGGCACTTGTAGGCGCCGGCGCCAACCTTCAGGTCCAGGCTCTTCATAGTGCTTCCATTAGAGCTATCGGATGCATTCTCCAATCGATGTTGCCTTAGTGCTCTCATAAGTATCATCTGAAACGTGTGTGTTAGATTGGACATTTGTTCTTGTCTAATCCCATATGATGTTGTGTATCCTATCATCACGCCACTCCATTGGAGAAAGAGAGTACAGCAGGGCATCACGCCACTCCATTGCGGTTCCCACTCATCATAAAGTTTCCTAGGGATAGAAACTTCCAACTCAAGTTTTTCTTCATAAGATTGCATCAAAGCATCAACGATACTTTTGGTAAAGGCTTTATTTTGACTATAAGCATGAGGAGAATTTAGAACGGATTGCAACAAGGAAATACAATCTATCAAAGAGCAATTATCATAATTAAATTCCTTGAAATCCAAAATAGTGGGTTCATTAATATCTAATGTTTTGATCTCTTCAATCCCACTTTTATCAATTTTAGCTTCGAGATCTAAAAACTCTGAATTTTTGGAACACCTTCTAGGTAAAGGTGGATCATATTCAGTCCCATCATTATCAAGATTCATATTGCAAAACAAAGATTTAATAGGGGACACATCAATAACTTTTAGATCTTCATCTTTATTTTCATAGAAATTTGAAGAACACGCTTTCACAAAGCAATCTTTCTTAGCACGCATCCTAGGGGTTCTTTCTTTGCACTCATCAATGGAAATTCTCATGGCTTTGAGAGGCTCATTGATATCATGCTTAGGAGGAATAGATCTAAGTTTTAAAAAATCAACATCAAGATAAATTCTATCAATGTTCCTAGCCAATTCATCAACTTTAATCAATTTTTTTGCAAGCAAAGCATTGAAATTCTTTTGCGAATTCATAAATTCCTTAACACTAATCTCAAATTCAGAAGGCATCTTATTAAAGTTTCCATAAGAATTGTTGTAGGAATTACCATAATTATTAGAGGAATTACTAGGATAAGGCCTAGGATTAAAGTTTCCTCTATACGCGTTGTTACCAAAATTATTCCTACCAACAAAATTCACATCCATAGGTTTATTATTCTCAATCAAAGTAGACAAAGGCATATCATTAGGATCAGAAGAAACACTCTTAGTAGCAAATAATTTCATAAGTTCATCCACCTTTCCACTCAAAACATTAATTTCTTCTATCGCATGCACTTTTTTATTAGTAGATCTTTCAGTGTGCCATTGAGAATAATTAACCATAATATTATCTAGGAGTTTAGTAGCTTCTCCTAAATTGATTTCCATAAAAGTGCCTCCCGCGGCCGAATCTAAAATATTTCTAGAAGCAAAATTCATCCGGCATAAATTTTTTGTATAATCATCCACAAATTCAAACCATGCGTAGGGCAATTACGTATCATTAATTTCATCCTCTCCCAAGCTTGTGCAACATGTTTATGATCAAGTTGCTTAAAATTCATAATATCATTTCTAAGAGAGATGATCTTAGCGGGAGGAAAATACTTAGAGATAAAAGCATCTTTGCACTTATTCCATGAATCAATACTATTTTTATGCATAGACGAAAACCAAGCTTTAGCACGAACTCTAAGCGAAAAAGGAAATAGCTTCAATTTAACAATACAATTGTCCACATCTTTCTTCTTTTGGATATCACACAAATCAATGAAGCTATTTAGATGGTAGCGGCATCTTCACTAGGAAGGTCGGCGAATTGATCTTTCATGACAAGATTCAACGAAGCAACATTGATTTCACAAGATTAAGTATCGATAAGAGGAGCAATCGGAGTGCTAAGGAAATCATTACTGTTGGTATTGGTAAAGTCACATAATTTGGTATTATCTTGAGCCATCGTGACAAGCAAGCAATCCAACACACGAGCAAACAAGAAGCGAACAAAAAGAGGCGAACGAAAAAGAGAGGGCGAAAAAAATGGCAAGGGTGAATTGGGGGAGAGGAAAACGAGAGGCAAATGGCAAATAATGTAATGCGGGAGATAAGGGTTTATGATGGGTACTTGGTATGTTGACTTTTACGTAGACTCCCTGGCAACGGCGCCAGAAATCCTTCTTGCTACCTCTTGAGCACTGCGTTGGTTTTCCCTTGAAGAGGAAAGGGTGATGCAGCAAAGTAGCGTAAGTATTTCCTTCAGTTTTTGAGAACCAAGGTATCAATCCAGTAGGAGGCCACGCACGAGTCCCTCGCACCTACACAAACAAATAAATCCTCGCAACCAACCCGATAAGGTGTTGTCAATCCCTACACGGTCACTTACGAGAGTGAGATCTGATAGACATGATAAGATAATATTTTTTTGGTATTTTTATTATAAAGATGCAAAGTAAAGAAAGTAAAATAAAAACGGCGCCAGAAATAGCTTGTTGTCGGGAGATTAATATGATGGAAAATAGACCCGGGGGCCATAGGTTTCACTAGTGGCTTCTCTCAAGAGCATAAGTATTACGGTGGGTGAATAAATTACTGTTGAGCAATTGACAGAATTGAGCATAGTTATGAGAATATCTAGGTATGATCATGTATATAGGCATCACGTCCGAGACAAGTAGACCGACTCCTGCCTGCATCTACTACTATTACTCCACACATCGACCGCTATCCAGCATGCATCTAGAGTATTAAGTGCATAAGAACAGAGTAACACTTTAAGCAAGATGATATGATGTAGAGGGATAAACTCATGCAATATGATATAAACCCCATATTGTTATCCTCGATGGCAACAAAACAATACCTGCCTTGCTGCCCCTACTGTCACTGGGAAAGGACACCGCAAGATTGAACCCAAAGCTAAGCACTTCTCCCATTGCAAGAAAGATCAATCTAGTAGGCCAAACCAAACTGATAATTCGAAGAGACTTGCAAAGATAAGAATCATACATAAAAGAATTCAGAGAAGATTCAAATATTGTTCATAGATAAACTTGATCATAAACCCACAATTCATCGGTCTCAACAAACACATCGCAAAAGAAGATTACATTGTATAGATCTCCACAAGAGAGGGGGAGAACATTGTATTGAGTTCCAAAAAGAGAGAAGAAGCCATCTAGCTGATAACTATGGACCCGAAGGTCTAAGGTAAACTACTCACACATCATCGGAGAGGCTATGGTGTTGATGTAGAAGCCCTCCATGATCGATGCCCCTTCCGACGGAGCTCCGGAACAAGCCCCAAGATGGGATCTCACGGGTACAGAAGGTTGCGGTGGTGGAATTAGGTTTTTGGCTCCATATCTGGTAGTTTGGGGGTACGTAGGTATATATAGGAGGAAGGAGTACGTCGGTGGAGCAATAGGGGGCCCACGAGGGTGGAGGGCGCGCCCAGGGGGGTAGGCGCGCCCCCCTACCTCGTGCCCTCTGCTACCTCTTGAGCACCGCGTTGGTTTTTCCCCGAAGAGGAAGGGATGATGCAGTAAAGTAGCGTAAGTATTTCCCTCAGTTTTTGAGAACCAAGGTATCAATCCAGTAGGAGACCATGCACAAGTCCCTCGTACCTACACAAAACGATAGCAACTCGCAACCAACGCTTAGGGGTTGTCAATCCCTTCACGGTCACTTACGAGAGTGAGATCTAATAGAGATAATAATATTTTTGGTATTTTTGATATAGATAGATGCAAAGTAAAAAGTAAAAGGCAAAGTAAAAGAAAGCAAGTAAATAAAGTGATATAGATTGATATGATGAGAATAGACCCGGGGGCCATAGGTTTCACTAGTGGCTTCTCTCAAGAGCATAAGTATTCTAGGGTGGGTGAACAAATTACTGTTGAGCAATTGACAGAATTGAGCATAGTTATGAGTATATCTAGGCAATGATCATGTATATAGGCATCACGTCCAAAACAAGTAGATCGAAACGATTCTACATCTACTACTATTACTCCACTCATCGACCGCTATCCAGCATGCTTCTAGAGTATTATGTAAAAACAGAGTAACGCCGTAAGCAAGATGACATGATGTAGAGGGATAAATTCATGCAATATGATAAAAACCCCATCTTGTTATCCTCGATGGCAACAATACAATACGTGCCTTGCAACTCTTTCTGTCATTGAGTAAGGACACCGCAAGATTGAACCCAAAGCTAAGCACTTCTCCCATTGCAAGAACTACCAATCTAGTTGGCCAAACCAAAAAGATAATTCGAAGAGACTTGCAAAGATAACTTAATCATACATAAAAGAATTCAGAGAAGAATCAAATATTTTCCATAGATAATACTGGATCATAAACCCACAATTCATCGATCTCAACAAACACACCGCAAAAAAAAGATTACATCGAATAGATCTCCACAAGAGAGGGGGAGATCATTGTATTGAGATCCAAAAAGAGAGAAGAAGCCATCTAGCTAATAACTATGGACCCGAAGGTCTGAAGTAAACTACTCACACTTCATCGGAGAGGCTATGATGATGTAGAAGCCCTCCGTGATGACGGCCCTCTCCGGCGGAGCTCCGGAACAGGACCCAAGATGGGATCTCGTGGATACAGAAAGTTGCGGCGGTGGAATTAGGTTTTTGGCTCCTGTTCTGATCGTTCGGGGATACGTAGGTATATATAGGAGGAAGGAGTACGCCGGTGGAGCTCCGAGGGGCCCACGAGGTAGGGGGGCGTGCTCAGGGAGGCGAGCGCCCTCCACCCTCGTGACCGCCTCTGGCGCTGCTTGGAGTAGGTGAAGGAAATATGCCCTAGAGGCAATAATAAAGTTATTATTTATTTCCTTATATCATCATAAATGTTTATTATTCATGCTAGAATTGTATTAACCGGAAACATAATACATGTGTGAATACATAGACAAACAGAGTGTCACTAGTATGCCTCTACTTGACTAGCTCGTTAATCAAAGATGGTTATGTTTCCTAGCCATAGACATGAGTTGTCATTTGATTAACGGGATCACATCATTAGGAGAATGATCTGATTGACATGACCCATTTCGTTAGCTTAGCACTTGATCGTTTAGTATGTTGCTTATGCTTTCTTCATGACTTATACATGTTCCTGTAACTATGAGATTATGCAACTCCGTTTACGGAGGAACACTTTGGTGCTACCAAACGTCACAACGTAACTGGGTGATTATAAAGGAGTACTACAGGTGTCTCCAAAGGTACATGTTGGGTTGGCGATTTGAGATTAGGTTTTGTCACTCCGATTGTCGGAGAGGTATCTCTGGGCCCTCTCGGTAATGCACATCATTATAAGCCTTGCAAGCAATGTGACCAATGAGTTGGTTACAGGATGATGCATTACAGAACGAGTAAAGAGACTTGCCGGTGACGAGATTGAACTAGGTATTGGATACCGACGATCGAATCTCGGGCAAGTAACATACCGATGACAAAAGGGAACAAAGTATGTTGTTATGCGGTTTGACCGATAAAGATCTTCGTAGAATATGTAGGAGCCAATATGGGCATCCAGGTTCCGCTATTGGTTATTGACCAAGAATAGTTCTAGGTCATGTCTACATAGTTCTCGAACCCGTAGGGTCCGCACGCTTAAGGTTTCGATGACAGTTATATTATGAGTTTATGAGTTTTGATGTACCGAAGGAGTTCGGAGTCCCGGATGAGATCGGGGACATGACGAGGAGTCTCGAAATGGTCGAGACGTAAAGATCGATATATTGGACGACTATATTCGAGTTCGGAAAGGTTCGAATGATTCGGGTATTTTTTGGAGTACCGGAGAGTTACGGGAATTCGCCGGGAGAAGTATTGGGCCTTATTGGGCCCTGCGGGAAAGAGAGAGGGGCTGCCTAGGGCAGGCCGCGCCCCAAGGCCTAGTCCGAATTGGACTAGGGGGGGCCGCACCCTTCCTCCCTTCCCTTCTTTCTCTCCTACTCCAACAAGGAAAGGAGGAGTCCTACTCCCGGTGGGAGTAGGACTCCCCCTTGCGCCTCCTCCTAGGCCGCCACCCCTCCCTTGCTCCTTTATATACGGGGCAGGGGGCACCCCATGACACACAAGTTGATCTACGGATCGTTCCTTAGCCGTGTGCGGTGCCCCTCCACCATATTCCACTTCGGTCATATCGTCGCATGAGCTTAGGCGAAGCCCTGCGCGGAGAAGTCATATCGTCGCGGAGCTTAGGCGAAGCCCCGCGTCGGTGGAGCATCATCATCGTACCACGCCGTCATGCTGATGGAACTCATCCCGACACTTTGCTGGATCGGAGTCCGGGGATCGTCATCGAGCTGAACGTGTGCAGAACTCGGAGGTGCCGTACGTTCGGTGCTTGGATCGGTCGGATCGTGAAGACGTACGACTACATCAACCGCGTTGTTATAACGCTTCCGCTTTCGGTCTACGAGGGTACGTGGACGGACACTCTCCCCTCTCGTTGCTATGCCATCACCATGGTCTTGCGTGTTCGTAGGAAATTTTTTGAAATTACTACGTTCCCCAACAGTGGTATCAGAGCCTGGTTTTATGCGTTGATGTCATATGCACGAGTAGAACACAAGTGAGTTGTGGGCGATATAAGTCATACTGCTTACCAGCATGTCATACTTTGGTTCAGCGGTATTGTGAGATGAAGCGGCCCGGACCGACATTACGCGTACGCTTACGCGAGACTGGTTTCACCGCTCCGAGCACTCGTTGCTTAAAGGTGACCGGCGGGTGTCTGTCTCTCTCACTTTAGTTGAACCGAGTGTGGCTACGCCCGGTCCTTGCGAAGGTTAAAACAGCACCAACTTGACAAACTATCGTTGTGGTTTTGATGCGTAGGTAAGAACGGTTCTTGCTCAGCCCGTAGCAGCCACGTAAAACTTGCAACAACAAAGTAGAGGACGTCTAACTTGTTTTTGCAGGGCATGATGTGATGTGATTTGGTCAAGACGTGATGCTATATTTTATTGTATGAGATGATCATGTTTTGTAACCGAAGTTATCGGCAATCGGCAGGAGCCATATGGTTGTCGCTTATTGTATGAAATGCAACGCCATGTAATTGCTTTACTTTATCACTAAGGAGTAGCGATAGTCGAGAAGCAATAGTTGGCGAGACGACAACGATGCTACGATGGAGATCAAGGTGTCGCTACCGGTGACGATGGTGATCATGGCGGTGCTTGGCGATGGAGATCACAAGCACAAGATGATGATGACCATATCATATCACTTATATTGATTGCATGTGATGTTTATCCTTTATGCATCTTATCTTGCTTTGATTGACGGTAGCATTATAAGATGATCTCTCACTAAAATTATCAAGAAGTGTTCTCCTGAGTATGCACCGTTGCCAAAGTTCAGTAGTACCCTGACACCACGTGATGATCGGGTGTGATAAGTTCTCGTCCATCTACAACGGTGCAAAACAGTTGCACACGCGAATACTCAGGTTAAACTTGACGAGCCTAGCATATAACAGATATGGCCTCGGAACACGGAGACCGAAGGTCGAACGTGAATCATATAGTAGATATGATCAACATAGTGATGTTCACCATTGAAACTACTCCATCTCACGTGATGATCGGACATGGTTTAGTTGATTTGGATCACGTAATCACTTAGATGACTAGAGATGTCTATCTAAGTGGGAGTTCTTAAGTAATATGATTAAATGAACTTTAATTTATCATGAACTTAGTCCTGGTAGTATTTTGCAAATTATGTTGTAGATCAATAGCTCGCGTTGTTGCTTCCCTATGTTTTTATATGTGTTCCTAGAGAAAATTGTATTGAAAGATGTTAGTAGCAATGATGCGGATTGGATCCGTGATCTGAGGTTTATCCTCATTGCTGCGCAGAAGAATTATGTCCTTAATGCACCGCTAGGTGACAGACCTATTGCAGGAGCAGATGCGACGTTATGAATGTTTGGCTAGCTCAATATGAGCAGATCTGACGTTATGAACGTTTGGCTAGCTCAATATGATGACTACTTGATAGTTTAGTGCACCATGCTTAACGGCTTAGAATCGGGACTTCAAAGGCGTTTTGAACGTCATGGACCATATGAGATGTTCCAGGAATTGAAGTTAATATTTCAAGCAAATACCGAGTTGAGAGATATGAAGTCTCCAACAAGTTCTATAGCTAAAAGATGGAGGAGAATCGCTCAACTAGTGAGCATGTTCTCAGATTGTCTGAGTACTTCAATCGCTTGAATCAAGTGGGAGTTAATCTTCCAGATAAGATAGTGATTGACAGAATTCTCTAGTCACCATCACTAAGTTAGTAGAACTTCGTGATGAACTATAGTATGCAAGGGATGACGAAAAAGATTCTCGAGCTCTTCGCGATGCTAAAATCGGCGAAGGTAGAAATCAAGAAAAACATCAAGTGTTGATGGTTGACAAGACCACTAGTCTCAAGGTAAATGGCAAAGGGAAGAAGGGGAACTTCAAAAGGAACGGCAAGCAAGTTGCTGCTCGAGTGAAGAAGCCCAAGTCTAGACCTAAGCCTGAGACTGAGTACTTTTGCTGCAATGGAACTGGTCATTGGAAGCGGAACTACCCTGAATATTTGGTGGATAAGAAGGATGGCAAAGTGAACAAGGTTATATTTGATATACAGGTTATTGATGTGTGCCTTACTAGTGTTTATAGTAGCCCTGAGTATTTGATACTTGTTCGGTTGCTAAGATTAGTAACTCAAACAGGAGTTACAGAATAAGCAGAGACTAGTTAAAGGGAAGTGACGATGAGTGTTGGAAGTAGTTCCAAGATTGATATGATCATCATCGCACACTCCCTATACTTTCGGGATTAGTGTGGAACCTAAATAAGTGTTATTTGGTGTTGAGCATAAATATGATTTGATCATGTTTATTGCAATACAGTTATTCATTTAAGTAAGAGAATAAATTGTTGTTCTGTTTACATGAATAAAACCTTATATGGTTACACACCCAATGAAAATGGTTCATTGGATCTCGATCATAGTGATACACATATTCATAATATTGAAACCAAAAGATGCAAAGTTAATAATGATAGTGCAACTTATTTGTGGCACTGCCGTTTAGGTCATATTGGTGTAAAGCGCATGAAGAAAACTCCATGCTGATGGACTTTTGGAATCACTTGATTATGAATCATTTGATGCTTGCGAACCGTGCCTTTTGGGCAAGATGACTAAAACTCCGTTCTCCGGAACAATGGAACAAGCTACTGACTTATTGGAAATAATACATACCGATGTATGTGATCCGATGAGTGTTAAAGCTCATGGCATGTATCGTTATTTTCTGACCTTCACAGATGATTTGAGCAGATATGGGTATATCTACTTGATGAAACATAAGTCTGAAATAGTTGAAAGGTTCAAAGAATTTCAGAGTGAAGTGGAAAATCATCGTAACAAGAAAATAAAGTTTCTGCGATCTGATTGTGGAGATGAATATTTGAGTTACGAGTTTGGTCTTCAATTGAAACAATGTGGAATAGTTTCACAGCTCACGCCACCTGGAACACCACAACGTTATGGTGTGTCCGAACGTCGTAACCGTACTTTATTTTGATATGGTGCGATCTATGATGTAACTTACCGATTTACCACTATCGTTTTGGGTTATGCATTAGAGACAGCTGCATTCACGTTTAATAGGGCACCGTCTAAATCCGTTGAGATGACACCATATGAACTATGGTTTAGCAGTAAACCTAAGCTGTCGTTTCTTAAAGTTTGGGGTTGTGATGCTTATGTGAAAAAGTTTTCACCTGATAAGCTCTAACCCAAATCGGAGAAGTGCGTCTTCATAGAATACCCAAAGGTGACTATTGGGTACACCTTCTATCACAGATCCGAAGGCAAGTTTTTTCGTTGCTAAGATGGATCCTTTCTAGAGAAGGAGTTTTCTCTCGAAAGAAGTGAGTGGGAGGAAAGTAGAACTTGATGAGGTAATTGTACCTTCTCCCTTATTGGAAAGTAGTTCATCACAGAAATCAGTTCCAGTGATTCCTACACCAATTAGTAAGGAAGTTAATGATGATGATCATGAAACTTCAGATCAAGTTGCTACCAAACCTCGTAGATCTTCCAGAGTAAGATCCGCACCAGAGTGGTACGGTAATCATGTTCTGGAAGTCATGTTACTAGAACATGATGAAACCTACGAACTATGAGGAAGCGATGATGAGCCCAGATTCTGCGAAATGGCTTGAGACCATGAAATCTGAGATAGGATCCATGTATGAGAACAAAGTATGGACTTTGATTGACTTGCTCGATGATCAGCAAGCCATGTTAAATAAATGGATCTTCAAGAGGAAGACGGACACTGATAGTAGTGTTACTATCTACAAAGCCCGACTTGTCACAAAAAGGTTTTCGACAAGTTCAAGGTGTTGACTACAATGAGATTTTCTCAACTGTAGCAATGCTTAAGTCTGTCCGAATCATGTTAGCAATTGCCACATTTTATGAAATCTGGCAAATGGATGTAAAAACTACATTCTTTAATGGATTTATTAAAGAAGAGTTGTATATGATGCAACCAGAAGGTTTTGTCAATCCTAAAGGAGCTAACAAAATGCGCAAGCTCCAGCGATCCATCTATGGACTGGTGCAAGCATCTCGGAGTTGGAATAAACGCTTTGATGAGTTGATCAAAGCATATGATTTTATACAGACTTTTGGAGAAGCCTGTATTTACAAGAAAGTGAGTGGGAGCACTACAGCATTTCTGATAAGTATATGTGAATGACATATTGTTGATCGGAAATAATGTAGAATTATTCTGCAAAGCATAAAGGAGTATTTGAAAGGAGTTTTTCAAAGAAGGACCTCGGTGAAGCTGCTTACAAATTGAGCATCAAGATCTATTGAGATAGATCAAAAACGCTTGATAAGTTTTTTCAATAAGTACATACCTTGTCAAGATTTTGAAGTAGTTCAAAATGGAACAGTCAAAGAAAAGTTCTTGCCTGTGTTGCAGAGGTGTGAAATTGAGTAAGACTCAAAACCCGACCACGGCAGAAGATAGAAAGAGAATGAAAGTCATTCCCTATGCATCAGCCATAGGTTCTATAAAGTATGTCATGTTGTGTACCAGATCTATTGCATACCCTACCACTAAGCTTGGCAAGGGAGTGCAATAGTGATCTAGGAGTAGATCAATGGACAGCGGTCAAAATTATCCTTAGTGGAATAAGGATATGCTTCTCGATTATGGAAGTGAAAAAGGTTCGTCGTAAAGGGTTACGTCGATGCAAGTTTTAAACACTAATCTAGATGACTCTGAGTCTCAATCTGGATACATATTGAAAGTGGGAGCAATTAGCTAGAGTAGCTCCGTGCAGAGCATTGTAGACATAGAAATTTGCAAAATACTTACGGCTCTGAATGTGACAGACCCGTTGACTAAAATTATCTCACAAGCAAAACATGATCACACCTTAGTACTCTTTGGGTATTAATCACATAGCGATGTGAACTAGATTACTGACTCTAGTAAACCCTTTGGGTGTTGGTCACATGTCGATGTGAACTATGGGTGTTAACCACATATAGATGTGAACTATTGATGTTAAATCACATGGCGATGTGAACTAGATTATTGACTCTAGTGCAAGTGGGAGACTGAAGGAAATATGCCCTAGAGGCAATAATAAAGTTATTATTTATTTCCTTATATCATCATAAATGTCTATTATTCATGCTAGAATTGTATTAACCGGAAACATAATACATGTGTGAATACATAGACAAACAGAGTGTCACTAGTATGCCTCTACTTGACTAGCTCGTTAATCAAAGATGGTTATGTTTCCTAGCCATAGACATGAGTTGTCATTTGATTAACGGGATCACATCATTAGGAGAATGATCTGATTGACATGACCCATTTCGTTAGCTTAGCACTTGATCGTTTAGTATGTTGCTTATGCTTTCTTCATGACTTATACATGTTCCTGTAACTATGAGATTATGCAACTCCCGTTTAC
The DNA here is from genome assembly GCA_021605205.1 of Aegilops longissima. Taxonomy (NCBI): domain Eukaryota; kingdom Viridiplantae; phylum Streptophyta; class Magnoliopsida; order Poales; family Poaceae; genus Aegilops; species Aegilops longissima. The sequence goes on from CM038682.1 coordinate 28,303,419, forward strand.
CGGAGGAACACTTTGGGTGCTACCAAACGTCACAACGTAACTGGGTGATTATAAAGGAGTACTACAGGTGTCTCCAAAGGTACATGTTGGGTTGGCGTATTTCGAGATTAGGTTTTGTCACTCCGATTGTCGGAGAGGTATCTCTGGGCCCTCTCGGTAATGCACATCATTATAAGCCTTGCAAGCAATGTGACCAATGAGTTGGTTACAGGATGATGCATTACAGAACGAGTAAAGAGACTTGCCGGTGACGAGATTGAACTAGGTATTGGATACCGACGATCGAATCTCGGGCAAGTAACATACCGATGACAAAGGGAACAAAGTATGTTGTTATGCGGTTTGACCGATAAAGATCTTCGTAGAATATGTAGGAGCCAATATGGGCATCCAGGTTCCGCTATTGGTTATTGACCAAGAATAGTTCTAGGTCATGTCTACATAGTTCTCAAACCCGTAGGGTCCGCACGCTTAAGGTTTCGATGACAGTTATATTATGAGTTTATGAGTTTTGATGTACCGAAGGAGTTCGGAGTCCCGGATGAGATCGGGGACATGACGAGGAGTCTCGAAATGGTCGAGACGTAAAGATCGATATATTGGACGACTATATTCGAGTTCGGAAAGGTTCGAATGATTCGGTATTTTTCGAGTACGGAGAGTTACGGAATTCGCCGGGAGAAGTATTGGGCCTTATTGGGCCCTGCGGGAAAGAGAGAGGGCTGCCTAGGGCAGGCGCGCCCCCAAGGCCTAGTCCGAATTGGACTAGGGAGGCCGCACCTTCCTCCCTTCCCTTCTTTCTCTCCTACTCCAACAAGGAAAGGAGGAGTCCTACTCCGGTGGGAGTAGGACTCCCCCTTGTGCGCCTCCTCCTAGGCCGCCACCCCTCCCTTGCTCCTTTATATACGGGGCAGGGGGCACCCCATGACACACAAGTTGATCTACGTGATTGTTCCTTAGCGTGTGCGGTGCCCCCTCCACCATATTCCACTTCGGTCATATCGTCGTGAGCTTAGGCGAAGCCCTGCGCCGGAGAAGTCATATCGTCGCGGAGCTTAGGCGAAGCCCTGCGTCGGTGGAGCATCATCATCGTCACCACGCCGTCGTGCTGATGGAACTCATCCCCGACACTTTGCTGGATCGGAGTCCGGGGATCGTCATCGAGCTGAACGTGTGCAGAACTCGGAGGTGCCGTACGTTCGGTGCTTGGATCGGTCGGATCGTGAAGACGTACGACTACATCAACCGCGTTGTTATAACGCTTCCGCTTTCGGTCTACGAGGGTACGTGGACGGACACTCTCCCCTCTCGTTGCTATGCCATCACCATGATCTTGCGTGTTCGTAGGAAATTTTTTGAAATTACTACGTTCCCCAACAGTAGGGTCCAAGTCTCCTGGATCACGTTCGGTTGGAAAATCACGACCCCGAAGGTTTCATTCCGTTTGGACTCCGTTTGATATTCTGTTTCTTCGAAATACTGAAAAAGGCAAAAAACAACAATTCTGGGCTGGGCCTCCGGTTAATAGGTTAGTCCCAAAAATAATTTAAAAGTGGAAAATAAAGCCCAATATAGTCCAAAACAGTAGATAAAGTAGCATGGAGCAATCAAAAATTATAGATACGTTGGAGACGTATCAGGCATCCCCAAGCTTAATTCCTGCTCGTCCTCGAGTAGGTAAATGATAAAAAAGAATTTTTGATGCGGAGTGATACTATGGCATAATTTCAATGTGAATCCTCTTAATTGTGGTATGAATATTCAGATCCGAAAGATTCAAGACAAAAGTTCATATTGACATAAAAATAATGATACTTCAATCATACTAACTAAGCAATTATGTCTTCTCAAAATAACATGGCCAAAGAAAGTTATCCCTACAAAATCATATAGTCTGGCTATGCTCCATCTTCCCCACACAAAATATTTAAATCATGCACAACCCCGATGACAAGCCAAGCAATTGTTTGATACTTTAACATTTTCAAAACTTTTTCAATCTTCACGCAATACATGAGCGTGAGCCATGGATATAGCACTATATGTGGAATAGAATGGTGGTTGTGGAGAAGACAAAAAGGGATAAGATAGTCTCACATCAACTAGGCGTATCAACGGGCTATGGAGATGCCCATCAATAGATATCAATGTGAGTGAGTAGGGATTGCCATGCAACGGATGCACTAGAGCTATATAAGTATATGAAAGCTCAACAAAAGAAACTAAGTGGGCGTGCATCCAACTCGCTTGCTCACGAAGACCTAGGGCATTTGAGGAAGCCCATCATTGGAATTTACAAGCCAAGTCTATAATGAAAAATTCCCACTATTACATGAATGTGATAAAATTAGAGACTCTCTATCATAAAGATCTTGGTGCTAATTTGAAGCACAAGTGTGGTAAAAGGATAGTAACATTGTCCCTTCTCTCTTTTTCTCTCATTTTTTTTATTTGGGCCTTTTCTCTTTTTTTTATGGCCTCTTTTTTTATTTTTCGTCCAGAGTCTCATCCCGACTTGTGGGGGAATCATAGTCTCCATCATCCTTTCCTCACTGGGACAATACTCTAATAATGATGATCATCACACTTTTATTTTCTTACAACTCAACAATTACAGCTCGATTCTTAGAACAAAATATGACTCTATATGAATGCCTCCGGCGGTGTACCGGGATATGCAATGAAACATGAGTGACATGTATGAAAGAATTATGAAAGGTGGCTTTGCCACAAATACGATGTCAACTACATGATCATGCTAGCAATATGACAATAATAGAGCGTGTCATAATAAACGGAACGGTGGAAAGTTGCATGGCAATATATCTCGGAATGGCTATGGAAATGCCATAATAGGTAGGTATGGTGGCTGTTTTGAGGAAGATATATGGTGGGTGTATGATACCGGCGAAAAGTGTGCGGTATTAGAGAGGCTAGCAATGGTGGAAGAATGGGAAAAAGTGCGTATAATCCATGGACTCAACATTAGTCATAAAGAACTCATATACTTATTGCAAAAATCTAGAAGTTATCAAAGCAAATTATTACGCGCATGCTCCTAGGGGGATAGATTGGTAGGAAAAGACCATTGCTCGTCCCCGACCGCCACTCATAAGGAAGAAAATCAATAAATAAATCATGCTCCGAGTTCATAACATAACGGTTCACCATACGTGCATGCTACGGGAATCACAAACTTCAACACAAGTATTCTTTAAATTCACAAATACTCAACTAGCATGACTCTAATATCATCATCTTCATATCTCAAAACAATTATCAAGCATCAAACTTTTCTTAATATTCAACGCACTCAAAAGAAAGTTTCACATATGTTGAACACCAAGTATATTAACATTAAACAAATTACCATGCTATTAAAGTCTCTCAAAATAATCTAAGAGAAGCATAAGAGATCAAATAGTTTCAAATCCACCACCGTTCTCTAAAAGACCTAAGTGAAGTACTAGAGTAAAAATTATCACGCTCAAAAGATATAAGTGAAGCACTATGAGCAAAACTATCAAGCTCAAAAGATATAAGTGAAGCACAAAGAGTATTCTAACAAATTCCAATTCAAGTATGGCTCTCTCAAAAGGTGTGTACAGCAAGGATAATTGTGGTAAACTAACAAGCAAAGACACAAATAATACAAGACGCTCCAAGCAAAACCCATATCATGTTGGTGAATAAAAATATAGCCCCAAGTAAATTACCGATGGAAGTGGACGAAAGAGGGGATGCCTTCCGGGGCATCCCCAAGCTTTGACTTTTTGGTGTCCTTGGATTATCTTGGGGGTTCCATGGGCATCCCCAAGCTTAGGCTTTTGCCACTCCTTGTTCCATAATCCATCAAAAGAATTCACCCAAAACTTGAAAACTTCACCACACAAAACTCAATAGAAATCTCGTGAGCTCCGTTAGAGAATACTTCAAGGTACTGTAATGAACTCATTCTTTATTTATATTGGTGTTAAACCTACTGTATTCCAACTTCTCTATGGTTCATAAACTAATTTACTAGCCATAGATTCATCAAAATAAGCAAACAACACACGAAAAACAGAATCTGTCAAAAACAGAACAGTCTGTAGCAATCTGTTACTAACGCAAACTTCTGGAACCCAACAAATTCTACCAACATTAGACGACCTAGACAATTTGTTTATTGATCAGAAGCAATTGGAATCAGTATTTTATCACGTTCTGGTGATTTTTAACAATTCGGGCACTGAGCACAAAGATTCTGGAAATTACAGCAAGATCAAATAACTATCATCCAAGAAGATCCAATAGGTCCAACTAGGCACAAACACTAATTAAAAGATAAAACCACATCTAAACAGAGGCTAGATGGATTACTTATTCATAAACAGAAGCAAAAACAAAAAACACAAAATAAAATTGGGTTGCCTCCCAACAAGCGCTATCGTTTAACGCCCCTAGCTAGGCATAAAGGCGAAGATAGATCTAGGTATTGCCATCTTTAACAGTAGGAAAGAAAAGAGCAAATTTCTTTTCTATGGCATTTATTCTTCTATTTTGGGAAAGCACATGTCCATTAATGGATGAGTTAAGATTAAGCACATTATGAAAATTTGCATCCAGACTAGATTTCATTTCTTTGATAATTTCGTTTTGATAAAAGCATAAGAGGGTGGTAGATTCAACTTTATCATTCATGGGATGCCCAAATATAGTTTTCATCCTTTCATAGGTGTCTATAGCATCTCCTTCAAGAAAACCCTCTTCAAAAATAGAATCTAGCACTTGTTTGAAAGAAGTAGGTAGTCCAATATAAAAACCTTTCAAGTAAACCTCAATTTGATATTGTGGTATGTAGCTAGCCCTAATTCTCAATAACCTATCCCAAGCATATTTTAAAGACTCATCAATTAAATAGCGGAAAATTCCAGAGTCATCTTCATCAAGATTATTTGAACTCTCTTTGGTAACCCCAGTGGGTCTTTCCATAGCATCACTAATTTTGAGCTTAGAGAGGATAGAGGGGTCATCCAAGGTGTTGAAACCCTGGAAAGGACCTTTTATTCTTTTTGATTCGGCCATGGCAACGGGAAAACGGCAAACGAAGAGAGGAGGAGATTGGGAAAGAGAGGGTAAATAAAACGGAAAGGGTGAAGTGGGGGAGAGGAAAACGAGAGGCAAATGGCAAATAATGTAATGCGAGAGATAGGGATTGCGATGGGTACTTGGTATGGTTGACTTGCTTGCGTGAGCCTCAACCCGGCAACGGCGCCAGAAATCCTTCTTGCTACCTCTTGAGCACTGCGTTGGTTTTTCCCGAAGAGGAAGGGATGATGCAGTAAAGTAGCGTAAGTATTTCCCTCGGTTTTTGAGAACCAAGGTATCAATCCAGTAGGAGGCCACGCACAAGTCCCTCGTACCTACACAAAATGATAGCAACTCGCAACCAACGCTTAGGGGTTCTCAATCCCTTCACGGTCACTTACGAGAGTGAGATCTAATAGAGATAATAATATTTTTGGTATTTTTGATATAGATAGATGCAAAGTAAAAAGTAAAAGGCAAAGTAAAACAAAGCAAGTAAATAAAGTGATATAGATTGATATGATGAGAATAGACCCAGGGGCCATAGGTTTCACTAGTGGCTTCTCTCAAGAGCATAAGTATTCTACGGTGGGTGAACAAATTACTATTAAGCAATCGACAGAATTGAGCATAGTTATGAGTATATCTAGGCAATGATCATGTATATAGGCATCACGTCCAAAACAAGTAGATCGAAACGATTCTGCATCTACTACTATTACTCCACTCATCGACCGCTATCCAACATGCATCTAGAGTATTAAGTAAAAACAGAGTAACGCTGTAAGCAAGATGACATGATGTAGAGGGATAAATTCATGCAATATGATAAAAACCCCATCTTGTTATCCTCGATGGCAACAATACAATACGTGCCTTGCAACTCTTTCTGTCACTGAGTAAGGACACCGCAAGATTGAACCGAAAGCTAAGCACTTCTCCCATTGCAAGAACTACCAATCTAGTTGGCCAAACCAAAATGATAATTCGAAGAGACTTGCAAAGATAACTTAATCATACATACAAGAATTCAGAGAAGAATCGAATATTTTCCATAGATAATACTGGATCATAAAACCACAATTTATCGGTCTCAACAAACACACCGCAAAAAGAAGATTACATCAAATAGATCTCCACAAGAGAGGGGGAGATCATTGTATTGTGATCCAAAAAGAGAGAAGAAGCCATCTAGCTAATAACAATGGACTCGAAGGTCTGAAGTAAACTACTCACACTTCATCGGAGAGGCTATGATGATGTAGAAGCCCTCCGTGATGACGGCCCTCTCCGGCGGAGCTCCGGAACAGGCCCCGAGATGGGATCTCGTGGATACAGAAAGTTGCGACGGTGGAATTAGGTTTTTGGCTCCTGTTCTGATCGTTCGGGGATACGTAGGTATATATAGGAGGAAGGAGTACGTCGGTGGAGCTCCGAGGGGCCCACGAGGTAGGGGCGCGCCAGGCGCCTCCACCTCGTGACCGCCTCTGGCGCTGCTTGGAGTAGGGTCCAAGTCTCCTGGATCACGTTCGGTTGGAAAATCACGATCCCGAAGGTTTCATTCCGTTTGGACTCCGTTTGATATTCTGTTTCTTTGAAATACTGAAAAAGGCAAAAAACAGCAATTCTGGGCTGGGCCTCCGGTTAATAGGTTAGTCCCAAAAATAATTTAAAAGTGGAAAATAAAGCCCAATATAGTCCAAAACAGTAGATAAAGTAGCATGGAGCAATCAAAATTTATAGATACGTTGGAGACATATAACCCTCCTGGTTGATGTCTTGACGTAGGGTCCAAGTCCTCTGGATCATGTTCGTTTCGAAAATCACGTTCCCGAAGGTTTCATTCCGTTTGGACTCCGTTTGATATTCTTTTTCTGCGAAACTCTGAAATAGACAAAAAAACAGCAATTCTGGGCTGGGCCTCCGGTTAATAGGTTAGTCCCAAAAATAGTATAAAAGTGTATAATAAAGCCCAATAATGTCCAAAACAGAATATAATATAGCATTGAGCAATCAAAAATTATAGATACGTTGGAGACGTATCAAGAGCATCTTTATAGTCATCCAGTTATATTTTGATGTTTGATAGCACACTAAGTGTTCCTCCGGTATTCGTGAGTTGCATAATCTCATAGTCATAGGAACATGTATAAGTCATGAAGAAAGCAATAGCAACAAACTAGACGATCATCATGCTAAGCTAACAGATGGGTCTTATCAATCACATCATTCTCTAATGATGTGATCCCGTTAATAAAATGACAACTCATGTCTATGGCTAGGAAACTTAACCATCATTGGTTAACGAGCTAGTCAAGTAGAGGCATACTAGTGACACTCTGTTTGTTTATGTATTCACACATGTACTAAGTTTCTGGTTAATACAATTGTAGCATGAATAATAAACATTTATCATGATATAAGGAAATATAAATAACAACTTTATTATTGCCTCTAGGGCATATTTCCTTCACTTGGGACATCCCAACGACACCACTCTTCGTCATATTCTTCGGAGTTTTTCTTTCACTTGTAATAATAATGACGGTCACACTTGTCATGCGTGTCATCTAGGCAAACATACTCGTATTCCCTTTAGCACTTCCTCTTCGGTTGCATTGTATCCGTTTGAACTACTTCATAGTGTTGTGTGGAATTCTCGAGTAATACCGGCTATATAACTATCTCGTCATTTTGGATGATTTTTCGCACTATGTGTGGACCTTCCCGTTGTGGCGGAAATCTGATGTCATATCCAGTCTCACCGCCTTTTACTCATATGTCACCACGTAGTTTGGTCGCTCCATTCATGCCATCCAAACCGACAATGGGAAGGAATTCGACAACCTTGCGGTTCGCAATCTCCTCGCCACACATGGGAAGATTTTTCGTCTCACTTGCCCCTATACCTCGCAAAAAAATGGGCGGGCCGAATGGGTCCTACCACTCTTAATGATTACGTCCGCACCCTATTGTTCCATGCTAACGTGCCACCCCGTCTCTGACCCGATGCCCTCGCCACCGCATCACTTCTTATCAACATTCGTCCATGCCGCGTTAGCGGCAACTTTGCACCGCACCACCTGCTTTTCGGGAGCCCGCCATCCTATGACGACCTTCGCATCTTCGCGTGCCTTTGCTACCCCAGCATCGCCTCTACCACCCCTCATAAACTTGCTCATCGCTCTCCCGCATGCATCCTCTCGGGCTACCTCCCAACACCAAGGGCTACAGCTGCTACGACCCTATCTCACACCGTGTTTTCACCTCTAGACACGTTTACTTTGATGAAAGGGTTTTTCCGTTTCAGTAGGTACCACCGTCCGACTCGCCGACGAATTCACCACCGGGTCTTGGCGACTCGGCTTCGGGCTCCCTTGGTACGCATGCGTGCCCTCGAGCCCACCTCGGGCCGCCTCCTGGCTTCGGCCCCTGCCCACTCAAGGGCTGCGGGCTCGGCGCCTGGCCCCGCTGCTTCGGCCGATGCAGCGGTGCCCCCGACGCCCCTTCTTCCACGACAACGGTCGCGTCGGCGCCTTCCTCGCCACCGGCTCCTCCGGCGCCTTCTGCTGGGCTCTCCGGCGGCCTCGCCCACGACGACCGCGCCGGGCTCTCCGGCGGCCTCGGCCGCGACGATCGCGCCGGTTTTTCCAGTGCCCGGGTCGCCCGGGTCCGCGCTGGACACTCTCGCGCACTCGGCAGGCTCGGTCGCGTCGGGCTCTTCTTCATCAACTTCGCCCACTGCTGCCCTGGACTTGCCTCCACCCTGCATGGTGACTCCTTCCCAGACCGGTGCGCTCCGCCCAAGTCAGTGGTACTCCACCGACGAGTATCTTCTTGCGCCTTCCACCTCGGCACCATCTCCCCTCCCACCTCGGCTCAAGGGCTCTTCGTGACCATCATTGGCTCGCCGCGATGCAGGAGGAGTTTGAGGCTCTTCAGCGCAACCACACCTGGCAGTTGGTGCCTGGCCACCGCACGCTAACGTGATCACCGGTAAGTGGGTCTTTCGTCATAACACTCGACTTGACAGAACCCTTGAGCGCTACACGCCTCGTTGGGTTGTTCGCGGTTTCCGCCAGCGTGCCGGTGTGGACTTCATCGACACCTTCACCCCGGTTGTCAAGCCGGGCACCATCTGCATTGTCCTGCAGCTGGCGGTCTCTCGCGCGTGGCCCGTCCACCAGATGGATGTCTCCAACGCGTTCCTTCATGGCCATCTCGCCGAGCGGGTCTACTGTCAGCAGCCCATCGGCTTTGTCGATGCCACCTAGCCGGATCACGTGTGCCTGCTCTCGCGCTCACTCTACAGGTTCAAGCAGGCCCCTCGTGCTTGGTACCAACGTATTGCTGCATTCCTTCAGTAGCTTGGATTCCAAGCCACTTGCTCGGATGCCTCTCTGTTCGTATACCAGCACGCTAGTGGGACGGCTCATCTGCTGCTCTACGTCGACGACATCATCCTGATCGCTTCCTCGACGGAGCTTCTTCGTCAGCTCACGGCTCGCCTCGGCATCGAGTTCGCCATGAAGGACCTCGGTCCTTTGCACTACTTCCTCAGGATCGAGTGAGTGCGGCGTGCGGACGGGTTCTTTCTTCATTAGCAGCAGTATGCCCAGGAGTTACTCAAGCGCGTCGACATGCTTAACTGCAAGCCTGCACCTACGCCTATCGACACGATGGCCAAGGTCTCCGCTCTTGAGGATACTCCAGCACAGGACGGCGCCTACTACAGGTCCATCGTCGGTGCTCTTCAGTACTTGACGCTCACTCGGCCCGACTTGCAGTACGCAGTTCAATGCACGCTCCATGTGATTCTCACTGGTCCCCGGTGAAGCAGATCCTTCGTTACATCTGCGGCACCATGGCTCTGGGTCTCACGTTGACGGTGTCCTCTTCCACTGATCTAGTGGCTTACTCAGATGCTGACTGGCCTGGCTGTCCTGACACTCGTCGCTCCACCTCTGGCTATTGCGTCTACCTCGGGCCCTCTCTCATCTCGTGGACGTTTAAACGACAACCCACATTGTCCAGATCGAGTGCCGAGGCTGAGTACCGTGCTATGGCCAATGCTGTTGCCAAGTGCTCCTTGTTATGGAAGCTTCTCTAGGAGTTGCACCATGGCGTGGCCACCGTTGTCTACTGCGACAATGTCTCCGCTGTCTACCTCTCCGCTAACCCCGTGCATCATCGCCGCACGAAGCACATCGAGCTCGACATTCACTTCGTGCGTGAGCAGGTGGCTCTCGACCACATCCGGGTCTTTCACGTTTCCACTGCTCAACAGTTCGCCGATGTTATGATCAAGGGGTTACCGACGACTACATTCGAGGAGTTTCGGTCCAGTCTATGCGTCACAGATGTCGTATCGACTACGGGGGGTTGTTAGATATATTTTGTATAGGCAGTATATCGCATGTATATGTAGGATCATTTCCTACCTAGCCCCGCCTCCTAGTTTCCATGTATAGTCGAGGCCGTGTGCTGCTCATTGTAAATATATATGTGCGTGTATGCACTCAATCAGTTGAGAGTTGCATTGCTAAACAATAAGCAAGTTTCACCATCGAACCCATACCACGGGCATAGTGAGTCAGAGACCATGTGCTTGCGGAGTAGGTTGCTTTTGGAGTTGAGTCGATCCCGGAACAGCAGCCATGCAAAGATCTTCACATGGTTTGGAATGCATGAAGACCAGATGGGAATGGCATGTGCACGTCGTTATCAGGGGCCAATAGTGTTGCTTAAAATTCCATCTTATACAAATTTACATATTCACAATAGTTGTTATGGTGCTCATATAGGTGCATCATTTGGATGAACTGAAGGCCTTTAGTTTGTCTCGGAGATAACCGAACTTGATTGAGAAACAACTTTGATGTTAGGGAGTACAATTAACTGAATTCTTGGACTTGCTTATCTTGACTATTCCACTTGTTGTGGCCTTGGTGCTTGCACAACTAGCTCGCTGCAATTTCACATATGACGACTTCATGCCATTGTTGCATTATGGTCAATTGGTCATGCTTGTTACTGTTACACCACATGAGACACGAGTCACACATTTCCGAAGCATCATGCTTGTCGTGTGATTGTTTTAGCCATCGCTCACTCTTCCTTGTTATATACGACCTGTTTGCTGTGCTTATATTCGCTTTCCTTCCGTCAGTTATCAGATCAGGAGGTGCTACATTGTTTGCTGAACTTTTGTTGTGTCTCATCGGTGAGCTGAGATTTTGGAAGAAACTGCAAAGAGATGTCGATACACCTTCTACCCTCTGCTTCATTGGTGCACACTTCAAAGTTCGACCTTAAACACACTGATGTTAATGAGAGCGGATGTACACCAGCTAGTGCAAGGGCATCATATATCTAAATGTGGCGTAGCAAGCTGTAACCCTTGGTGTATGGCAGCTGAGTGTCAGAATGAACAAACACTCTTGTATGGTTAGGGAAAAAGAGGCAGCTTGGATTTTGTGGCAAAGTGAGCACCCATGGAGAGAGTTTAGGAGTGTGGCTTTATGGGTGATGTTGGGTGATGTTGTTGTGCAAATTTTAAGCTAGCATTTCACATTTTCTAGCAAACTGTTGCAGATTTCATGGCTTCCAGCAGTAAAATGAGACCAGCCTGCATAAACCACTTTGGGCTATATGTATCTAGATGTAGCGTAGCAATCTCTTTGTGTTGAAAACTTGAAGAGCTTGTGAGAGTGTGCAACATGAACAAACACATGGCCCCAAAAGTAGAATTAAATATGTCCACGAGCAAGGTCTAGAGATGTTCTTGTAAAATAATATACTATTAGTTACTTTTGTGGTTGTTGGTAGCTTTCTTGAGAAAGCGCTTGACCCCAAGCCGGTGCATAAGGAAAATGAGTCTTCAGGTCGATGAGGTCCTCCCAAGTATTGTCCAGTGCCATCCACTCGGACCAATTTTCATGAGATCATTCTTACATTCAACCCTCTCGCTTGTATGCCATATGTTGTTGTACTTTGATACCAGGGAGATTAATTAATTGGAAATTTGGACTTGCTAATCTTGATTATTCAGATTGATGTTGCCTTAGTTCTCACACAAGTAGCGCCATGCAATTTGACATATGACGACTTCCTTCATACCCTTGTTGCTTTATGGATTTATAGTTAGTTGGTAATGCTTGTTATTGTTACTCCTCATAAGTCAAAAGTCACACAATTTTGCAGCATCACACTTACCATGCGATATACTTAATTAACTAAAGTTCTGGCTATCGTTCACTCTGCCTTGTTAAATATAGCTCTGAACCATTTGAAATGTTGTTGTGTCAGTTCGCGTGAGAAGTCATGAGGTGCCACATTCTTTGCTAAAATTTTGTTGTGTCTTGCCGACGAGCTGAGGTTTTAGAATAAACTGCCGAGAGATGTGGACCAATCAGGTCTTCACCCAATTGGTGCACACTTCAATTTTCGGTTGTAAAACACACTTCTACAAATAAGAGCAGCCATAAAACCAGACCAGTTTGCTGCTCTCCTTTTACTATTGAAAAGTTGTGAATTATGCGGCAGTTATATTACCTTCGTATTGACTAGATAAGTGAAATGGAAGATAGTTCCGAACATATGTGCTTTCAGGGTTATATTTCCTCCTGTTGAATAGATAAGTGAAACACCACACATTTTGTAATTAAATTTCATATGAGACGCAACTAAGAAGTAAGAACAAAAGCAAATGAACTAGTTAGTTCACAACTTTTCATATAAATCAACATGTAGAAGATTCATAAAAAAACAAGGTTTAAGCTAGCCTTTTAACTTTAGATAAATAGCTAAGAAGACATCACTATACACACTATATCAGAATATCGCCCGTTCAACTTTTGTACTCAACAACAAGAAAATGATGAGCAAAAAGTCAGTTAACTTAAGATTTCGTTTGTGCTTCTCTTGAATAAGAATAGGCTGTGTAGCACAGTCAATAGATTGATCATGCACACGATCTGGGGAGGAAAAAAGTTTAGCAAATTTTGCTAGCTCATGGCTAACCTTAGTTCGATCATGAAGAATTTTATTCAGATTAAATTCTCTCTCACTAGCGAGGATTAGCTTCATTGCACGAACCGGATGTGCATGCCACAATTTGTTCTCATCATGTACATATTGTTTGGATGATGCATGTCAATGGCAGGCAAGCAATGCAGTTTTGGCTGAAATTAAGGTTTCGTAGTCTTCAGCTCATTTTTCCTCCGCTTAATCAACTTCATCAACTATTTTCTTTTACACTTACAAACAAATCATATGCTCCTGTATTAGCTGAGACACTACTGTTGACTTAGGGAGTTTAAGTGAATTTATGGACGTGCTAATCTAGATTATTCCAGGGTTGTGGTATCCTTAGTGCTCAAGTGGTATATCATATGACTTCCTTCATGCCTTTCTTGCATTATGGTCATTAAACAACATAATAGTCGTCACACTGGTCATGATTGTATTGTTACCCCTCATGAGTTACACTATTCAGAGGCATGACACTTATCGTGTGGTTTACTTGACAAATGTTCTGACCATCGTCCACCACTCATCACTATATGCCTTATTACATACATGCATCTACACCATCTAGTACTCGTTCTTCTACTATTGGTTGCCATGTCATGCGGTGCTGCACATTCTATGCTGAGCTTCTGTTGGGTCTAGATAAGCTGAGATTTAGAGCAAACTGAAAGGAGATGCTGATCATGCTATCTCATTCTATGCAAATGTTGCACACTTGACAAGATTTCCACTGTCAACCACACAACTGCAAACCACAACAACAATAGCCCAGTTTGTCCATGATTTGCCTAGATGTTGTGGAGGGGACTTGGTGTGTGGCATATGAGGATCATGTGTGAGCGTATATCACGGGTACACATACTTTGACACGTTCGCTTCTTCCATCAACATCAGAAGAAAAGAAAGATGTAGTAGTTTTTCTCTTTTGTTTTACAGTGATAGCAGAAAAATGTTCTGTTGTTATTAGTTATGTAGTAACTATTTATTATTTTGGCTGTTGAGCTAAAATCCCTGCAACAATCTTCTGCTCGGCGGTAGGGGCATTTCACAGCAATAATAGATTCAATTAATCTTTGTGCAGAGTCAGAAATTAAATGGAATCATAAACTATTTCATCCATCCTTCATGTTGTGTATATAATCATTGAGTCATCTGAAGTGCTTGTGTTGGATGGGATGCTTGTCCTTGTCTGCATCCCAAAGAAAAACAACAAGCTCTTGTGCGCTTGTATGCAGAACTGTTCCAAAATTCAGAGATATAACTGAACAAATTCATCGACTGAAGTTGATTACTGAACATTCCTATTCTGGCAATGGTAGAGTAAATTATTCAAATTACCACACTTGCATCATTGTAATTGCGATGTAGATTGGCTGCAATACATGACATAATTTAATTGTGAACTAAGATTTTGTAAGCAACTTAACAACAATGCTCACGCAAGAGCATCGAATGACAAGAATAGCCACGCAATGTTCTGGTGTTACCAAGACGTGCATAGATGAGGAGGTAATGTCGATATCGAATGGAATAGCCAACGGTGTTGCTTAGAAATTCCATCTCATACAAAATTTATATATTTGCGGTAGTGGCAAATTATTTCCCTTTGCTCATCCAGCTGTAACGTAGAATCCCACCGAGGAACCTGAAATTAAGAAGCAAAGTACTGTAGTAACCTACATTTCATGTGGCGCCTTGTATTAGTACCAAATCGTAGGAGTCAACAACACCACGAGAAGAACGACCATACATTACCAACTTCCCTGTAGACATCATCTTGGAGGCGAAGCCGAGGTCCCTACTATCCACCTCTGACCCATTCCCGGACAAAAGTCTAAAATCCCTCTTGGATTAGGCGGCGGCAGCGTCTTGCGCGTCGTGTCCTCCATGGAGGTGCCGTCTTGGGAGGCTTGGGTGTTCGGGAGAGAGGTACTATGGGTGGTGGGCTCTGGGTGACAGTTGCAGCGGCAACGGTGTGGAGGTTGGCAGGAGGAGCGGCATCAGATCTACCGCGTCGACGATGATGAGTATCGGCGGCATGGTGCAGCTAGATATCGACGTCAGGTGTGTCTGGATGGATGAGCGCAGGGCGGTGGTGCTGTTTGGCGCCGTGGCGGCGTCGGCGACAGGCCTGGCAAGGCTATTGGATCAGTACCTGCTTTGAAGATGGATCGATGAAAGACGGCGGCAACGACCCATGAGAGTGCGTCGGGCCGGTTTGTGCCCCAGACCTGGTATGTGGCTCGGCTGGGGCCTCCGGCTTTAGATGTTAGGCTTAGGTGAGAGGTCTGCGTATTCGGTCAGCATTTCTGCACCCTTTCATCAAGTGGATAGGGGGAGCGACATATGTTACCAAGATAACGGATTCAGACTTGTTAATGTACTACTTTGTATGGTCTTCATGAATAATTAATAAAATGGCCTTTGCATCTCCCAGATGAAAAGGCCAAAGGTCATCTTCCTTTTTCAAAAAAAAGACTCACTCAGCCTGAAAAGATTGGCCTCTCGCTCGATCCTAGTGGGAAAAGATCACCTGAACACAGTTGAACACTGAAATGTAGCTTCAGCTTCTTCAAGAGCACACTCTGACAATCAGAGGATACTAGTTTGTGTGTGTGCAGTGGGTAAGAGGATACTAGTTTGTGTGTGCCGGGATCCTATTCGGGGTTTTCCTATTTGCCGCTCACTGCAGCAAATTGCCGGAGCGACGCACAGGGAATATGAACGTACGCTCGGGATGGGCCGGCCCATTAAATGTTTGTGCGCTTCCGGTTTTGGGAACTTTCTAGCTGGTTCCTAGCTGGTTTTCTCCGGTTTTGGGACCTTCTAGGAGATTCCTGAGCCGTTCGTTTTATCTTTTTATCTTTTTTTTTTCGTTTTTTATATTTTTCTGTTTTTCTTTTTACTGTTTCTTTTTCATTTTTTCATTTTTATGTTTTCAAGGTCATTTTCTTTTTATTTTCAAAAAAATATGTGTGTTACTCATAAATTGTTCAAAACTTCACAAGATCTTCTTGTTTTCCAATTTTGTTTCGAACTTTAAAAAACGTTCATGCATTTAAAAAATTGTTCAAAAGTTCAAAAAATGTTCCTCTTAAATTTTTATCCACATATTTCCAACATATTATTGATTTAAAAAATTGTTCACATAATAAAAAAATATTTGCCTTTTCCAAATTTAGTTCGAGGGTTTGAATAATTTCTTCAGAAGTTCAAAAAATATTCTTGTCTTTACAGTTTTGTTCATAAATTCAGAAAATGTTCGTAATTTTCAAAAAAAGTTCGCTATTTGAAAAACAATACTAGTTTTCTAAGTTTTGTTCAGGGTTTCAAAAATTGTTCAGATTTTTAGAAATGTTTCTGGTTTTTCCATTTTTGTTTACAAATTAGAAACATATTCTTGATATTAAAAATGTTCGCCTTCTCCTAATTTTGTTCACAGTTTTAAAAATTGTTCGCGTTTCAAAGTTTTCTTCAGATATTCAATAAATGTTTCATTTTTCCGAAAAAATGTTCGGTTTTTCAAAAGTTAACGTTTTCAATATATGTCAAGAGTGTCCCTTTTTTTGGAATTTTATGCGAGTTTGACTACTTAAACAATCGCGCTGCATATTATTCAGAAAAGCTGTCTAGGTCAACTGGCTCGGTCCATGAAGAGTCACCCGGGGCGAGTTCGAATCCAACGTGTAGCGCGCATCCTTTTTGCTGATTTTTTCCCGCATTGCTGGGTTCGCTACCTGGGCCGGCCCGATTAGTTCGGCGCCTGTGCGAAGCCCCGCTAGTCTTTCATTCTTTCCGGCTGGGCAACATTACTGGTGTGAATGTTCGCTACTGCTTCGGCGTCCGTCTCATACATATGTTCTCTGACCACCTCCATATTCCACGGCCTTATTGCAGCATGGATAAGATCCGACACAAACATAGGTGGATCAATGGACCGCGGGCACAGAGGCTATTCCACACGTAGGTCGCCCAGAAGCGACCGCACATTGAGTATACATGGGCCGGCCAAACTAGCTTATGTCCGGTTTTAGGAAGGTTCTAGAACCTCCTCAAATAGTTTTTTTCTTTTTTTCTTGTCATTTATTTTTCTTTTTTCCTTTATGTTTCCATTTTCGTCTTTTCTTTTCTTTTTCTCCCATTTTGATTTTTTGTTTTTCCTACCAAATTTCACTAATTTTTTCTGTAATCTAGGAAGATTTTTTCAAATCGGTGAATATTTTTTTGAGCCTGGGTGAACAATTTTTCGAATCTGGGTGAACTTTTTTTCAAATTCAAAATTTTCTCATCGATTCATAAAATTTGCATCATTTTTTTCAGAAATGTTCATGAATGTTTAAGAAATGATCATCGTATTTCAAAAAACTTATTGAATTCCAAATTTGTTCATCAAATTAAAAAATGTTTTGAAATACGGGAATAGTTTTTTCAAATTTTTGATTTCTTTTTCGAAATACAAACATTTTTTGAATCAGGATGAATTTTTTAATTCAAAATTTATTCATCGAATTGAAAAATATTAATCATTTTTTTAAAAAATGTTCATGAAGTGAAGGCCTCTAGTTTGTCTAGGAGATACCAGAGCTTGATTTGTATGAGAAACAACAAAACACGGATTCAGTGAGGAACAACTTTATTGAATTTTTGGACTTGCTAATCTTGATTATTCCAATTGTTGTTGCCTTGGTGTTCCGTTCATATAAGTAGTGCCCTGCAATTTCACATATGACAACTTCCTTCTTGCCCTTGTTGCATTGTTGGTCATGCTTGTTATTGTTGCACCTCATGAGCCATGAGTCACACCATTCCGAAGCATCATGCTTACCGTGTGATTTATTCAACTGAAGTTTTGGGCATCACTCACTCTGACTTGTTATATATCTCTAGACCATTTACAGTGCCGTTGTGTCACCTCACTCCTTTTGTTGGGGTTCAAGAGAGAAGTCATGAGGTGCCACATTCTTTGCTGAACTTTTGTTGTGTCTCGCCGACGAGCTGAGATTTTAGAAGAAACTGCAACGAGATGTGGACCAGTCAAGTATTTGTCGAACTGGTGAACACTTAAAATTTTGGTTGTAAAACATGCTGCTCCAGCTGAGAGCAGTCATACACCAGTTTGGGCATAATGTATCCGAATGCAGCGAGCAAGGCGTAACCGTTGGTGTATAGCATCCAGTGAACTCTCAAGAAACAAGAATCAAAAGACGCTATTCCATGGGTGGCGAACATGAGATAGTACAATTCAAGACATGTATATCTCTCGGTGTTATTGTGTCTGTTCTTACCGCTATTCACAGTTTACAGATTCAGAGAACCTCAGTCTAGTTATATGAAACCTATGTTTGTTCAGAGTCGGAAATGAACTGGAATCAGCAGATTATTTAATCCATCCTCTAAGTGTGTATAATCCTTTTATCATCTGAAATGTTTGTGTTTTGATGGGATGTTTGTTCTTGTCTGCATCCCATGCTGTGTTCCACGGAGGGAAAAAGTAAGAAAATCATGTATGCATAATTGCTTCAGAATTCATAGAGATAACTAAAGAAACTCTTCGATTATAGTTGATAACTGAACAAATTCAGAGAACTCACTCAATTTTGGTCAAATGGTAGAGTAAATTATCTAAACTGTCATGCCAGTCACACTTTGCAATGTTGTAACTAAGGTGTAAAATGGCAGCAATGCATGGTACAACTTGCTTCTGAACTAAGCTTCCAAACAACTTCCCACCAGTGCTCACTCAAGAGCATAGAAATGACAGAATGAAAAGCCACTGTATTAATCCTTCTGTTACCACACATTCCTAGCTACTCGGGCTGCTAGCCGCATAGGTACAAGTTGCCATTACGTTCCGACGCCTCATGTTCACTAAGATAGCAACTGGTGAGGAATCCTTCTTGGAGTCACTGGTGCCAGACAAGCTTCAGGTTCAGGCTTATCGCTGCGCTTCCATTTAAGATACCGAGTGATTGAGATTTTTCTTGTACATGATCAACTCTTCTGACTATTGCTCAATTAAGTACAATTTGGCCATGGTGACAGAATCTGGGTCACGCAGTTGGACCTAGCATATTATAGAAGTAAAGATACTGTTGGAAATATGAGCAATTTACCGAATGATTTTATTAACAAAAATACTAGATAAAGCATGACTAAAATAGCAAATATCATGCAATCTCACAGAGAGAAGGTAAGCATCGTCTGCATATATGAACTTGAGATAAACACATCTAGAACAGACACTAGATGAAGTTGTTTATACGAAACAGAACCTAACATACGTAGGGCAGAAACTAGAGCCAAGAACTGTAGGAGGACTTCTAACAGAAGGAGAAGAACACGTATGGCACAGCAGCAGCAGAAGCACTGGACTTGGGGTCGGTGTCCTCGCCTGCCATGTCGTCGAGGAGGTCGTGGACGTCGGGGAAGAAATGGTCGTCGGGGAAGTAGTCGTCGGCGACCGGATCGTCGTGATGAAGCAGCCAGAGTCGACCGAGCGCCCCCAAAACCTTATCACCCTTCTCCCGTACAGGACTCAAAAGGTGCAGTCTCGGAGGCCTACTGTCCCGACTTGTGGTGCACGCCGCAAGCCGGGATGAGGAAGATCGTAGCAGCAGCGCAGTGATCAGGAACTTGTGGCGAGAGGAGGAAGAGATTCTGGTGCGTCTCTCTGAGAGGAGCGACCTCCCTTTTATAGACGCAAGAGAAGGAGGCGAGAGGCTGCACCGGGAGCTGAAGAGAACGAGGGAGACGAAACGAACAGGCAGCAGGCGAAGAGGTGTGGCGTTCGTATTCAATCTCCACTACAGCAAAACGTTTCAGCTTCCGCGTGACCTTTCGTATACCCGTAGTGCGTGGCAAAAATTTAGACATCGGCTCAGCTCATTCCCGCAACCCGCGGCGCGTCGTGACGATGCGTGGCGTGGCGAGGCGGGCGACGGAGGAGGAGCGTGCGTGGATGTCCCTCTTGTTCTCTTGCTCATACAAGTGGAGAAAGAGCCTCCCTTATAAAGAGGTACGACTCCCTCTAAACTAGCAATGTGGGACTAAACTTTAGTTCCACCTCTTGCCTTGCACAAATGGGCTGCGTGGGCCTCTAGGATTTATTAGGAATTTCTGATATTGCTATTGGGCTAGGCCCAAAATAGTCAAAATTCCAGCAATCCCCCACCAGATCCCAGAGGCACACAAAATTTGCCTTTGGTCCCAAAATACTGTTTTATATACCGGTACTGCAGTGGAGACTGTTAAGTTGAACTTCCACCTAGAACCCTATGCTACACTAGTAAGCAACTTGAACAGTGGACTGGGCCTTGAACTGCAAGTTTTCTGCGAATCTAGTTTCACATAAAGCCTTGACCGATACGTGGCTACCGTGGGTCTTCCCCGCGGGTGGAGCTTATGCGTCATACTCCGTGACCTTTCATCAGTTTACTAGAGAGAACCCTACTCTCATAGATTGCGACGTTTAACAATCAGACTCATATAGGTGCGTTCTTCAAAAGATGTTCTGCAGGACAACATCTCTGCTTCAAACAGCCACTTAGAACACATTAAGATATACATCAACCTGCCATGCAGATTTAGGAGAGTATTGCATCTTCATGGAGTGGTATTTTAACAGTAAGGATACTCTCCTCCCAGTTGACCAACAGCTTGTCTTCCACATCTAATTCATGGGATCTCCGATCACAAAGAATAGGTTACCACTGTGAACAACTCATATTGTGGGTCTCATACCCATCTCCCTCGATGCATTATCTATCACATTACGTGATAGACCCTTAGTAAAAGGATCTGCCAGATTTTTGGACGTTTGGATATAATCCAATGCAATAACTTCGGAGTTTCTCATTTTTCTGACAGACTTTAACCTTCTCTGAACGTGTCTTAATGACTTCATGTTATCCTTTGAGCTGCTCACTTTAGTGATCACAGTTTGATTGTCACAGTTCATAAGGATACCCGGTACATGTGTCTCAACTACCGACAAGTCATTCAAGAGCCCACGAAGCCAATCTGCTTCGACTGTAGCTGTATCTAGTGATGTGAGTTCTGCTTCCATTGTTGACCTTGTTAAGATGGTCTGCTTGCAAGACTTCCAAGAAACAGCGCCACCTACATGAGTGAATACATAACCGCTCGTGGCCTTTATCTCATCCGCATCTGAGATCCAGTTTGAGTCACTATACCCTTCAAGCACCTTTGGGTGCCCAGTGTAGTGAATTCCATAATTCGCAGTGCCTTTCAAATAACGCAAAACTCTCTCTAGAGCTTTCTAATGCACATCTCCTGGTTTTGAAACAAACCGACTCAGTTTGCTAACAGCAAAAGAGATGTCAGGTCTTGTAGCACTGGCTAAGTACATAAGCGAGCCAATAATCTGAGAATATTTCAATTGGTCTTTAGCAATTCTCCGATTCTTTCGAAGCAACACACTAGGATCATATGGTGTTGGAGAGGGCTTGCAGCCACTATAGCCAAAGCGACTCAAGATCTTTTCCACATAGTGAGATTGAAGCAGTGTAATCCCACCATCATCATCTCTCAACAACTTGATGTTCAGAATGACATCAGCCACTCCTAAATCCTTCATCTCAAAACAGCGAGATAGGAAATCCTTGACCTCCTTAATAACATTCAGATTTTTTCCGAAAATCAGTATGTCATCAACATACAAGCAAAGCATAACTCCCTCGCCCCCACCATGGCGATAGTACACACATTTGTCAGCTTCGTTCACAAAAAAGCCTGCAGCTGTTAAAGTTCTTTCGAACTTCTCATGCCACTGTTTGGGTGCTTGCTTGAGTCCATACAAAGACTTGACAACTTGCACACTTTCCTTCCCGACCATCTATTACAAACCCATCTGGTTGTTCCATATAAATTTCCTCATCCAACTCTCCATTTAGGAAAGCAGTCTTAACATCCATTTGATGAACGAGAAGACCATGTGAGGCAGCTAATGAAAGTAGAACTCGAATAGTGGTCAGTCGAGCCACAGGTGAGTAAGTATCAAAGAAGTCTTCACCTTCCTTTTGGGTATAACCCTTAGCCACGAGCCGAGCCTTGTACTTTTCGATAGTACCATCAGGCCTAAGCTTCTTCTTGAATACCCATTTGCATCCTATAGGTTTGCACCCATAAGGACGATCAGTTATCTCCCAAGTTTCATTCGCCAAGATGGAATCCATCTCGCCATTTAACTGCTTCCTTCCAGTAGTCAACATCTTCAAATGCATAGGCCTCTGAAATAGAACTGGGAGTGTCATCTATGAGATACACAAGAAAATCATCACCAAAGGACTTTGCAGTCCTCTGTCTCTTGCTCCTAATAGGAACTTCATTGTTCTCCTCCACAGGACTTTCAAAGTGTTCCATCGAAATGGCAGGTTCAGTAATTGTAACTGGTTCCTGATTCGATGAACTAGGCATCTCCTGATTAGATGAGGTAGCCATACCCTTCATGGGAAAGATATCTTCAAAGAAAGTCGCATCATTCGACTCCATGATCGTACCGACATGCATGTCAGGTACCTCAGATTTTACAACCAAGAATCTATAGCCAATGCTATGAAAAGCATATCCCAGGAAAACACAATCCACAGTCTTTGGTCCAAGCTTCCGCTTCTTTGGAATTGGAACATTGACTTTCGCCAAACAACCCCATGTTCGCAGATAAGAGAGTTTTAACCTTTTCTTCTCCCATTCCTCGAATGGAGTTATCTCTTTGTTCTTTGTGGGAACTCGGTTTAGGACATGACATGCAGTCAATATTGCCTCCCCCACCATGCCTTGGAGAGACCCGAAGTGTCTAACATGGCGTTAACCAAATCTGTTAGAGTACGGTTCTTTCTTTCGCCACCCCATTTGGTGAGGTGAATAGGAGGCGTCCTCTCATGGATTATACCATGTTCCGCACAAAAACATCAAATTCATTGGAAAATACTTCCACCACGGTCGGACCTAAGCCTCTTGATTTTTCGATCAAGTTGGTTTTCCACTTCAGCTTTATAGATCTTGAAAAAGCTCAAAGCCTCACCCTTAGATTTCAGAAGATACACACGACAATATCTAGTGGAGTCGTCAATTAACGTCATGAAATATTTCTTTCCACCTTTTGTCAAAACACCATTAATTTCACATAGATCTGAATGTATAAGTTCTAGTGGTGCAAGATTTCTCGTCTCCGCAGTCACGTGAGACTTACGAGGTTGCTTAGCTTGCACGCACACTTGACACTTAGATCCCTTGACAGTGGTGAAACTAGGGATTAAGTTCAACTTCGCTAGTCGCGACATGCAACCAAAGTTAACATGACAAAGACGTGAATGCCACACATTTGATTCACTATTGTTGCAAATATGATTAACAACTTTATTGCAAACGTCTGACAAGGATAAACGAAACAGGCCTCCTGAGTCATAGCCTTTACCGACAAAGGTTCCATACTTGGATATTACAAATTTATTCGACTCAAAGACAAGCTTGTAGCCATCTCTACACAGAAGAGATCCGCTAACAAGATTTTTATTGACGGAGGGGACATAATGCACGTTCTTCAGCCGCACGGTCTTCCTCGAAGTAAACTTCAGATCGACCTTGCCAACACCACGAACAGAAGCACTTGAACCGTTGCCCATCAGCACGGTTGAAGTCCCTGCGGTCTGATAAGACGAAAACATGGAAATATCACCGCATACATGCACATTAGCACCTGTGTCAATCAACCAATCAGGAGAATGACATACTGAAAGAATAGTGGGAAATATACCATACACAGCATCCTTCATGTCAGTGTCTCCAATGACAACATTAGCGGTATTGCTGCCTTTCCCAGGATGACGCTTGTCATAGCGATTAGGGCAACTAGGAGCCCAATGATCAGGATCTCCACACACATGACAAGCACCTTTCTTCTTGCCATTCTTCTGAAGGAAATATGCTCTAGAGGCAATAATAAAGTTATTATTTATTTCCTTATTTCATGATAAATGTTTATTATTCATGCTAGAATTGTATTAACCGGAAACATGATACATGTGTGAATACATAGACAAACATATAGTCACTAGTATGCCTCTACTTGACTAGCTCATTAGTCAAAGATGGTTATGTTTCCTAACCATAGACATGTGTTGTTATTTGATTAATGGGATCACATCATTAGGAGAATGATGTGATTGACATGACCCATTCCGTTAGCCTAGCACTTGATCGCTTAGTATATTGCTATTGCTTTCTTCATGACTTATACATGTTCCGGTAACTATGAGATTATGCAACCCCGTTTACGGAGGAACACTTTGGTACTACCAAACGTCACAACGTAATGGGTGATTATAAAGGAGTACTACAGGTGTCTCCAAAGGTACATGTTGGGTTGGCGTATTTCGAGATTAGGTTTTGTCACTCCGATTGTCGGAGAGGTATCTCTGGGCCTTCTCGGTAATACACATCATATAAGCCTTGCAAGCATTGCAACTAATAAGTTAGTTGCGAGATGATGTATTACGGAACGAGTAAAGAGACTTGTCGAACGAGATTGAACTAGGTATTGGATACCGACGATCGAATCTCGGGCAAGTAACATACCGATGACAAAGGGAACAACGTATGTTGTTATGCGGTTTGACCGATAAAGATCTTCGTAGAATATGTAGGAACCAATATGGGCATCCAGGTTCCGCTATTGGTTATTGACCAAGAATAGTTCTCGGACATGTCTACATAGTTCTCGAACCCGTAGGGTCCGCACGCTTAACGTTTCGATGACAGTTATATTATGAGTTTACATGTTTTGATGTACCGAAGGAGTTCGGAGTCCCAAATGAGATCGGGGACATGACGAGGAGTCTCGAAATGGTCGAGACGTAAAGATTCATATATTGGATGATATGTTTAGGCCAAGGGGTCATGCCCATGAGGCTTTAGGTCGGTGCAACAAGAGTTTTGCGGAGGCCAGGGGGCCAAACGCCGGAGACCCTGGCGTCTGGCCCTGGGCCAGACGCCGAGGCCCATGGCGTCTGGGCCAGACGCCAAGGATTGTGGCGTTTGGTCCTGGAGTCCGAGTGGGACTCTTGCCTTTCGGGCAAAACCGACTTTGAGGAGGCTTTTGCTCCAAGTTTCGACCCCGGGGCTCAACATATGAATAGAGGGGCAGGGCTAGCACCAAAGATACAATAATTGATCCCTTGGATCTCTTAGCCGTGTGCGGTGCCCCCCTCCACCATATTCCACCTCGGTCATATCTTCGCGGAGTTTAGGCGAAGCCCTGCGCCGGTAGAGCATCATCATCGTCACCACGCCGTCGTGCTGACGGAACTCATCCCCGACACTTTGTTGGATCGGAGTCCGGGGATCGTCATCGAGCTGAACGTGTGCTGAACTCGGAGGTGCCGTACGTTCGGTACTTGGATCGGTCGGATCGTGAAGACGTACGACTACATCAACCGCGTTGTCATAACACTTCCGCTTACGGTCTACGAGGGTACGTGGACAATACTCTCCCCTCTCGTTGCTATGCCCTCACCATGATCTTGCGTGTGCGTAGGAAAATTTTGAAATTACTACGTTCCCCAACATCTTCTTCTTGAAGTTCGTGTGTTGCACAGCCTTGTTCTTTCCATCAAACTTTGCTTTACCATCAAACTTGCCCTTGTTCTTGAACTTGTGGGGCTGGAAGTTCTGCTTCTGTACCACATTGGCACTAGATCCTCCCTCAATACCTTGAGCACGTGTGTCCTTTGCTCTCGCCTTTTCTTCCACATTAAGAGTACCAATGAGATTCGGAACGGAAAACTCCTGTCTCTTATGCTTCAGTAAGGTAGCAAAGTTCCTCCATGAAGGAGGAAGCTTAGTAATGATACCCCCGGCAACAAACTTGTCCGGTAGTATGCAATTGAAGTGCTCAAGTTCTCTAGCAAATGACTGTATCTCATGAGCCTGCTCAACCACGGAGCGCTCTTCAGTCATCCTGTAATCATAGAATTGCTCCATGATGTACAGCTCAGTGCCGGCATCCGAGACCCCAAACTTGGCCTCGAGTGCGTCCCACATATCTTTTCCATTGTCAATTGACGCATAAGCATCAACTATGTTCTCACCAAGAACACTCAAGAGAGCAGCCTTAAACAAGCTATCCATTTTCTGAAAAGCTTGTGCCTGTTGGGCATCTTGCTCTCCTTCAGGTTTGGCAAGAGTGGCGTCATAGCAGCTCATGGTCCTAAACCATAAGACTGCTCTCACGCGCCACCTCTTATAGTGGATACCCTCAAACATAGGAGGTCTCATGGAAGCAGCAAAACCACTCGGGGTAAATTGCCTATAATAAGGTTTTTGGATTGTTGGAAATATGAGCAATTTACCGAATGATTTTATTAACAAAAATACTAGATAAAGCATGACTAAAATAGCAAATATCATGCAATCTGACAGAGAGAAGGTAAGCATCGTCTGCATATATGAACTTGAGATAAACACATCTAGAACAGACACTAGATGAAGTTGCTTATACGAAACAGAACCTAACGTACGTAGGGAAAAAACTAGAGCCAAGAACTGTAGGAGGATTTCTAACAGAAAGGAGAAGAACACGTACGGCACAGCAGCAGCAGAAGCACTGGACTTGGGGTCGGTGTCCTCGCCTGCCATGTCGTCGAGGAGGTCGTGGACGTCGGGGATGAAATCGTCGTCGGGGAAGTAGTCGTCGGCGACCGGATCGTCCGTGATGAAGCAGCCAGTAGTCGCGCTGAGCGCTCCCCAAAAACCTTATCACCCTTCTCCCGTACAGGACTCAAAAGGTGCGGTCTCGGAGGCCTACTGTCCCGACCTGTGGTGCACGCCGCAAGCCGGGACGAGGAAGATCGTAGCAGCAGCGCAGTGATCAGGAACTTGTGGCGAGAGGAGGAAGAGATTCTGGTGCGTCTCTTTGAGAGGAGCGACCTCCTTTTTATAGGCGCAAGAGAAGGAGGCGAGAGGCTGCGCCGGGAGCTGAAGAGAATGAGGGAGATGAAACGAACAGACAGCAGGCAAAGAGGTGCGCCGTTCGTATTCAATCTCCACTACAGCAAAACATTTCAGCTTCCGCGTGACCTTTCGTATACCCGTAGTGAGTGGCAAAAATTTAGACATCGGCTCGGCTCATTCCCGCAACCCGCGGCGCGGCGCGTCGTGGCAAGGCGTGGCGTGGCGGGCGGCGGAGGAGGAGCGTGCGTGGATGTCCCTCTTGTTCTCTTGCTCATACAAGTGGAGAAAGAGCCTCCCTTATAAAGAGGTTCGGCTCCCTCTAAACTAGCAATGTGGGACTAAACTTTAGTTCCACCTCTTGCCTTGCACAAATGGGCTGCGTGGGCCTCTAGGATTTATTAAGAATTTCTTAAATTGCTATTGGGCTAGGCCCAAAATAGTCAAAATTCCAGCAGATACTGGATACAGAGGTTATGGTGCTCATATAGGTGCATTATTTGGATGAAGTGAAGGCATTTAGTTTGTCTCAGAGATTAACAGAGCAGTCAGAGCTTGATTTATAGAGAAACAACAGAACACAGATTCGGTGAGGAACAACTTTGATGTTAGGGAGTTTAATTAAGTGAATTTTTGGACTTGCTATTATTCCAACTATTGTTGCCTTAGCCTTAGTGCTCACATAAGCTTCTTGAAGAAAAACTAGTGCTCACATAAGTAGCGCACTGCAATTTTACATATGACGACTTCCTTCATGCCCTTTGTTGCACTATGGTCAGTTGGTCATGCTTGTTACTGTTACACCATATGAGCAATGAGTCACACCATTCCGCAGCATCACACTTACAGTGTGATTTATTCAACTGAAGTTTTGGCCTCACTCACTTTGCCTTGTTATATATCTGTAGACCATTTCTGGTGCTGCTGTGTCAGCTCACTCATTCTATTGGGGTTCGGGTGAGAAGTCATGAGGTGCCACATTCTTTGCTGAAATTTTGTTGTGCCTAGCCGACGAGCTGAGATTTTATACTATATACCTAAGGAGTTCATCCCCACTACCAAATTTATCTAAACATGCAAACTATCCACGTCACACCACATGCCCCACACATTTCATATCAGAAAAAACCAACAAATAGTGCGACACAACTTCTGTTTACTTATCAAGCATTTGCTCTTCCACTACGACTTCTGTTTAGGGGGGCAGAGGAAAGGATCAGCCATCTCGGTTGTTTGTTTTTCTGTCTTCCATAGTAAATGGGGTAGTCAAAGAGGCACGATGCATGCGTAACACCGGTGCTTGATCTACACATCTCCTCCTCGTATTCATAATGAAGCCGTCTCCACTAGAATCGATCTCCAAGGTGTGCAACCTCATCACCAAACCGAGATGGAGATCGATGTTGCGCTTCGACCGTGCTGACGCCCGCCCGCAGCGCCTACGTGGTACCTCCATCATCTTCGCCTAGCCATGACGACGTGCCTGGAAGGCGCCGCCGCACTCTTGCAGCGCCTCCCTGGTGCCCCACGCCCGCTTCGCACGGCCATGACGACAAGCCTGGACGGCGCCGCTGCACGTCTGCTGTGCTTCACTACTGCCTCGCTACAACTTCGCCCAGCCACGACGCCGCGCCTGGATGGCGCCACCACATGCCTGCAGCGCCTCCCCGTTGCCCCTCATTGGCTTCGCTCGACCAACCATAGTTGATCGTCTGCATTGGCTTCGTCGGTCCGGCGCTACCCTCGGCACCCACCCCACAGTGTACGTACCCTCATCCCCTCCTCCCTTTGCTCTGGTGTGGAGCTTCACGAGACGAACAGCATGAAGTATGGTGGGAGAGGAAAAAGAGAGGATCTTTACAGAATTACAGTTCTGCATGCCTCTGTCATTCTTATTCAGTTATCTACATCAGACATCACTATGGTCGACGAGCGTGGTTGTAAGCTATTCTCCTTGCCTATTATTTCGATGTGGTACTTTGTGCTTAGTTATGCACACAAACATATGATTTTTTTTTGCTTGCCGAGTTGTTTGCTTGGGATGCATTGTGAATTGGTGACTGAGGTTTAATTGTAGGCCCATTCTTGCGTACGTTCAGAAAGGATGATAGTGTTGCTGTTCCGGGACAGCATGTTTCAGCCATTGAGAAGTTCACGTATAAACATAAGACTAACTTCATCTTGTATTTATATATTTCACGGTATATCCCCTACTTGCTCACATGTTTCCTTCTATGTGTAGTAGCTGCATGCACTGCTTTATTGCTTCTTTAGAGTTTCAACCGTAGCCTTTGTTACCAAATTGGAACATGTTTATTCAGATTTCAGAGGCAACAAATCATCCGGGAAAAAAGAGAGGCAACAGATCAAATATGAACATGTTTTTCAGATTTCAGAGGCTTGCTACAAATCTCTTGAATTTTTATCAGTTCTAATCACCACTTCACCATAGAAGCTCTTTATTTTTGTTCTCACTTACCTTTGCAATTTTTGTCCAGTGACTAATGGTGTGATGATCTTAACAATGGCTCTTCGGGGGATAATTTAGTATTCAATGTATCATTTGGGTGAATGCAATATTTATCTTTGTGGATATTAGTCGAATCGGAAATTAAATTGAAGCTGAAATTCCTCGAGTTGTGCCCCTCAAAAAATATCCTCGAGTTGTGTATCTCGATTGAGTGGCCAATTAGATCTTCCTCTTTTTTCTTTTGTTTACTCTTTTTTATGAAATCTTTAATACTAAATTGCAAACTATAAAGATTCAATATTCCATAGTAAAAAAAAGTCTGCAACAATTTATATGCAGATGTTCCCGCCGCAACGCGCGAGGAATCATCTCGTTCAACTGAAGTTTCGGCCTCACTCAGTTTGCCTTGTTATATATCTGTAGACCATTTGTGGTGCTGCTGTGTCAGCTCACTCATTTTGTTGGGGTTCGGGTGAGAAGTCATAAGGTTCCACATTCTTTGCCGAATTTTGTTGTGTCTCGCCGACAAGCTGAGATTTTACAAGAAACTGCAAGAAGATGTGGGCCATTCAGGTCTTTGCCCGTCTAGTGCACACTTAAAATTTCAGTCATAAACACACCCTGCTCCAAATAAGAGTAGTCATACACCAGTTTGCTGCTCTCATTTTACTAGCGAAAAGTTTGTTACCCAGGCTGCTGGCCGGCATAGGCACCTGATGCTGGCTCAAGGAACCAACTGGTAAGGCACTTGTAGGCGCCGGCGCCAACCTTCAGGTCCAGGCTCTTCATAGTGCTTCCATTAGAGCTATCGGATGCATTCTCCAATCGATGTTGCCTTAGTGCTCTGATAAGTATCATCTGAAACGTGTGTGTTAGATTGGACATTTGTTCTTGTCTAATCCCATATGATGTTGTGTATCCTATCATCACGCCACTCCATTGGAAAAAGAGAGTACATCAGGGCATCACGCCACTCCATTGCGGTTCCCACTCATAATAAAGTTTCCTAGGGATAGAAACTTCCAACTCAAGTTTTTCTTCATAAGATTGCATCAAAGCATCAACGATATGTTTGGTAAAGACTTTATTTTGACTATAAGCATGAGGAGAATTTAGAACGGATTGCAACAAGGAAATACAATCTATCAAAGAGAAATTATCATAATTAAATTTCTTGAAATCCAAAATAGTGGGTTCATTAATATCTAATGTTTTGATCTCTTCAATCCCACTTTTATCAATTTTAGCATCAAGACTAAAAACTCTGAATTTTTGGAACGCCTTCTAGGTAAAGGTGGATCATATTCAGTCTCATCATTATTAAGATTCATATTGCAAAACAAAGATTTAATAGGGGACACATCAATAACTTTTAGATCTTTATCTTTATTTTCATAGAAATTTGAAGAACACGCTTTCACAAAGCAATCTTTCTTAGCACGCATCCTAGCGGTTCTTTATTTGCACTCATCAATGGAAATTCTCATGGCTTTGAGAGACTCATTGATATCATGCTTAGGAGGAATAGATCTAAGTTTTAAAGAATCAACATCAAGAGAAATTCTATCAACGTTCCTAGCCAATTCATCAACTTTAAGCAATTTTTCTTCAAGCAAAGCATTGAAAAATCTTTTGCAAATTCATAAATTCCTTAACACTAATCTCAAATTTAGAAGGCATCTTATTAAAGTTTCCATAAGAATTGTTGTAGGAATTACCATAATTATTAGAGGAATTACTAGGATAAGGCCTAGAATTAAAGTTTCCTCTATAAGCGTTGTTACCAAAATTATTCCTACCAACAAAATTCACATCCATAGGTTTATTATTCTCAATCAAAGTAGACAAAGGCATATCATTAGGATCAGAAGAAACACTCTTAGTAGCAAATAATTTCATAAGTTCATCCATCTTTCCACTCAAAACATTAATTTCTTCTATCGCATGCACTTTTTTATTAGTAGATCTTTTAGTCTGCCATTGAGAATAATTAACCATAATATTATCTAGGAGTTTAGTAGCTTCCCCTAAAGTGATTTCCATAAAAGTGCCTCCCGCGGCCAAATCTAAAATATTTCTAGAAGCAAAATTCAATCCGGCATAAATTTTTCGTATAATCATCCATAAATTCAAACCATGCGTAGGGCAATTACGTATCATTAATTTCATCCTCTCCCAAGCTTGTGCAACATGTTCATGATCAAGTTGCTTAAAATTCATAATATCATTTCTAAGAGAGATGATCTTAGCGAGAGGAAAATACTTAGAGATAAAAGCATCTTTGCACTTATTCCATGAATCAATACTATTTTTAGGCAAAGACGAAAACCAAGCTTTAGCACAATCTCTAAGCGAAAAAGGAAATAGCTTCAATTTAACAATATCATTGTCCACATCTTTCTTCTTTTGCATATCACATAAATCAACGAAGCTATTTAGATGGGTAGCGGCATCTTCACTAGGAAGACCGGCGAATTGATCTTTCATGACAAGATTCAACAAAGCAGCATTGATTTCACAAGATTCAGTATCGGTAAGAGGAGCAATCGGAGTGCTAAGGAAATCATTATTGTTGGTATTGGTAAAGTCACATAATTTGGTATTATCTTGTGCCATCGTGACAAACAAGCAATCCAACACACGAGCAAACAAGAAGCGAACAAAAAGAGGCGAACAGAAAAGAGAGGGCGGACAAAACGGCAAGGGTGAAGTGGGGGAGAGGAAAAACGAGAGGCAAATGGCAAATAATGTAATGCGGGAGATAAGGGTTTATGATGGGTACTTGGTATGTTGACTTCTGCGTAGACTCCCCGGCAACGGCGCCAGAAATCCTTCTTGCTATCTCTTGAGCACTGCGTTGGTTTTCCCTTGAAGAGGAAAGGGTGATGCAGCAAAGTAGCGTAAGTATTTCCCTCAGTTTTTGAGAACCAAGGTATCAATCCAGTAGGAGGCCACGCACGAGTCCCTCGCACCTACACAAACAAATAAATCCTCGCAACCAACGCGATAAGGGGTTGTCAATCCCTACACGGTCACTTACGAGAGTGAGATCTGATAGATATGATAAGATAATATTTTTTTGGTATTTTTATGATAAAGATGCAAAGTAAAGAAAGTAAAATAAAAACGTTGCCAGAAATAGCTTGTTGTCAGGAGATTAATATGATGGAAAATAGACCCGGGGGCCATAGGTTTCACTAGTGGCTTCTCTCAAGAGCATAAGTATTACGGTGGGTGAACAAATTACTATTGAGCAATTGACAGAATTGAGCATAGTTATGAGAATATCTAGGTATGATCATGTATATAGGCATCACGTCCGAGACAAGTAGACCGACTCCTGCCTGCATCTACTACTATCACTCCACACATCGACCGCTATCCAGCATGCATCTAGAGTATTAAGTTCATAAGAACAGAGTAACGCTTTAAGCAAGATGACATGATGTAGAGGGATAAACTCATGCAATATGATATAAACCCCATCTTGTTATCCTCGATGGCAACAATACAATACGTGCCTTGCTGCCCCTATTATCACTGGGAAAGGACACCGCAAGATTGAACCCAAAGCTAAGCACTTCTCCCATTGCAAGAAAGATCAATCTAGTAGGCCAAACCAAACTGATAATTCAAAGAGACTTGCAAAGATAACCAATCATACATAAAAGAATTCAGAGAAGATTCAAATATTGTTCATAGATAAACTTGATCATAAACCCACAATTCATCGGTCTCAACAAACACACCGCAAAAGAAGATTACATCGAATAGATCTCCACAAGAGAGGGGGAGAACATTGTATTCAGATCCAAAAAGAGAGAAGAAGCCATCCAGCTAATAACTATAGACCCGAAGGTCTGAGGTAAACTACTCATACATCATCGGAGAGGCTATGGTGTTGATGTAGAAGCCCTCCTTATCGATGCCCCTTCCGACGGAGCTCCGGAACAGGCCCCAAGATGGGATCTCACGGGTACAGAAGGTTGCGGCGGTGGAATTAGGTTCTTGGCTCCGTATCTGGTAGTTTGGGGGTACGTAGGTATATATAGGAGGAAGGAGTACGTCGGTGGAGCAACAGGGGCCCACGAGGGTGGAGGGCGCGCCCAGGGGGGTAGGCGTGCCCCCCTACCTCGTGCCCTCCTGGTTGATGTCTTGACGTAGGGTCCAAGTCCTCTGGATTATGTTCATTCCGAAAATCACGTTCCCGAAGGTTTCGTTCCGTTTGGACTCCGTTTGATATTCTTTTTCTGGGAAACTCTGAAATAGGCAAAAAATAGCAATTCTGGGCTGGGCCTCCGGTTAATAGGTTAGTCCCAAAAATAGTATAAAAGTGTATAATAAAGCCCAATAATGTCCAAAACAGATAATATAGCATGGAGCAATCAAAAATTATAGATACGTTGGAGACGTATCAAGAGCATCTTTATAGTCACCCAGTTATGTTTTGATGTTTGATAGCACACTAAGTGTTCCTTCGGTATTCGGGAGTTGCATAATCTCATAGTCATAGGAACATGTACAAGTCATGAAGAAAGCAATAGCAACAAACTAAACGATCATCATGCTAAGCTAACGGATGGGTCTTGTCAATCACATCATTCTCTAATGATGTGATCCCGTTAATAAAATGACAAATCATGTCTATGGCTAGAAAACTTAACCATCATTGATTAACGAGCTAGTCAAGTAGAGGCATACTAGTGACACTCTGTTTGTTTATGTATTCACACATGTACTAAGTTTCTGGTTACTCATATGTCACCATGCAGTTTGGTCGCTCCATTCATGCCATCCAAACCGACAATGGGAAGGAATTCGATAACCTTGCGGTTCGCAGTCTCCTCGCCACACATGGGAAGATTTTTCGTCTCACTAGCCCCTATACCTCGCAAAAAAATGGGCGGGCCAAACGGGTCCTACCACTCTTAATGATTGCGTCCGCACCCTATTGTTCCATGCTAACGTGCCACCCCGTTTCTGGCCCGACGCCCTCGCCACCGCATCACTTCTTATCAACATTCGTCCATGCCGCGTTCGCGGCAACTTTGCACCACACCACCTGCTTTTCAGGAGCCCGCCATCCTATGACGACCTTCGCATCTTCGCCTGGCTTTGCTACCCCAGCATCGCCTCTACCACCCCTCATAAACTTGCTCCTCGCTCTCCCGCATGCATCCTCTTGGGCTACCTCCCAACACCAAGGGCTACTGCTGCTACGACCCTATCTCACTCCGTGTTTTCACCTCTAGACATGTTTACTTAGATGAAAGGGTTTTTCCGTTTCAGTAGGTACCACCGTCCGACTCGCCGACGACTTCACCACCGGCTCTTGGCGACTCGGCTTTGGGCTCCCTTGGTACGCATGCGCGCCCTCGAGCCCACCTCGGGCTGCTCCTGGCTTCGGCCCCCTGCCCCACTCAAGGGTTGCGGGCTCGGCACCTGGCCCCGCTGCTTCGGCCGATGCTGCGGCGCCCCCGACGCCCCTTCTTCCACGACAACGGTCGCGTCGGCGCCTTCCTCGCCACCGGCTCCTCCGGCGCCTTCCGCCGGGCTCTCCGGCGGCTTCGGCCGCGACGATCGCGCCGGCTTCTCCAGCGCCCGGGTCGCCCGGGTCCACGCTGGACTCTCTCGCGCCCTTGGCAGGCTCGGTCGCATCGGGCTCTTCTTCATCAACTTTGCCCACTGCTGCCCCGGACTTGCCTCCACCCCGCATGGTGACTCCTGCCGGACCGGTGCGCTCCGCCCAAGTCAGCGGTACTCCGCCGATGAGTATCTTCTTGCGCCTTCCACCTCGGCAACATCTGCCCTCCCACCTCGGCTCGAGTGGCTCTTCGTGACCCTCATTGGCTCGGCGCGATGCAAGAGGAGTTTGACACTCTTCAGCGCAACCGCACCTGGCAGTTGGTGCCTCGGCCGCCACACGCTAACATGATCATCGGTAAGTGGGTCTTTCGTCATAACACTCGACTTGACAGGACCCTTGAGCGCTACAAGGCTCGTTGGGTTGTTCGCGGTTTCCGCCAGCATGCCGGTGTGGACTTCATCGACACCTTCACCCCGGTTGTCAAACCGGGCACCATCTGCACTGTCCTGCAGCTGGCGGTCTCTCACGCGTGGCCCGTCCACCAGATGGATGTCTCCAACGCGTTCCTTCATGGCCATCTCGCCGAGCAGCTCTACTGTCAGCAGCCCATCGCTTCGTCGACGCCACCCAGCCGGATCACGTGTGCCTGCTCTCGCGCTCACTCTACAGGCTCAAGCAGGCCC
Organism: Aegilops longissima; assembly: GCA_021605205.1. Lineage (NCBI taxonomy): Eukaryota > Viridiplantae > Streptophyta > Magnoliopsida > Poales > Poaceae > Aegilops > Aegilops longissima. The sequence goes on from CM038682.1 coordinate 28,339,225, forward strand.
CTCGTGCTTGGTACCAACGTATTGCTGCATTCCTTTAGTAGCTTGGACTCCAAGCCACTCGCTCGGATGCCTCTCTGTTCGTATACCAGCACGCTAGTGGGACGGCTTATCTGCTGCTCTACGTCGACGACATCATCCTGACCGCTTCCTCGACGGAGCTTCTTCGTCAGCTCACGGCTCGCCTCGGCATCGAGTTCGCCATGAAGGACCTCGGTCCTTTGCACTACTTCCTCGGGATCGAGTGAGTGCGGCGTGCGGACGGGTTCTTTCTTCATCAGCAGCAGTATGCCCAGGAGTTACTCGAGCGCGTCGACATGCTTAACTGCAAGCCTGCACCTACGCCTATCGACACGAGGGCCAAGGTCTCCGCTCTTGAGGGTACTCCAGCACAGGACGCCGCCTTCTACAGGTCCATCGTTGGTGCTCTTCAGTACTTGACGCTCACTTGGCCCGACTTGTAGTACGCAGTTCAATGCATGCTCCATGTGATTCTCACTGGTCCCTGGTGAAGCAGATCCTTCATTACATCTGCGCCACCATGGCTCTGGGTCTCACGTTGACGGCGTCCTCTTCCACTGATCTGGTGGGTTACTCAGATGCCGACTGGGCTGGCTGTCCTGACACTCGTCGCTCCACCTCTGGCTACTGCGTCTACCTCGGGCCCTCTGTCATCTCGTGGACGTCTAAACGACAACCCACGGAGTCCAGATCGAGTGCCGAGGCTGAGTACCGCGCTATGGCCAATGCTGTTGCCAAGTGCTCCTGGTTACGCCAGCTTCTCCAGGAGTTGCACCATGGCGTGGCCACCGTTGTCTACTGCGACAACGTCTCCGCTGTCTACCTCTCCGCCAACCCCGTTCATGATCGCCGCACGAAGCACATCGAGCTTGACATTCACTTCGTGCGTGAGCAGGTGGCTCTCGGCCACATCCGGGTCTTGCACGTTTCCACTGCTCAGCAGTTCGCCGATGTTATGATCAAGGGGTTACCGACGACTACATTCGAGGAGTTTCGGTCCAGTCTATGTGTCACATATGCCGTATCGACTGCGGGGGGTTGTTAGATATATTTGTATAGGAAGTATATCGCATGTATATGTAGGATCATTTCCTACCTAGCCCCGCCTCCTAGTTTCCATGTATAGTCGAGGCCGTGGGCTGCTCATTGTAAATATATACGTGCATGTATGCACCCAATCAGTTGAGAGTTGCATTGCCAAACAATAAGCAAGTTTCACCATTGAACCCACAACGCGGGCATAGTGAGTCAGAGACCATGTGCTTGCGGAGTAGGTTGCTTTTGGAGTTGAGTCGATCCCGGAACAGCAGCCATGCAAAGATCTTCACATGGTTTGGAATGCATGAAGACCAGATGGGAATGGCATGTGCACGTCATTATCAGGGGCCAATAGTGTTGCTTAAAATTCCATCTTATACAAATTTACATATTCACAATAGTTGTTATGGTGCTCATATAGGTGCATTATTTGGATGTACTGAAGGCCTTTAGTTTGTCTCGGAGATAACCAAACTTGATTGAGAAACAACTTTGATGTTAGGGAGTACAATTAACTGAATTCTTGGACTTGCTTATCTTGACTATTCCAATTGTTGTGGCCTTGGTGCTTGCACAACTAGCGCGCTGCAATTTCACATATGACGACTTCATGCCATTGTTGCATTATAGTCAATTGGTCATGCTTGTTACTGTTACACCACATGAGACACGAGTCACACAATTCCGAAGCATCATGCTTGTCGTGTGATTGTTTTAGCCATCGCTCACTCTTCCTTGTTATATACGATCCGTTTGTTGTGCTTATATTCGCATTCCTTCCGTCAGTTATCAGGTCAGGAGGTGCTACATTGTTTGCTGAACTTTTGTTGTGTCTCATCGGTGAGCTGAGATTTTGGAAGAAACTGCAAGGAGATGTCGATACACCTTCTACCCCCTGCTTCATTGGTGCACACTTCAAAGTTTGACCTTAAACACACTGATGTTAATGAGAGCGGATGTACACCAGCAAGTGCAAGGGCATCATATATCTAAATGCGGCGTAGCAAGCTGTAACCCTTGGTGTATGGCAGCTGAGTGTCAGAATGAACAAACACTCTTGTATATATGGTTAGGGAAAAAGAGGCAGCTTGGATTTTTTTGGCAAAGTGAGCACCCATGGAGAAAGTTTAGGAGTGTGGCTTTATGGGTGATGTTGGGGTGATGTTGTTGTGCAAATTTTGAGCTAGCATTTCTAATTTTCTTGCAAACTGTTGCACATTTCATGGCTTCCAGCAGTAAAATGAGACCAGCCTGCATAAACCACTTTGGGCTTTATGTATCTAGAAGTAGCGTAGCAATTTCTTTGTGTTGAAAACTTGAAGAGCTTGTGAGAGTGTGCAACATGAACAAACACATGGCCCCAAAAGTGGAATTAAATATATCCACGAGCAAGGTTTAGAGATGTTCTTGTAAAATAATATACTTTTAGTTACTTTTGTGGTTGTTGGTAGCTTTCTTGAGAAAGCGCTTGACCCCAAGCCGGTGCATAAGGAAAACGAGTCTTCAGGTCGATGAGGTCCTCCCAAGTATTGTCCAGTGCCATCTACTCGGACCAATTTTCATGAGATCATTCTTACATTCAACCCTCTCGCTTGTATGCCATATGTTGTTGTACTTTGATACCAGGGAGATTAATTAATTGGAAATTTGGACTTGCTAATCTTGATTATTCAGATTGATGTTGCCTTAGTTCTCACACAAGTAGCGCCATGCAATTTGACATATGACGACTTCCTTCATGCCCTTGTTGCTTTATGGATTTATGGTCAGTTGGTAATGCTTGTTATTGTTACTCCTCATGAGTCAAGTGTCACACAATTTTGCAGCATCGCACTTACCATGCGATATACTAAATTAACTGAAGTTCTGGCTATCGTTCTCTGCCTTGTTAAATATAGCTCTGAACCATTTCAAATGTTGTTGTGTCAGTTCACGTGAGAAGTCATGAGGTGCCACATTCTTTGCTAAAATTTTGTTGTGTCTTGCCGACGAGCTGAGATTTTAGAATAAACTGCCGAGAGATGTGGACCAATCAGGTCTTCACCCAATTGGTGCACACTTCAATTTTTGGTGGTAAAACACACTGCTACAAATAAGAGCAGCCATAAAACCAGACCAGTTTGCTGCTCTCCTTTTACTATTGAAAAGTTGTGAATTATGCGGCAGTTATATTTCCTCCGTATTGACTAGATAAGTGAAACGGAAGATAGTTCACAACATATGTGCTTTCAGTTTTATATTTCCTCCTGTTGACTAGATAAGTGAAACACCACACATTTTGTAATTAAATTTCGTATGAGACGCAACTAAGAAGTAAGAACAAAAGCAAATGAACTAGTTAATTCACAACTTTTCGTATAAATCAACATGTAGAAGATTCATAAAAAAACAAGGTTTAAGCTAGCCTTTTAACTTTAGATAAATAGCTAAGAAGATATCACTGTACACACTATATCTGAATATCGCCCGTTCAACTTTTGTACTCAACAACAAGAAAATGATGAGCAAAAAGTCAGTTAACTTAAGATTTCGTTTGTGCTTCTCTTGAATAAGAATAGGTTGTGTAGCACAGTCAATAGATTGATCATGCACACGATATGGGGAGAAAAAAAGTTTAGCAAACTTTGCTAGCTCATGGCTAACCTTAGTTCGATCATGAAGAATTTTATTCAGATTAAATTCTCTCTCACTAGCGAGGATTAGCTTCACAGCATGAACCGGATGTGCATGCCACAATTTGTTCTCATCATGTACATATTGTTTGGATGATGCATGTCAATGGCAGGCAAGCAATGCAGTTTTGGCTGAACTTAAGGTTTCGTAGTCTTCAGCTCATTTGTCCTCCGCTTAATCAACTTCATCAACTGTTTTCTTTTACACTTACAAACAAATCATATGCTCCTGTATTAGCTGAGACACTACTATTGACTTAGGGAGTTTAACTGAATTTATGGACTTGCTAATCTAGATTATTCCAGGGTTTTGGTATCCTCAGTGCTCAAGTGGTATATCATATGACTTCCTTCATGCCTTTCTTGCATTATGGTCATTAAACAACATAATAGTCGTCACACTGGTCATGCTTGTATTGTTACCCCTCATGAGTTACACTATTCAGAGGCATCACACTTACCGTGTGGTTTACTTGACAAATGTTCTGACCATCGCCCACCACTCATCACTATATGCCTTATTACATACATGCATCTACACCATCTAGTACTCGTTCTTCTACTATTGGTTGCCATGTCATGCGGTGCTGCACATTCTATGTTGAGCTTCTGTTGGGTCTAGACAAGCTGAGATTTAGGGCAAACTGAAAGGAGATGTTGATCATGCTATCTCATTCTGTGCAAATGTTGCACACTTGACAAGATTTCCACTATCAACCACACAACTGCAAACCACAACAGCAATAGCCCAGTTTGTCCATGATTCGCCTAGATGTTGTGGAGGGGACTTGGTGTGTGGCATTTGAGGATCATGTGTGAGCGTATATCACGGGTACACATACTTTGACACGTTCGCTTCATCCATCAACATCAGAAGAAAAGAAAGATGTAGTAGTTTTTCTCTTTTGTTTTACAGTGATAGCAGAAAAATGTTCCGTTGTTATTAGTTATGTAGTAATTATTTATTATTTTGGCTGTTGAGCTAAAATCCCTGCAACAATCATCTGCTCGGCGGTAGCGTCATCTGCTCGGCGGTAGGGGCATTTCACAGCAATAATAGATTCAATTAATCTTTGTGCAGAGTCAGAAATTAAATGGAATCATAAACTATTTCATCCATCCTTCATGTTGTGTATATAATCATTGAGTCATATGAAGTGCTTGTGTTGGATGGGATGCTTGTCCTTGTCTGCATCCCAAAGAAAAACAGCAAGCTCTTGTGCGCTTGTATGCAGAACTGTTCCAAAATTCAGAGATATAACTGAACAAATTCATCGACTGAAGTTGATTACTGAACATTCCTGTTCTGGAAATGGTAGAGTAAATTATTCAAATTACCACACTTGCATCATTGTAATTGCGATGTAGATTGGCAGCAATACATGACATAATTTAATTGTGAACTGAGATTTTGTAAGCAACTTAACAGCAATGCTCACGCAAGAGCATCAAAATGACAAGAATAGCCACTGCAATGTTCCTGGTGTTACCAAGACGTGCATAGATGAGGAGGTAATGTCGATATCGAATGGAATAGCCAACGGTGTTGCTTAGAAATTCCATCTCATACAAAATTTATATATTTGCGATAGTGGCAAATTATTTCCCTTTGCTCATCCAGCCGTAACGTAGAATCCCACCGAGGAACCTGAAATTAAGAAGCAAACTACTGTAGTAACCTACATTTCATGTGGCGCCTTGTATTAGTACCAAATCGTAGGAGTCAACAACACCACGAGAAGAACTACCATACATTACCAACTTCCCTGTAGACATCATCTTGGACGCGAAGCCGAGGTCCCTACTATCCACCTCTGACCCATTCCCGGACAAAAGTCTAAAATCCGTCTTGGATTAGGCGGCGACGGTGCCTTGCGCGTCGTGTCCTCCATGGAGGTGCCGTCTTGGGAGGCTTGGGTGTTCGGGAGAGAGGTACTGTGGGTGGTGGGCTCTGCGTGTGATGCTTGCAGCGGCAACGGTGTGGAGGTTGGCGGAGGAGCGGCATCAGATCTACCGCGTCGACGATGATGAGTATCGGCGGCATGGTGCAGCTAGATATCGACGTCAGGTATGTCTGGATGGATGAGCGCAGGGCGGTGGTGCTGTTTGGCGCCGTGGTGGCGCCGGCGACAGGCCTGTCAAGGATGTTGCATCAGTACCTGCTTTGAAGTTGGATCGATGAAAGACGGCGGCAACGACCCATGAGAGTGCGTCGGGCCGGTTTGTGCCCCAGACCTGGTATGTGTCTCGACTGGGGCCTCCGGCTTTAGATGTTAGGCTTAGGTGAGAGGTCTGCGTATTCGGTCAGCATTTCTGCACCCCTTCATCAAGTGGATAGGGGAAGCGACAGATGTTACCAAGATAACGGATTCAGACTTGTTGATGTACTACTTTGTAAGGTCTTCATGAATAATTAATAAAATGACATTTGCATCTCCCAGATGCAAAGGCCAAGGGTCATCCTCCTTTTTCAAAAAAAAAAAAAAAGACATCACTCAGCCTGAAAAGATTGGCCTCTCACTCGATCCTAGTGGGAAAAGATCACTTGAACACAGTTGGACATCGAAATGTAGCTTCATCTTCTTCAAGAGCACACTCTGACAATCAGAGGATACTAGTTTGTGTGTGTGTAGTGGGTAAGAGGATACTAGTTTGTGTGTGCCGGGATCCTATTCGGGGTTTTCCTATTTGCCGCTCGCTGCAGCAAATTGCCGGAGCGACGCACAAGGAATATGAACGTGCGCTCGGGATGGGCTGGCCCGTTAAATGTTTGAGCGCTTCCGGTTTTGGGAACTTTCTAGCTGGTTCCTAGCTGGTTTTCTCCGGTTTTGGAACCTTCTAGGAGATTCCTGAGCCATTCGTTTTATCTTTTTATCTTTTTTTACGTTTTTTTTATATTTTTCTGTTTTTCTTCTTTCTGTTTCTTTTTCATTTTTTTCATTTTTATGTTTTCAAGGTCATTTTCTTTTTATTTTCAAAAAAATATTTGTGTTACTCATAAATTGTTCAAAACTTCACAAAATTTTCTTGTTTTCCAATTTTGTTTCGAACTTTAAAAAATGTTCATGCATTTAAAAAATTGTTCAAAAGTTCAAAAAATATTCCTCTTAAATTTTTATCCACATATTTCCAACATATTATCGATTTCAAAAATTGTTCACATGATAAAAAAAATGTTTGCCCTTTTCAAATTTAATTCGAGGGTTTGAATAATTTCTTCAGAAGTTCAAAAAATGTTCTTGTCTTTACAGTTTTGTTCATAAATTCAGAAAATGTTCGTAATTTTCAAAAAAGTTCCCAATTTGAAAAACAATACTAGTTTTCTAAGTTTTGTTCAGGGTTTCAAAAATTGTTCAGAATTTCAGAAATGTTTCTGGTTTTTCAATTTTTGTTTACAAATTAGAAACATATTCTTGATATTAAAAATGTTCTCCGTTTCCTAATTTTGTTCACTTTTTTAAAAATTGTTCGCGTTTCAAAATTTTCTTCAGATTTTCAATAAATGTTTCATTTTTCCCAAAAAATGTTCAGTTTTTTAAAAGTTAACGTTTTCAATATATTTCAAGAGTGTCCCTTTTTTAGGAATTTTATGCGAGTTTGACTACTAAAACAATCGCGCTGCAGATTATTCAGAAAAGTTGTCTAGGTCAAGTGGCTCGGTCCATGAAGAGTCACCCGGGGCGAGTTCGAATCCAACGTGTAGCGCGCATCCTTTTTGCTGATTTTTTCCCGCATTGCGGGGTTCGCTACCTGGGCCGGCCCGATTAGTTCGGCGCCTGTGCGAAGCCCCGCCAGTCTTTCATTCTTTCCGGCTGGGCAACATTACTGATGTGAATGTTCGCTACTGCTTCGGCATCCGTCTCATACATATGTTCTCTGACCACCTCCATATTCCACGGCCTGGTTGCTGCATGGATAAGATCCGACACAAACATAGGTGGATCATTGGACCGCGGGCACAGCGGCTATTCCGCACGTAGGTCGCCCAGAAGCGACCGCACATTGAGTATACGTGGGCCGTCCAAACTAGCTTATGTCCGGTTTTAGGAAGGTTCTAGAACCTCCTCAAATAGTTTTTTCTTTTTTTTCTTGTCATTTATTTTTCTTTTTTCCTTTATGTTTCAATTTTCGACTTTTCTTTTCTTTTTCTCCCATTTTTATTTTTTGTTTTTCCTACCAAATTTCACTATTTTTTCTGAGATCTAGGAAGATTTTTTCAAATCGGTGAATATTTTTTTGAGCCTGGGTGAACAATTTTTCGAATCTGGGTGAACATTTTTTCAAACTCAAAATTTTCTCATCGATTCATAAAATTTGCATCATTTTTTCAGAAATGTTCATGAATGTTTAAGAAATGATCATCGTATTTCAAAGAATTTATTGAATTCCAAATTTGTTCATCAAATTAAAAAAGTGTTTTGAAATACGGGAATAGTTTTTTCAAATTTGTGATTTCCTTTTCAAAATACAAACATTTTTTTTGAATCAGGATGGATTTTTTAATTCAAAATTTATTCATCGAATTGAAAAATATTAATCATTTTTAAAAAAATGTTCATGAAGTGAAGGCCTTTAGTTTGTCTAGGAGATACCAGAGCTTCATTTGTATGAGAAACAACAAAACACGGATTCAGTGAGGAACAACTTTATTGAATTTTGGACTTGCTAATCTTGATTATTCCAATTGTTGTTGCCTTGGTGTTCTGTTCATATAACTAGTGCCCTGCAATTTCACATATGACAACTTCCTTCTTGCCCTTGTTGCATTGTTGGTGATGCTTGTTATTGTTGCACCTCATGAGCCATGAGTCACACCATTCCGAAGCATCATGCTTACCGTGTGATTTATTCAACTGAAGTTTTGGCCATCGCTCACTCTGACTTGTTATATATCTCTAGACCATTTATAGTGTCGTTGTGTCACCTCGCTCCTTTTGTTGGGGTTCAAGAGAGAAGTCATGAGGTGCCACATTCTTTGCTGAACTTTTGTTGTGTCTCGCCAACGAGCTGAGATTTTAGAAGAAACTGCAACGAGATGTGGACCAGTCAAGTATTTGTCGAACTGGTGAACACTTAAAATTTCGGTTGTAAAACATGCTGCTCCAGCTGAGAGCAGTCATACACCAGTTTGGGCATGATGTATCTGAATGCAGCGAGCAAGGCGTAACCGTTGGTGTATAGCATCCAGTGAACTCTCAAGAAACAAGAATCAAAAGACGCCATTCAATGGGTGGCGAACATGAGATAGTACAATTCAAGACCTGTATATCTGTCGGTGTTATTGTGTCTGTTCTGACCGCTATTCACAGTTTACAGATTCAGAGAACCTCAGTCTTGTTATATGAAACCTATGTTTGTTCAGAGTCGGAAATGAACTGGAATCAACAGATTATTTAATCCATCCTCTAGTTGTGTATAATCCTTTTATCATCTGAAATGTTTGTGTTTCGATGGGATGTTTGTTCTTGTCTGCATCCCATGCTGTGTTCCACGGAGGGAAAAAGTAAGAAAATCATGTATGCATAATTGCTTCAGAATTCATAGAGATAACTAAAGAAACTCTTCGATTGTAGTTGATAACTGAACAAATTCAGAGAACTCACTCTACTTCTGGTCAAATGGTAGAGTAAATTATCTAAACTGTCATGCCAGTCACACTTTGCAATGTTGTAACTGAGGTGTAAAATGGCAGCAATGCATGGAACAACTTGCTTCTGAACTAAGCTTCCAAACAACTTCCCACCAGTGCTCACTCAAGAGCATAGAAATGACAGAATGAAAAGCCACTGTATTAATCCTTCTGTTACCACACATTCCTAGCTACTCGGGCTGCTAGCCACATAGGTACAAGTTGCCATTACGTTCCGACGCCTCATGTTCGCTTAAGATAGCAACTGGTGAGGAATCCTGCTTGGAGTCACTGGCGCCAGACAAGCTTCAGGTTCAGGCTTATCGCTGCGCTTCCATTTAAGATACCGAGTGATTGAGATTTTTCTTGTACATGATTAACTCTTCTAACTATTGCTCAATTAAGTACAATTTGGCCATGGTGACAGAATCTGGGTCACGCAGTTGGACCTGGCATCTTATAGAAGTAAAGATACTGGATACAGAGGTTATGGTGCTCATATAGGTGCATTATTTGGATGAAATGAAGGCATTTAGTTTGTCTCGAAGATTAACAGAGCAGTCAGAGCTTGATTTATAGAGAAACAACAGAACGCAGATTCGGTGAGGAACAACTTTGATGTTAGGGAGTTTAATTAAGTGAATTTTTGGACTTGCTACTATTCCAACTATTGTTGCCTTAGCCTTAGTGCTGACATAAGCTTCTTTAAAAAAACTAGTGCTCACATAAGTAGTGCACTGCAATTTTACATATGACGACTTCCTTCATGCCCTTTGTTGCACTATGGTCAGTTGGTCATGCTTGTTACCGTTACACCATATGAGCAATGAGTCACACCATTCCGAAGCATCACACTTACAGTGTGATTTATTCAACTGAAGTTTTGGCCTCACTCACTTTGCCTTGTTATATATCTGTAGACCATTTCTAGTGTTGCTGTGTCAGCTCACTCATTCTGTTGGGGTTCGGGTGAGAAGTCATGAGGTGCCACATTCTTTGCTGAAATTTTGTTGTGCCTCGCCGACGAGCTGAGATTATATTCAACTGAAGTTTCGGCCTCACTCAGTTTGCCTTGTTATATATCTGTAGACCATTTGTGGTGGTGCTGTGTCAGCTCACTCATTTTGTTGGGGTTCGGGTGAGAAGTCATAAGGTGCCACATTCTTTGCCGAATTTTGTTGTGTCTCGCCGACGATCTGAGATTTTACAAGAAACTGCAAGAAGATGTGGGCCATTCAGGTCTTTGCCCGTCTAGTGCACACTTAAAATTTCAGTCATAAACACACACTGCTCCAAATAAGAGTAGTCATACACCAGTTTGCTGCTCTCATTTACTATCGAAAAGTTTGCTACCCGGGCTGCTGGCCGGCATAGGCACCTGATGCTGGCTCAAGGAACCAACTGGTAAGGCAATTGTAGGCGCCGGCGCCAACCTTCAGGTCCAGGCTCTTCATAGTGCTTCCATTAGAGCTATCAGATGCATTCGCCAATCGATGTTGCCTTAGTGCACTCATAAGTATCATCTGAAACGTGTGTGTTAGATTGGATATTTGTTCTTGTCTAATCCCATATGATGTTGTGTATCCTATCATCACGCCACTCCATTGGAAAAAGAGAGTACAGCAGGGCATCAAGCCACTCCATTGCGGTACCCATACTACATCGATCAAGCCATTAGGGGCATAGACATGGTATGTTAGAAAATTCCAACAAGGTTTGCCCGACTCCGGTGAGGGAGGGGCGATGACGGCAGCGCGCTTTCGGCTCACTCCAGTGCTTGTAGTCCTCGCTAGATGGTCCACGGATATTGTTGTAATCTTTATTACCTTATTGTTCTTTGTACTGCCATGATTAAATATGAATAGATTGAAAGTTTTCTTGAAAAAAAAAATTCCAACATGGTCGAGAAAGTCAGGGAACAGCTCAGTGGCCTCGGCAACACACACACACTTTTCCGTTTCAACTGCATTATGGGCCGGTGTCCTGCTGCGCTATAGCCTTGATCAGCGCGACCCATGCACTCAGATGGGCGACAGGCCTGGGCCGTATCCGCTGGGATAAAACTCGAAATTTTCAGACGACGCGAGGGCGAGACCCATGGCCCCGTTCATTCGCCTTCCCCCACTGCACTACCCAGGTCTCGAGCTCCCCCTCAGAAAAAAACCTAGGTCTCGAGCGATGGCGCCGCCGCCGCCGCCGCCGGCGAAATGCCCGACCACCGTGCTCCATCTCGACGACGACCTCCTCCGCGAGGTGTTCCTCCGCCTCCCCGGCCTCCCAAGCCTCGTCCGGGCCGCCCTCTCCTGCCGCACCTTCCTCTCCGCGGTCCGTTCGTCCCCCGCCTTCCGCCGCAGCTTCCGGGCTCTCCACCCGTCTCCCTTCGTCGGCCTCTTCGTCCAGCGCAGAGGCTTCAAGCCCGCGGCCTCCTCTTTCAAGGCCCACCACAGCCTCCCGGACCCGGACTTCGAGGCCGCTGCCCGCGGCGGCGATTTCTCCCTCAGCGGCCTCCCACTCCCAGGCGCCGACGGCAGCGGACACGGCTACGAGGAGGATGAGGGCATCGATGAAGAAGATGGCAACAACCAGGAGGAGCAGTACGAGGAGGACGACGACGAGGATGAGGAGTACGAGGAGGAGTACGATGAGGAGGGGGATTACGAGGATGAGGAGGATGAGGAGGAGAATCAGGAGGAGGAGGAGGTGTACAAGCTGGACGAGGAGGAGGAGGAGGAGGAGGAGGGAGAGGAGGAGGCCTCCCCCGTGTGGGAGATTGAGCGATGCTGCGACGGCTACGTGGTTGTCTTCAACCAGAGGGCCAAGCAGATAGCTGCCTACAACCCTCTCACCCGGGCACTGCATCTCTACCCCTCACCGCCCCGCTTCTTCTCCGATGCCACTAGCTTCGAATTCCACATTATCTCCTCCCAAGAGGACCCCGGCGCACCACCCCGCGTGGTGTGTTTCGATTTCAACTTGTTTCAGGCGAAGGCGGTCGTCCACCTCATCTCGCCGGACAGCAGCATCAAGTCCAAGTGCCGGAAGTTCCCTGGCACTGGGAGCATGGTCACCGGCAAGATGGTGAATGGGTCTGTCTATTGGACGCACGTGGGGAAACCCTACATCACCGTGCTCGACACCGCGACACTGAAGTTCACTAAAATGGATCTGCCGCCGCTCTTGGCAGATCAGGAAGGCCGTAAGTTTGCTTTTGTGTTTGGTAATACCAAGGATGGGAGGCCCTGTATCGTTTCCCCAGATTTGTGGGGTGGTTGCTCGCTCGATGTCTTTTTCTGGAGACCCGAGGATGAGCATTGTGACGATGGTCGCAATTACTGGTTGTACCAGACATTTCCCTTGAACACGATTCGCCAGTTCGTTAAGTTCCCAAAAGGAGGCGATGAATTTATCATTGTGCGGCTTATGGATGTTATAGATGGAATCATGTACCTGCGTACTGAGTATGACGGGTGTACCGAGTCTCCTCAGTTGTTGCTATCCTTTTGCCTCGAAACAGCAGAGCTGAAACTGATATGTGAAGATTATCACAAGCATGTCCATCCCTACATCATGGCGTGGCCTCCTTCTTTGGTACAAAATGATGAGGTGAGCCCATGCACATACCGTTTCTTTTCTTGAGAGCACTGTATTAATAAATTGTTGTGGAAATCGGCTATCCACTCCTACTGTACATGATTTCCATTTTGCAAATCTGATTCATTTGAAATTACTCAACCATATAAAGTCTAATACTCTTTGATAGTGCTATATCTGATATGGATTTCTATGCTCATAGTGTGCACATATGATATATCATACCCTCGTGGCACTGTATGTGCGTGGCTTGTTATGTTATTCTTTGCTTTCCCGCTAGAAAATGTTATTCATCGTTACTTTTCTCATAAGCATATGTTCTTATACTTGATGTTGGGCTCAACATTCTGTTGGGTGCTTACCGCAGTGTATTTTCCATTGAGGTAACATCGGTGGATCTGTGTAATTTAATTTGAAGTAGAGACACTGTAGTATTTGTGCTGTTCACAATACTTATATATATAGTAATCTGTAAATTCTTTAGGGTCCCTGTTCAAAAGATCAAGCTTTGTCTACCGCAAGCTCTGAAGGATGTGATGTGAAGGCTGGAGGTGGCCAAACATTGCCTACATCTGTTGCGAAAGCATAATAGGTAACGCCATGGACTGAAGGTTATATATAAACTAGTTGAATGCCTGTGCGTTGCTACAGGCAATAACACATATAATTTGTGTCTCGATGCTGATAATATAGGTGAATTAATCAAACAGATAATTAAATGACATAAGTAGACGATGGGAGCCACCCTCATAAGTTGCATTCTTCCTCGTTTCTCCACCCAAATAGATATCTCAACATAGTTTCACCTATTTCTATGATTGTTCACGATGGATTGTGCAAACAAATTACTGCAGCATGTAGTTGCAATTAACATATAACGCCCCTGTAGACATAATGGGTCAGAGAAGGTCTACAAAATAGGGAATTCCTAATCCAGCAAAAAAAAAACCAAAATTTCATCTACTGTGCAAGGATACTATTTCCCATTTCCGACCAGAAAATTATTGATATTTTAACCTTGTGAGATTTGTCATAATATGAGTTAGACAACACAATTTTAAAGAAGCATCTTTGCGTCGGTTAGCTAGAATAAACCAGTGTCGCTCGAATTTACTCGCTGCTGCTACTTTTCTAATTCTTTCTCACGCCGCTGCCTTTTTCTTCATCTAACCTATCAACTCGCCTAAGTCTCCCTGCCTAACAACCAGCCAGTGCCACCCACGACTCGGGATGTTGACGTGGGCCGCTTGGCTGCCCCTTGCCCGAGTCACTGCCTTAGCTGGCGTCGTCCATCCCTTCAAACCTATCACCATCTCCGACGCCTTCGACCTCCCGCTTAGCCGCACTCTAATCTGTAAACCCACTACCTTTTTTTTTCGTCCACCCTATTGAAGCGCCCACCTCTCCCTACCTAACCGCCCGCCACCGCCACCTGCAGTTGACAAGTGCTCACGCACGCCACCTAGCCCTTTGCCTGCTCGAGTCACCAATGCCGGCACCTGCCACCGCCACCACAGTTGACGAATGTTGACACATGCCGCCTCGCCCACCCACAGTTGACGAATGTTGACACATGCCGCCTCGCCCTTCCCCTATTCAAGTCACCACCTCCATCATCGTCGTCAGCATGCCATCCCTCTAAACCCTACTGTCTCCAGTGCCACTAACCTCCCGCACCCCTCACTCGAATCCTTTTATCCCGTGCCTCTCATGTGTAACCAGTGACATGGCAAGCGGCAAATTTTTTTTACCTCTAGCAAGGTCATGATGAATCGTTGTATGCCGCAGCCTACCGTCTCAGGATCAGTGCTAAGTGTGCATTGCACACACAAAAATACTAAAAATGTCCATTCCTGTACGAAAAATACAAATAAATGTTCTCACTGAGATCAAAGCATGTTTCAGACTCATCTTGATAAACATCAGTGTGTCCAAGCCTACTAAGCACCAAACATATCGTGATAAACCATTTTAACAACTGAGGCTTTTATTTAGAGAGCTAAAGATACAAAGTTTACACACAGTAATCTTTACTCAAGATATCTTGAACTGACTATCGAGGATTTATTTAGCTGCATCCCATGCAGTCAGAAACTACAGATTGCCAAACAGCTTTTGCTTGTACTAATCTTCAACTACAGTATGATAAACCACAACTTTGACTATTGTATGATAAGCAACACTGCAACAGTAACTAACCATCCTCCATCGCCTCATATTTCTCACAACACCATCCAATCCTTGATGCACAAAACCAACCTTCATTGTTCTGCTCAGAGGAAAAGGAGACCGAAAAGGATATCCCAATTTTATTGTAGTAAGAAAACGAAACTAAGTAACAAAAGCAAACCTTCTCCCATTCACTTTAGTTAAATCCAAATGGTCATGTTGTGCTTGGAGGTCAAGCTAGAGAAGATATCAATATGATATTAAACGGACATGATGGAGAAAAGGTCTTCAAACTAAAGATAGCACACAAACAAAGATAAGCATCAGGTTGGCCTTCACACATAGCATTGTCAGATTATGTGTTTAATCTACAGATGTCTGCTACAACAATTTGAAGTCATATAGGAAAAAAATACATAAAACCAGATCGAGGAAAAAAAGCGAACACATCTTCAAATTAGAAAAAAAAACATTATATACAGATAATTTCTAGCATGATACACGGTCAAACCATAAATTAGATCACCAAACTACAATCCATATGCTACGTATTTTAGAACAACCTCTTATTTATATTTATAAGTGCATTAATATTCCAAATTGTGAACCTACTGCTCTTGCAACACAGTTCGTAGTTGTAAGTATATTATGGGCAATATGATTCTCCCCATTCCTTATGTAGCAAAAATAACGTGGTAGAGTCTCACAGTGTCTTGGGCAAGAAGATTAACCTCGAAATAGGCTTTCGCCTCGCTTTATAAATAAAGCAACGGTCCGTACAATCCAAGTTCAACCACACTCAACATACAATGGCTGGGGCCATAGCACAATCAAGCCCAAGAAAGCATAAAAGAAATAGAAAGAAAAAGCCACCTAGTGGCGTCCGCATAACGGCACTACGAGGAAGATAGTCGACGCACCGAAGCCAGAAACGCATCCATCATCAATCCAAGTCGGTCACGATCACGCTGCCTCGAGAGCGGGTGCCAGTGCTGCAGGAAAGCAAGGAATTTGAAGAGGGAGTCAGACGCCTTCCTTGAGAAAACCTTCTCTATCACCATCTTATTCCTAGTCGTCCAAAATAAGCCTGTAAAAATAAGCCAAAATAGGCGGCGACGACGTGAGGACTGTAAAGCTCTAAGTTGGAGAAACTCAGCGAGATTTAGGGCCTCCCATCAGGCCCCAACGCCTCGCGGACATACATCCAAAGTACTCTCGCCGCGGTACACGAGAAGAGGATATGTGTCCCGGTCTCTGGTACCGCACAGAGAGGGCATAGACCATCACCAGGTCCGTGCCGCTTAAGTACCTCTGTCCCCGAGGGGAGGCGATCCCGTAGTAATTGCCAACCAAAGATCTTAATCTTTAAAGGGATGGGGGCTTTCCAAAGTGGGGACAGCCAAGGAGTGGCCTGAGATAGGCAAAGGGCCTGGTATGCCGTGCTCACAGAGAACTCCGCCGACGGCGCAAGCCGCCAGGATAGCGTGTCCAGAAAGTCCGGGAGTATGAGCGGGAGGGCAGCCCGCAGTCTAGTCCAGTCATTATTCTCGGCTTGTCCAAAGGTGCGACGAAACCCGATGTTCCACGGTCCAGCTTGGAAAGCCGAAGCCACTAGGACAGACGGATCCGAACATATCGAGAATAGTCCCGGGAAGGAAACTCGAAGGGGTTCAGCATTCATCCAAGGATCCAACCATAATTGGATCCCTTTCCCTTTCCCTAAGGAGAAGGATATCCCTAGGCGGATGTCCTCCTTGATCCTTTGGATGGCTCTCCAGAATTGTGAGCCTTCCGATCGGTTGCATGCTAAGAGCGGGTCTCCCCTCAGGTATTTCGCTTGAATGAGCTGTAACCATAATCCTCCCTCGCCGCGTAGGATGCGCCAGACCCATCTTAACATGAGCTCCACGTTCATATGACGGTAGGCAATGATGCCCAGTCCACCACGGTCCTTGGGCATGCAAATATCCACCCATTTTACCATGTGGTACTTTTGGCGGCCATTGGCCGCCTGCCAAAAGAACCTCGCGAGATCCCTATCGAAGGCACTATGAGATGGCGGCCAGGCGTGCTGCGGCACGCGACCTCACTCCAGGTACGACTCCTCCCCCTCCTTCTGGCCCCTCGGGACCTTCTGGTTCCGATTCTCATTTTGTGGTTCTCGACTCAGTGCTGATGGCACACCTTGGTGAAGTGGCTTCGGATTGCGATATTGTGTTTCGGGGTGAGAAGGGTCCCCAACTTGAGCAGATCTCGGCCATTTGTGCCAAAGAGCGGCTCGATGGCTTGCTGAGGCCCGGGCCCACGCTGAACAGTGGGCTGTGGATGCCTCGGCCCCATCTGGCTCTAGGCATAGAGAGTCCGGAGCTGGATCGGGCTTGAGCCTGCCGTCTTCCCGGCTGGACACCCCAAGTGGCCCTGCAGTAGGGAGGGTCTTGCTGGGAAGATCTCCTACACGACTCCATCCCTCTGAACAGACGATGGTAGTCCGAGGTGTTAGCACGGACATGGCTGGCAACGCCCCCATTAAGCGGGGGCGTCGCGGCCGCCCGTCGAAGCAATCATCCATGCCCGCCTTGGGCGGGAGGGCTAGCTCGGCCCCACCTGAGGGCCCTAGTGATTCTGTCGGTGTTCCCATATGAAGCTCCTATGCTGGAACATTAGGGGCTTCGGCAACCTGGGCCGTCGACGCCAACTGATTGACTACATCCGGCAGGAAGATATTGACATAGTAGGTCTTCAGGAGACGATTCGTCAAGACTTCTCCATCCAGGAGCTACAAGGGCTTTCTCGTCACCCGTTTGCCTGGCAATGGTTGCTGGCATCTGGGTTGTCTGGAGGAATCCTCCTGGGGGTCAGGGAGGATTTTTTTTCCAGTTGAGGATATGGACCAAGGGGAGTTTTTCCTTAGCATGTCCATCACCGACCGACGTGTGAACCCCAGTTGGGAGGTGATCATTGTCTATGGCCCGGTTGATCATGGGCGGTCGGCGGCGTTCCTGTCCGAGCTTCAGGATAAGGTAGAACGTTGCATGACCCCAGTTGTGGTGGCGGGCGACTTCAACCTCATCAGACAGGAAGCAGACAAAAGCTCGCCCAACATCGACCGGCGCCGTATGCGCATGTTCAACGATGCCAGCAGAGATGGCCCTACGTGAGATAGCCTGGGTAGGGGCTAGGTTCACATGGACCAATAATCAGGTGGACCCTATCCGGAGTGTGCTGGATCTGGTCCTCGTGTCTGTATAGTGGGAGGTTATGTTCCCCCTGTGTTCATTACGGGCGGTCACTCGGATTGGCTCAGACCATGTTCCCCTGTTGTTTGCCTCAGGGGAAGGGTCTCCACCGAGATCTCGGCGTTTCCACTTTGAACCTTCTTGGCTGTTGCTGCCGGGGTTCGTCGAGATGGTTCAGGACCGGTGGGTACAGGCATCGCATAGCCCACCTAGAACCACTCTCTAAAGCAGACATTTGGCATTTGGCACCACTGCTCTAAAACCACTCTCCAGTTTATGAGGGGCTGGGGCGCCAACCTTGGGGCTTCTCTGAGGTCCCGCAAAGGGGTTCTATTGGACCAGATTAACGCTCTAGACGCGACTGCTGACTCAGTCGGTCTGTCGGACGAAGAATGGTTGCGGCGATACTCCCTTGAAGCCTCCCTAATGGAGATCTTCAAGGGGGAGGAGCTGTTTTGGCAACGCCGGGGTGGCCAAAAGTGGCTCCTACAAGGTGATTCTAATACCACGTACTTCCAGGCAATCACTAATGGGCGACGCAGGAAGTGCTCCATCCCGTGCCTTTGGGACGGAGACACCCTTCTGGAGCACCCGGATGAGATTAGGGCCCATATTTACTCCTTTTTAAGGGGCTCTTCTCGGCGGAACCCCGGGGTGTGGTTTCATTGGCGGATGATTTCTGGCCCCTAGCGAACAGAGTATCTGACAATGAGAATGCGGAGCTAACTATCCCGTTCTCGCCGGAAGAGGTGGGGAGGGCGATTGCCTCTAAGAAGGCGGGGTCGGCACCGGGGCCGGACGGCTTGCCAGTTGCCTTCTTCCAAAAATTCTGGAATGTCCTAAAACCTGTGATCATGCCAATGTTTCATGAATTCTACATCGAAACATTTGACATGGCACGAATAAATTTTGGTGTTATCACCCTGATCCCCAAAGTAGTTGGGGCGACGGACATTCGCCAATTTAGACCTATCACAGTTATCAACGTTCTCGAGCGCATCTTCTCTAAAGTATGCGCGATTAGACTCGCGCCGGTAGCTGAGAAGATGAATCACCCACTTCAGACAGCCTTCTTGAAAGGGAGACAAATCCATGATGGGATTTTTTCCCTTCACGAGATTGTGTAGATACGATCGCGTGGCCAGAAGGGTGTCTTTCTCAAGCTAGATTTCCGGAAAGCCTACGATCGGCTAGACTGGGACTTCCTGCGGCTAGTTATGCAGCGCAGAGGCTTCGAGGACAGATGGTGCAACTGGATTATGCAGTTGGTACGGACTGGCAAGACTGCGATTAACATTAACGGCGATGTGGGGCCGTTCTTCTCGTCCTCTGCGGGAGTGAAGCAAGGGGATCCGATACCCCCTCTTCTCTTCAATTTCGCCGTGGACGCTCTGGCAGGCATCCTGGACAAAGCTCGGAGGACCGGCCACCTCTCGGGAGTCGTTGGTCACCTAATTCTGGGAGGAGGTGTCACCCATCTCCAATACGCCGATGACACCATGATTATGGTGGAGGGATCCGCCCTCGACATAGTTAATCTTAATTTCCTAGTTCTCTGCTTTGAGGCGATGTCGGGACTCAAGATTAACTTTGACAAGAGCGACGTCATTGTTTTGGGATATCCCGCAGAGGAGCAACAGAGGATCGCGGATAACCTAAACTGTAGGCTAACCTCATTCCCCATAACCTATTTGGGGATGCCGTTGGCGGACTCCAAGATCCTTACTAGTGCGTTCGATCCTCTAGTGGACCAAGTGGCTACTCGTGCCAAACCCTGGCGAGGACGGTTCACCTCCAAAGGGAGCAAATCGATCCTTATTAGTTCCAACCTTGCGAGCCTCCCCATGTGCAAGAAGATAAACTTCCGGACAAGAAAATGATGATAGTATGTGTCAAATCCTTGCTAGTATAAAGACGAGCGCGCAAGGACGTTACCTTGCTGTTTTTTTTCAGGAATGTTACTTTGGTTTACACAAGCAAGTAATCATACATGAGCCTCGCTGTATAAGTTAAGCTTGTTTAAATGTATGAACTTCATCATGAAACTATTATCAAGAAGTAATGATCATATTATGTCAATATATTTGTAAAAAGCAAAGTTAACTACTACAGCGTGACAAGGGGCCATTTAAGCCTCCTCTGACTGAATTATATTATGAACTTAAATCACTAACGATAGTAAGCATAACATTGCGCGTCATTGATCATGTTCAGAAAGAGGTTGCCTAAAATAATAGTGCAGATTTTTGGAAGCAAACTAAGTTAGGTTGCCTAAGATAGTAAGACCACTTACATCAAAATGCCCCTGGCAGATGACCAGTCACCAGTATCATATTAGGGACCAGCCACGTTACACATACCTAAGGTAGTAGGTAGATCAAAGTGAGCACACATATTCAGAATGGAAGAATATCTCGAAAATTCAGAACGCAAGAAGATCTCCAAGAATAGATAAGCTGATGTTCAAGTGTTCAGCTTTAGATATGTTTACTTGCCAATCCAAGCAGATGAGGTGGAACGGGAGTTTGAAGATCGCAACCTGAACGAAATAACTAAGAAAATCAGGTGAATAAACCCAACACATAATACATGATTTAAAACATCAATTACGTACAAGGTTTGTGGCAAGTTAAAACCACAATTAGCAAACCTTGATCCCTAATGTGATGATCAGAAGGGAGCGGCAACCAGGCTGTTAAGGAGAAGTTGATACCATCGCCGGTGGGAAGACGACCGAGAGCGACGAGTCCCGGGCAGCGCGGGGATTCGACGTCAGTGGACGCTCTTTGCGTGTACCTTGTCGCGTTGCTGCTCCTCCATCGCCGCGGTCCTGTCCCTCCCCTTCCTGCCTCCCCAAGGCTTCTATGCTGCGTAACTGCACACTCCTGGCCAAATCTGATCTGAGGGCGAACGCCATGCCGCGTGCACTCTGCCGGGGTCAAGGCGCCTCTCCACGTGGTTTGGTTTTCTCCTATCTCTTTCTCTTCCATCACCGGCGCAAGGGACAATACAACCAAATTCTACCTTGGTTGGTCGATCACCACAGTAGTTGGGCTCCGTCCCTTTGCACACCGACCTGGGACAGCGCCACGAGCGCCTCTTCCTCTGTAGCCACTTAGGCCAGCACCGCCGCCGCGCTCCTTCTCTGGATGGAAGGGACGGAATGGGAAGCAACCCTCCTCAAAGGAAAGGAAGATATGGATACCTATGAATGAAAAATCTGGATGGGAGCAATCGTGGGAAGGATATATATAGAGAAACTCGAAATACGAGGAGAGGAGTTTCCTTTTATTTCCTCCGTGTGAAGGAGGTGGGATGAAATGATGCGAACGTACCACCCGACCATCACCAACGATTATAGGAAAAAGTTGTGAACATGATGCGGAAGGAAGCAAAACGTTATGAATATAGATTGATTAGATTACATAGTTACATTAGGAAAGTGTGGTCAGAGATAGATTAGGAAAGCGTGGTCAGATATAGGAAAGCGTGATGAGGGATTGATGGTTTTTTTCCCTGGTTATTTGCCCACCGGTTTTGCAGCGAAGATGAAAAAAAGTCGGTGGGGAGACATCGTTCGGTGGGGGAGGCATCGTTCGGTGGGGAGGCTAACGAGACGAAACGACAACGGACTCTCCCATTAGGAGTAGAGATTCTGAAGGCGGATGGTTTGCATTTGTTACGATAGTATAATTGTTGATTCCGGCCTGCTAGTTTTCTATAACCTTGCATCCCCAAACTTTGAAGAATGCACCTGAGATGATCTTTCTGTGTCTTTGCCTTTTAAAATCTGGATGGTACATTTTTTATGCATGAAAGCCAGCCATTCCTAGATTTTTAATTAGCCTCACATATATTTACATGTGTTACGATCAGATGGTAGACTTGACTTAGACTTGCAATGCGCTATACTGATGAATGATGTGAACTTGTTTATCTTGTTTTTGTAGGATTACTTGGAGACCTGGTGAGATGGATGGTTGTGGTGTCTTATGCCGATGCTCATACATGGTGATTCAAGGTCTATGTCTTGAGAGCCTGATGGCCTTGTATTAACTTAATGTGCCTTTTGCGTATGCAGTATTCTGGAACTTTATACCTACTTGAACCTCCTTGAACCATTATTCTGGTTGTCGATTGCTTGTCACTAAGATGGTTAATGATCAGGTTATGAACAGCATGGTAATTCGAAGTTGTAAGCCTTGTTGCTGCTGGTTTGGTGCATCCTGTATTGCTGGGTTGATATATGTCTAGTATTACAGCTGCTAGTTAATTCTTGTTTCGGATTTTTTTTTTTGCCAACGATCTGCATGAATGGATCTTGTGTGGTTATTTTGCCTGCTGCTCGCTGGTGCCGTCTATCCTAAGCCTTGCAAATCAATGCAGCAAAAAAGCCCAAGCTGAGCCTAAGCCTCATATTGTGTAGCACTATCAAGCTCGCTAGTCTGCTTCGACTCAAATCCACCCTCGTCGACTCATTTTCTCATATGATAGGTATGGTTGGGGGCTTATTGCAATGATCTCAGCATCATGTGCTAAGTATTCTTTTCAAAAGCGATGTTCAAGTGTTCAGTTCAATAAATATAATACATTCAGTTCAACGATCTTCATCCTCTGCGACATCACCGTTGACCTCGGGCTTCACAGCCAATCTGTCAGAGAAAATTAAAAACATCGTACTCGTTAGTGTGAAATCCGAGGTCAATGGTGATGTCGTAGAGGATGGATAGACAATCGTCCTTGAGGTGCTTCTCCTTGTTCAGAACATGGAGTTTTTGGAATTTTTCCAAGCTCGAAGCAAGGGAGTACATGAGGCGCCAGCGTTCATGAAACGGTAGCCTTGTGTGGAGATTTGAGTGCAGGAATGGCTTGAGGCCCTTGTCGAGCATGCACATGTTGTATGTTGTTGTGGCATCGCCGATCTTACCATACCGGACTGCGGAGCCATTGGCCACCTTCTCCCTAACTCGCATGAACCCTTCAATCCTGAATATGTGGGAGCCTGTCGCTGCCTCGTGGCTACAGTGGAGGCCGTGATATGTTGCCGGTTCTCGCCGTGCAGGCCGCACAAGAGCCCGGGTGTTGATACTATGGGTGCGACCGAAGTAGGCTCATTGATGTAGTGGACGGAGAGGTCACAAAGGACGGCCAAGCAGTCGTCCTTTCGGAACTCCTCCTTGTCCAGATCTTCAAGTTTAATGAATTTGCCCCAGCCTGGACTATTGCCCGTGAAGCGATCTTCCTCCGATGAGGTATAAGTGCATGATGGCTTCAAGGACTTGCTGAGTATGCTCATTGTGTACTTTGCAATGGCGTCACCGGTCTTGGCATGGCTGTTGTGCTGGAGGAAGAGGGTGATATAACCGTCGGCCTATATTTGGCAACCGATGCTAAATATGCATGACATGACCTTCTTGCCACTGGCCACCTTCTCCCTGACTTGCGTCAACTCTTCGATCCTGAAGACATGGGAGGCAGTGGTAAGCTGCCGTCCAGGTGTTGAGTTTGAGACGATAGGCACGACTGCATTGGTAATTCGGCGGCGACATGGCAAAGGATGGACAATCGGTCGTCCTTTAGGAGCTCTTTCTTGTCCAAATCTTCGTGTTTCATGAACTTTTCATCCCCAACCATTGTCATTATCAAGTGGTGATCCCCTATTCCAGTGTAGGACGGCTTCAGGAACTTGTCGAGTATGGTCATGGTGTACGCTGCCGTGGTGTCGCCGGTCTTGACGTGGGTGTCATGCCGGAGGAAGAGGGAGAGATGGCCCTCTGACTCAGCCGTTTAGGCAACACGCGACAGACAAGTCATGGCCGCCGATGTTGAAGTGGTCTGACTTGACCTGCTCGCCGTTGGCCACCTTCTCCCTGACTTGTGTCTGTGTTAACCCTTTGATCCAGAAGACGTTGGAGCGGACGGTGGAAGCCATGATCTGCTGACGGTTAGCGCCGCGCTAGGCGTTGACATGGGGTCGGTCGAGGAGACGGATTGCCTAGGGCTTGCAGATCAGCACAGAGTACCTATTTGTTTTCTCTCAAACCAGCGTGTATAGAACACACACACGCGCGCGCGCACACACACGATCTAACCCGGTTGTTGCCTGAGAGGATCTCCAGTCGCGCCCCCAACAGGCCCCCAGGGCGACTTTTTTCGCACCGGCGCCGAAAAAGCCCCCAGTCGCGCCCCAAGACGACGAAATCCGCCGGCTCGACCCGTTTTTGGGCCCGGCGATACCAGGCCGAACCCAGCGCACTAGGGGCGCTCGGGGCTTCGACGGAAGGGAAAACCACGTCTGGGCCACACTGTCAGGCGAAAAGTCAAGACAAACGTCCAGATTCGCCCTCCCATTTTCATTTTTTCTGTGTTTTATTTCTATTTTCTTTTTTGTTCTTTTCTCTATTTCTTTTTCCCTTTTCCCTGCAAACTCTATAATTTTTACCTTTTTCTTAAATACAAAAAAAATCAGAAATTCGATTTTTGTTTTCAAATTTTAGAAAAGAATTGCAAATTCCAAAATTTTGTTCCTGTTTCAGAAAATGTTTGAAACTTGAAATTTTTGCTCTCGTTCCAAAATTACAAAAAAAAATTCAATTTTTTCTAAAAATGTTTGGGTTTTCCAAAAAAAAAACGTGTTTTCGAAATGAAATTGCATTTTAAAATATGTTCTAGATTCTATAAATATTCTTGTTTAGTGAAATGTTCACAAATTCAAAATAAGGTTCGTGGTTAAAATAAACAAATTTTCATAAATTATTCTAAATTTTGAAAACATGTTCCTTTTTGAAAAATGGTTCCCAAATTCAAAAAATGTTAGTGCTTTTTCAAAGGTTCATGTTTTTCAGTAAATGTTTATGAATTTTAAAAAATCTTCCTATTTGAAATGTTGTTCATCTTTTTCCAAAATGAACAATTTTGGGATGTTTTCAAAAATATTTTTCAATTCAAAAATATCAATTTATTTTTTATTAAGTTTTTAGGTTGTGAGTTCGATACTTCAACTTGTCATTTTTTGGATTTATACTCGTGCCTTACAAACACAGGTCCTTTTGGTACCTGCCAATGGGCTGGCCCAGACACGAACTATTGTGCGTCCCATGTGCTATTTGACGATAAAAGAGAATATGCTTTTTGGCTATAATTCAGAGAAATTGTGGGCACAAGACAATAAAAGAGAATATACTGATTTGGCTCTAATGAAAAGAACTGAAGGCAGGTGACCACTAAAATAATCAAAGAGAATAAACCCTGATAAAGAAGGAACTAGCTTGTTATGCATGGATTATGCTAATGAAACTTGATTTTATGCACTGCAATTAGTAATCCATCCGGTTAAATCGTAGTAGGAGAGAGTGGCGAAGCAACCGTGCCCTGAAGGTCGCCGCCCAACCATCAAATGAGGAGGATCCTGACACGGGGGCAAACCCAAAGCAAAAAAAGGTACGAGTTGGTTGGTGGCCGCCACTATCAAGATCTCGTGGGCCAAACATGATCCGCGAGAAGACCACAGCTCCTCGCTCTGTCGCCTCACTGCTGTGCAGACCGTTTTTGGTGCACACTTCAGTTATCTCTCTCATTGCTTTTTAAAAGAATATCTCTACCGTTGCAACGCACAGGCATATGTGCTTAACTTCCTATAAGTGCAAACATAACGAGGAAGGATAAGAAGAGGCGCTCAGTCAGGGTAAT
The DNA here is from genome assembly GCA_021605205.1 of Aegilops longissima. NCBI lineage: Eukaryota > Viridiplantae > Streptophyta > Magnoliopsida > Poales > Poaceae > Aegilops > Aegilops longissima. The sequence goes on from CM038682.1 coordinate 28,365,267, forward strand.
GGGCCAATTCGGCCAAGCCAACAGGAAAATTAGAGAGATGGAGAGGTTGAGTTATGGCCTTGGAGAAATAGAAAAAATCTACATGGCCCTTTAGACTATATGGGGAAAATAAATAAATAAACAAGAAAGTGAAGCAGGAGGTGTTAGGCAATCCAGAATTTGAGAGAGGAAAAATATTAAGAAATATAGAAATGGAAAAGATGCTCAAAGAAAAAACTCAAAAACACCAAATAAAATTCAAGGGCGCATTTTTAATTTGCGCTAGAGAAAAATAATGCTCGAGTAAATAAAAATAATAAAAACTCAAATTTTAATTGAGGTCACGTTAAATCTACCAAATAAAAAAACTCAATTTAAGATTTGTTAACAAATAAAACAAATGAAAATTTCTAGCTCTACTTTTTTTAAAATCCGAGAATCAGGATGTTACAATTACATAAACCAAAAGGCATACATCTATAAGCATAAGTTTCATATTGATCTTATGTTCACGCAGAGTAGGGCTAATGCCCTCAAGATTATCAAGAATATATCCAATTGCAGCACGATGCTTCTTTTAAGTTTTTAGTAATCTATTTTTGACGAGGACATGACAACAAAATGATACACCCAATGTTATCAAAAGAGAAATCATAATTGCAGCACGATGCTTCTTCAAAGTTTTTAGTAATCTATTTTTGACGAGGACATGACAACAAAATGATACACCCAATGTTATCAAAAGAGAAATCATAATAATTTGTGTCAAACAAATACATTGCCAGGTGAACGCTAACTTAAGTCCATACTATATTCTTGAACACATGGCTACTCTGTCATCTCCTTTGTTGTTGGTTAAACTCAGGTGCAATCTCGAAGAAGGCCAAACAAATTTCAATCCGTGCAAAACAATATTTTATGGTAAAGAAACAAAGTTAGGAGATGCCTGGAGATGTACTTGCGTTGTGCCATCCATGACGCACCCAACAGAGCAGCACAAGTGGCTGCCAACGACGGAGTTCTGGTACAACTATGTGTATCATTCTTGGCTCAACACATCCACATTCCAAGCTCTCTATGAAAGAGCCCTAACATTGGTGGTCTGCCGACACTCACCACGAACTTGCCCGAGGATGCCGGCGCAGACCTTGACGGGGCGACACACATGCTCCGAGCGCAGCTAGGGCGCCCTCAGAATAGATGCAAGCAAAAGGCCGGCAAGAACAGGAGAGAGCACACCTTCGCGGCGGGGGAACATGTGTTGGTCAAGCTTCAACCATATGCCCAGTCGACGATGGCCAATCGTCCCTGCCCCAAGCCCCGTTCAATATGGTGCAACGCATTGGTGCCACGGCATACAAGCTGCAGCTACCAGATGACAGTCGCATGCACCCCGTCTTCCACGTTTTCACAACTGGAGCCCTTCACGCAGGACTACTCGCAGGTATTCTCTGAGCTACCCGGAGCCCGGACCTCACTGTTGCCCCACTACAACCCATCACCATCCTGGATTGCTGCATGGTAAAAAAAGGATAGGCAGGTGTGCATGCAGTGGTCTTCGCTCTCTCAGGAGTCTACAATTTGCTACAAGGTACCACGCCACTGCTACCCCACGACGCCTTGCTGGGAGGACGACGATCATGCTCGAGGTGGGGCGAATGTCGCACCTGGTATGACTGTATCGGTGGACAAGTAGTAGGCGAGGAGAGTCGGGTGTGGGCCGTAACCCGTAGTTGTTTTGGCCGCATGTGGCCATGTGACTCGGTTGTGCGTGTGTGTGCTTAATGCTGTGTGTGACACCGAGCGAGACAGGAAATAAGATTTTACTCTGAAACACTCTCTCCCCGTTCGTCTATCTCACCTACCATGCTCTCTCTCCTCACCCCAAATTCTCCTGCCGTGCGACCGATCTCATTCATAGGGTCATCACAGGTCAGCACTAATATTTGCGTGGCATATTATTTGCTTTCCTCGCAGAAAATGTATCTTTTTAACCAGTTGTTTTTAGAAGCCATATAGACTGGGTTTGACATCTTATTAGGTAGCACAAATATGTAAGGAGAGTTCATTTATGTATCCTGATGAATCCAAGTTTCATTGTAGCACAACAGCACAACATAACTGGAAGTTCCAATGGGTCAAAGACCAGCTCATCCTTCGCTACGACGATGGAAATTTCCACCACATCCAAATTGCATTATTTTGTGCTCCAGTCTTGTCCTTTGCCTTTTCAAATGATGAGAACCTTCAAGTACTTTGTTTTGTTGGAACTTTCATGGAGAGTATTTAAGAACTCCCAGAATCACAATAAAAAGAAATATGTTCAAGCAGCATGACGAACCATGATGGATAGAATGATTTGAGATAATTGTAAAGCCAGACAAGTGCCAGGCTACCAGAACACAGCTGTACATGATCCACCGTGGGATAGACCAGCAAGCCATGGGATTACGATCTGGAGTCCCAGAATGATTGATCTTGCACATGAGTCCATCCAGTAGGCATTTCACCGGAAACGAACTATGCTGTCCATCCAGGGAAGTTCGTTGAACATGAACCAAGTCATTCCTCAGATGCCAGATAACAAGAAGCCTTATGTCATGATGCATTCGTCAGCATCATGGCATGTTACACTGTCCTCTGGCAATGCAACTAAATCACTATACAAAGAATTAGCTTAGTCTCCTTATGTGATTACAGAATAACATACGGCAGTTGATCTGAATGATTGAACCTCGTTAGTCAGAGCGAAGACGATTAACGTGCCTACATATTCCTAACTCAACTTGAGTGTCGGTGATTTTTATATTCTGGCATACAGCTAATGCAAGGAAGCTTCATGGCATAAGCATCTCCCAGAACTCAACGATGCTACCTAGTACTAGCAAAGGATATATAATAGGCAAGTCTTGTCTGGTCACATAAACTAAGTATTGTCTTGTCCACACAACCACACACCCTGTCTAGGATGACAAGACTAATGAGTATTTGACTATTTCCCATCAGTTATGGGCTTAGGAAAATAATGACGCAGAACAATATTTAAGGCATTTTTACAATTGTCAAATAAACTCTCTCGGAATAAAACAAGTGTTGCTACTTTATATGCAGGAAAAAGAAGTTACCTAGATTGTAAATAAATTGCAGCATGGTCAACTGAAACTCGTAGTGTGAACGCAGACTAATTCAAGTCCTCAGCTGGCAAATGTTTGTTCAGTTGGTGTACAAGCCTGTGATAATTAGGAAACAGGCAGCTGCCAGGGAAACATGGTGGCTAAGGTGTGGTGACGCTATGTGCACCTGCGCAGCTATAAAACCAAGAGCTCAACTGAGCAGGTCTTCACATCGCCCGAAGGCACCTTATTCGTCCTCCACTCCACCATTTTTTGCAATGCCACCCAGCGACCAAGTAGTATCCCCTAATCCAATGGGGTCAGACAGCAATAAGCCTTCAACAGAGTACCAGCTGAAGAAGTACCAGCTGAAGAAGTACCAGCTGAAGAAGTACCTTCTTCTTCTGGCCACTCTGGTTGCGACGGTGACATATGCTGCGGGGCTCAACCTGCCTGGGGGGGTCTGGCCAGACGCAAAGGAGGGACACCTCGCGGGCGACCTGATCCTCCATGATACCCACTACCACCGCTACGTCGCGTTCTACTACTGCAATGCGACTGCATTCGCCGCGTCAGTTGTGGTATGCCTCCTCCTCCTCATTCTGAACAGCGAGTCCAAAGCCTGGGAAGCTGCATTGCGGGTACTCATGGTTATTGATTTACTTGGCCTCATGGGAGCCTATGCTGCTGGAAGCTGCCGTGATACATTCACAACCATCTACTCTTCAGTGATTATGTCAGCCATCCTCCTATACATCATGATTGCTTTCTTCGTCTATGTCTTCTCGGGGAATCCAGAGAAGCAAGCCGAGGATCCTAAAAATCACAAGCCTGAAGATAAGCATGACGTCTTGATGCTACTCGCGACCTTTGTTGTTACTATCACATATGTGGCTGGGCTGAACCCACCAGGTGGCTTCTGGAGCAACTCCAAGGATGGCCACCTTGTCAGCAACCCAATTATGCAGGAACACAACTCCAGCCGCTATCAGGCATTCTTTGTCTGCAACACCACTGCATTTGTTTCATCCCTTCTTATTATCATTCTTCTCCTTGACAAGAAGCTGATACTCTCCTTACCTTCACTGAACCTAAAAAAATCGTCTGCACGGTTTGTAGCATTGTATGGATTCATTGTCATCGCGCTTTTTGGCCTTGTTGGTGCCTATGCTGCTGGGAGCTGCAGGGAGCCTGAAACAACTACCTATGTTGTTTGCCTTATTGGCGCGGTTCTTGCCTATATCTCCCTTCAAGTCGTTATAACCAAAGCCATTACTGAAAATAATCGAGACTGGCTGCAAAGAATAAAGAAATTATTCGTCGAGCCAGAAAGCAGCAGGTATGTAAAGCACTAGTTATCCCCCTTTGTATCCTGCAACTTAACTATGCTTAACTGAGTATTGTCAAATTACCAGGGATAATGAAGCAACAGGAAAAGCCGAGGACAACAAAGCACTGGAAAGAGCCAAGGCCAATGAAGCATCAAAAAAATCCAATGAGGCACTGGGAAAAGCCAAGCCTGAAGAACCGGAAAAATCCCAGGCCAACCAAGCTCTGGAAAAAGCACGCAACCTTGTTATATTGCTTGCTACTCTCGTTGCGAGCATCACTTACCAAGCTGGGCTAGATCCACCAGGCGGCCTCTGGCCAGATGACCGGGAGGGTCATAAGGGTGGTGACCCGGTATTGCTCACAACACACCCTACACGGTACAAGGTGTTTTTCTATAGCAACTCAGCAGCTTTTGTGGCATCATTAATTGTCATCACAATGGTCCAAAGTAGTTCCCTTCTTAGGCGCCATACACTGGAGGCAGCCATGTTACTGGATCTGTTCGGCCTCATAGGTGCATATGCCGCAGGGAGTTGCCGGGATGTAAGCTCCTCCATATATGTTGTCGCCTTGGCTGGAGCTGTCCTTGTCTATGTGGTGATTCATATTGTTTTCTTCACATTAGACCACGGGGTCAAGCCGGAAGAAGAGACTGTGTTGGATAATAGGCGTGAGGTGTTGCTGCTCTTGGCAATCTTGGTCGCTACACTCACTTACCAAGCTGGGTTGACCCCACCTGGCGGCTTCTGGTCAGCGGATGACAACTTGGGGCACCATGCAGGATTCCCAGTCCTCCTAGATAACTTTCCTCGCCGTTATAGGGCATTCTTCTACTGCAACGCGATGAGCTTCATGGCATCCGTAGCTCTAATTGTCCTCCTTGTGAACCCGAATCTATACAGGCCAGGCATACGGTGCTATGCACTCTATGTTTGCATGGTGGCAGGTATGTTTGGGCTCATGGGCGCCTATGCTGCTGGAAGCTCTCGCCACCTACGAGCTTCCATCTATGTATTAACATTGGTTGCTGCAGTGTTTGCATTTGTAAGTTTGCTGGTCATTTACTTCTGGAATCAAACCCGGAATAAAAAGACCTCCACACAAGTCGGCAACCGCAGTATTCACCCTTCTGAAAGAAGAGACCCTGGCGCAGATGTTGAATCCACTAGATCAAGAGAGGAGGATCACCGCCCCAATGAAAAAATGAGAAGAAACCCCAAGATGAAGAGGACAGCCCCGACGAGAAAAGAAACAAGGACCTTGGGAGTACTTGATGCTGGTAGGAGTCTTGGCCGCAAGTGTGACATATCAAAGTGGCCTAAAACCTCCGGTGGCCTCCGCAAGACAACAACAATGGGCACTCCGCAGCAGCTCAATTCTCCACGACATCAACATAAGCCGGTACCAAGCTTTCTTCTATAGCAACTCCACTTCATTTATAGCTTCTATTGTGGTCGTGGTCTTGCTTCTTCCAAAGACGCTGCATGGCCACAAGTTGCTACTCTGGCCAATGCACACGGCCATTTTGTTGAACATGCTTGGCCTCCCGGTGCCTACGCAGCAGGAAGCACAAGGGAGTGGGAGACGTCCAGGAATGTCATCTGTCTGGTCATTCCTGTGCTGGTCTGTGTTGCAGGCTATGCAATCTGGTCACTCTATAAAAAGAAGGACCAACGCCACGAAGGAAATTCCACATGAAGCAACTAGTGTTGAGAAAAGGTAGACATCATGTGATGTTTTGCCTGATTCAATTTGATTCAACTGCAACATCTGTATCTGCATTTAATATATTGAGTTCAGTTTTCACATGTACTATATTTACCATATGGTTCCCCATACTCTACATATATGTATTATGATTTTGCCTTTTTGTTTTGTACAACTGGGCGAAAAAAAAGTAGGTGCTGGTTCCAGTATTGCTAGCTATTGTGCAAGACATACACACATAGTCAAACAGAATATTTACCGATGCCAAGCTATGATTTGAGATTCTTCATTGTTCGTCGTGGTGATGCACGGCACTTTATCGCTTTTGGTATCGGTTGCAAGCATTCTGCTCGCAAGCAGCAATATCAAGATGGACAGTACATCGATACAAGACAAGAAGCAATTGAAACCGATAACAGGAAGATACCTGGAATCGGAGTGTGATCTAGTACACGTGCTCGTGTCTTGATCGGCGACGAGGAGCGCCGACATTCTTCCCTGCCGCCCGTGCTCCTGCTGCTGCTCTATCGCTAGCTCCGCCTGCGGCCGACTCACGTTCTCCTCCAGCGGCAGCATCGATAGTTGAAGCCCCATCGGCGTCCATCGTCCTCGCCGTTGCCAAGCCACGCTCCTCCCGACGTTGTCCTCATCATCACCAAGCCGCATACTGATTGATGTTGCATACTGAACATGCGCCTGAACCCGAGCATTCAGTTCCTTACTTCTTAGTTCAGGATTTGCATCTTCATATGCCACACTGAAGTTGAAACATTCAGTATCGTGTCGATTAATTTGGAGTATCCCATACTGAATTTGCATGCAGGCACAACCTCAATGTGCGCCTGAAATATTGAACATTAGTTGAAGTCAAGCTTAGAAATTTGAAACTTAGGCTGATTGTGTTTTAATTTACAATAAATCATGGAGTAACTTACTGTATCCATGGTTTCAGGTGTGTTACTGTATCATGAACTTTAATGTTGTTGTGTTATAAAATTCTTTAAACATTGTTTCTTTAATGAATTTTGACATTAAAAAGAGTTACATCCCTAAAGTCCATGTTTTGACACTACATATTTTGACATTAATGATTTGCCAAGTTAACTAAGCACTGCACATTTCTGAATTAACAATTAACAAATGACATTAATGATTCCGGATCATGGCAGCACCAAATAGAATTTAGGATCTCCAGATTCGACGGGAAAACGCCAATGTGAAGTTGCAATCGTGGTAAGAGTTTGATTTACGAAGTTTACTAGTCTAATTGTATTCACAAGCCATCTTGAATTCCAACTTTAGTCAAAAATAAATCTTTGTTTGGATGTGCTTACAACATAAATTTTCATTAGGATAGGAACACTAGGTGTAAAGTTTCCTCGGTTAGTTGTTGAATTTACGGCACTTTGGTATTTCTTTATTCATCTACAGTTTGCCCTTCCTACTTGCTTGTTAATTCTGACCTTTTCTCATTCTGTTACTAGGAGTGGTTCTTATCTGAATCATTGGGAGCAACAATGGGAGCAGAGCAATAAAAAAATAGGAGTAGTGCTCTAGATTGACCAGCATCAGTATTATCAATCCATTAACAACAGATTAACTGGGGCAAGGAAGTGTTAACTAAACTGAAACTAAATGACCATTTAAAATGAAAAACTACTCCTTGGTGTGATGAGAGCAACACAAACAAAAGGAGTATTTTGAAATGATTGCAGGAGTATTATCGATCCATTAACAGAAGGAGTATTTTAAAAATTATTGCAACAAAAACAGGCAGGTGTGATGATCTGTTATTTCTACAGTTGTTGAGCAAAAATAGCGAAGTTCAGACCACTGTTGAAGATGTCCTTGAACTGCCACTCCTTTCACCTTTTTTAAAGATGTCCTTAAACTCCCACTCCTTTCCGAGCACAAACACGGCCACCACACGCGCCCAATCGTCGGCCTTGAGCGTAGCCGGCTTGTCCCTCACCTCGAACGCCACCTGTTTGCTCCGTTCTATGCATCTTCTATGCAAGATTGATGACAGAACATTAAGATAAGATAAGATTGATGAGCAGAAAAGAAAGAAAGATGTAGTAGTTTTTCTCTTTTGTTTTACAGTGATAGCAGAAAAATGTTCCGTTGTTATTAGTTATGTAGCAATTGTTTATTATTTTGGCTGTTGAGCTAAAATCCCTGCAACAATCATCTGCTCGGCGGTAGGGGCATTTAACAGCAATAATAGATTCAGTTAATCTTTGTGCAGAGTCAGAAATTAAATGGAATCATAAACTATTTCATCCATCCTTCATGTTGTGTATATAATCATTGAGTCATCTGAAGTGCTTGTGTTGGATGGGATGCTTGTCCTTGTCTGCATCCCAAAGAAAAACAGCAAGCTCTTGTGCGCTTGTATGCAGAACTGTTCCAAAATTCAGAGATATAACTGAACAAATTCATCGACTGAAGTTGATTACTGAACATTCCTGTTCTGGAAATGGTAGAGTAAATTATTCAAATTACCACACTTGCATCATTGTAATCGCGATGTAGATTGGCTGCAATACATGACATAATTTAATTGTGAACTAAGATTTTGTAAGCAACTTAACAGCAATGCTCACGCAAGAGCATCAGAATGACAAGAATAGCCACTGCAATGTTCCTGGTGTTACCAAGACGTGCATAGATGAGGAGGTAATGTCGATATTGAATGGAATAGCCAACGATGTTGTTTAGAAATTCCATCTCATACAAAATTTATATATTTGCGGTAGTGGCAAATTATTTCCCTTTGCTCATCCAGCCGTAACGTAGAATCCCACCGAGGAACCTGAAATTAAGAAGCAAAGTACTGTAGTAACCTACATTTCATGTGGCGCCTTGCATTGGTACCAAATCGTAGGAGTAAACAACACCACGAGAAGAACGACCATACATTAGCAACTTCCTTGTAGACATCATCTTGGAGGCGAAGCCGAGGTCCCTACTATCCACCTCTGACCCATTCCCGGACAAAAGTCTAAAATCCGTCTTGGATTAGGCGGCGACGCCGCCTTGCGCGTCGTGTCCTCCATGGAGGTGCCGTCTTGGGAGGCTTGGGTGTTCGGGAGAGAGGTACTGTGGGTGGTGGGCTCTGCGTGACAGTTGCAGCGGCAACGGTGTGGAGGTTGGCAGGAGGAGCGACATCAGATCTACCGCGTCGACGATGATGAGTATCGGCGGCATGGTGCAGCTAGATATCGACGTCAGGTGTGTCTGGATGGATGAGCGCATGGCGGTGGTGCTGATTGGCGCCGTGGCAGCGTCGGTGACAGGCCTGGCAAGGATGTTGCATCAGTACCTGCTTTGAAGATGGATCGATGAAAGACGGCGGCAACGACCCATGAGAATGCATCGGGCCGGTTTGTGCCCCAGACCTGGTATGTGGCTCGGCTGGGGCCTCCGGCTTTAGATGTTAGGCTTAGGTGAGAGGTCTGCGTATTCGGTCAGCATTTCTGCAACCCTTCATCAAGTGGATAGGGGGAGCAACAGATGTTACCAAGATAACGGATTCAGACTTATTGATGTACTACTTTGTAAGGTCTTCATAAATAATTAATAAAATGGCCTTTGCGTCTCCCAGATGAAAAGGCCAAGGGTCATCCTCCATTTTCAAAAAAAAAAAGACATCACTCAGCCTGAAAAGATTGGCCTCTCACTCGATCCTAGTGGGAAAAGATCACCTGAACACAGTTGGACACCGAAATGTAGCTTCAGCTTCTTCAAGAGCACACTCTGACAATCAGAGGATACTAGTTTGTGTGTGTGGAGTGGGTAAGAGGATACTAGTTTGTGTGTGCCGGGATCCTATTCGTTGTTGAGAATTTCCCAAATTCGCTTGTTTTTTAAGGCCGCGCCTCATGCCAGGCCAGAGTTAGGCCAGTTTTTTCCGCCGGTTTGCCTGGTTCAAGGTCAGCTCTAGCTCTCTCTAGGGACTTTCCTTTCCTTTGTTCCTTTTGGGCCCCCGTCTCCCTTTCTTTCTCGGGCTCTCCGTCATCGCGAGGATGGCTGCAACGCAATTACTTCTTCCATCCCATAAGCCCAATCATCCTTTGCCTTTATTTGGCACCGTGAGGAAGTTCGTTGAATTTTGGTGCCATGAGTGTGAGCTAGCGAGTGCCAAATTTCTCCCACGTACGAGTGCATGCATGAGTGTGAGCTAGCAACGATCGGTGGGACGGTAGCCAGCTTAGAGCATCTACACCGGGCGCCCAAACCCTCCTCACGCGGGCGACCTGCCCGGTCGGTGACCGGTCATGATTTTTTTCATCCAGACGGATGCCTCAAACGCCCGGCCTGACCGGCATCCCTTATATCCAGCCCAAATATGGGGCGTCCGGGCGCGTCCGCAACGTCAGCCCACCCCACCCGACCCCACATATATCCTATCCGATGAACCCTAGACCTCAGTCCATTCTACTCTCTCCATCCTCTCCTCTTCCCGATCCGTCCTCTCCTCTTCCCACTCCGATCAATGGCAGACGACCGCAGCGACTCCGTCTCCAACGGCAACGAGAGCGACATCGATGCGGTCGCTCTTCGCATTGCTCTGTGTCGCTCGCGTCTAGATCAGGACGGCAACAGCGGTCAACAGTGGTGGGAGCTAACGGAGCGATATGTCGTCCCCCTTCGCCCGTCGTCGCAGTACGGGCAACGTTGCCGGGCCCTCCTGTCCGGTGCGCAGCACTGGTCGGACTGCCGCCTGCTCCGGCAAACGACAGCAGCAATAGCCCAGTTTGTCCATGATTCGCCTAGATGTTGTGGAGGGGACTTGGTGTGTGGCATTTGAGGACCTTGTGTGAGCGTATATCACGGGTACACATACTTTGACACGTTCACTTCTTCCATCAACATCAGAAGAAAAGAAAGATGTAGTAGTTTTTCTCTTTTGTTTTACAGTGATAGCAGAAAAATGTTCCGTTGTTATTAGTTATGTAGCAATTATTTATTATTTTGGCTGTTGAGCTAAAATCCCTGCAACAATCATCTGCTCGGCGGTAGGGGCATTTAACAGCAATAATAGATTCAGTTAATCTTTGTGCAGAGTCAGAAATTAAATGGAATCATAAACTATTTCATCCATCCTTCATGTTGTGTATATAATCATTGAGTCATCTGAAGTGCTTGTGTTGGATGGTATGCTTGTCCTTGTCTGCATCCCAAAGAAAAACAGCAAGCTCTTGTGCGCTTGTATGCAGAACTGTTCCAAAATTCAGAGATATAACTGAACAAATTCATCGACTGAAGTTGATTACTGAACATTCCTGTTCTGGAAATGGTAGAGTAAATTATTCAAATTACCACACTTGCATCATTGTAATCGCGATGTAGATTGGCTGCAATACATGACATAATTTAATTGTGAACTAAGATTTTGTAAGCAACTTAACAGCAATGCTCACGCAAGAGCATCAGAATGACAAGAATAGCCACTGCAATGTTCCTGGTGTTACCAAGACGTGCATAGATGAGGAGGTAATGTCGATATCGAATGGAATAGCCAACGGTGTTGTTTAGAAATTCCATCTCATACAAAATTTATATATTTGCGGTAGTGGCAAATTATTTCCCTTTGCTCATCCAGCCGTAACGTAGAATCCCATCGAGGAACCTGAAATTAAGAAGCAAAGTACTGTAGTAACCTACATTTCATGTGGCGCCTTGTATTGGTACCAAATCGTAGGAGTAAACAACACCACGAGAAGAACGACCATACATTAGCAACTTCCTTGTAGACATCATCTTGGAGGCGAAGCCGAGGTCCTACTAATCCACCTCGACCCATTCCGGACAAAAGTCTAAAATCCGTCTTGGATTAGGCGGCGAGGCCGCCTTGCGCGTCGTGTCCTCCATGGAGGTGCCGTCTTGGGAGGCTTGGGTGTTCGGGAGAGAGGTACTGTGGGTGGTGGGCTCTGCGTGACAGTTGCAGCGGCAACGGTGTGGAGGTTGGCAGGAGGAGCGACATCAGATCTACCGCGTCGACGATGATGAGTATCGGCGGCATGGTCCAGCTAGATATCGACGTCAGGTGTGTCTGGATGGATGAGCGCATGGCGGTAGTGCTGATTGGCGCCGTGGCAGCGTCGGTGACAGGCCTGGCAAGGATGTTGCATCAGTACCTGCTTTGAAGATGGATCGATGAAAGACGGCGGCAACGACCCATGAGAATGCATCGGGCGGTTTGTGCCCTGCACCTGGTATGTGGCTCACTGGGCCTCCGGCTTTAGATGTTAGGCTTAGGTGAGAGGTCTGCGATTCGGTCAGCATTTCTGCAACCCTTCATCAAGTGGATAGGGGGAGTGACAGATGTTACCAAGATAACGGATTCAGACTTATTGATGTACTACTTTGTAAGGTCTTCATGAATAATTAATAAAATGGCCTTTGCGTCTCCCAGATGCAAAGGCCAAGGGTCATCCTCCTTTTCAAAAAAAAGACATCACTCAGCCTGAAAAGATTGGCCTCTCACTCGATCCTAGTGGGAAAAGATCACTGAACACGTTGGACACGAAATGTAGCTTCAGCTTCTTCAAGAGCACACTCTGACAATCAGAGGATACTAGTTTGTGTGTGTGGAGTGGGTAAGAGGATACTAGTTTGTGTGTGCCGGGATCCTATTCGTTGTTGAGAATTTCCCAAATTCGCTTGTTTTTAAGGTCGCGCCTCATGCCGAGCCAGAGTTAGGCCAGTTTTTCCGCGGTTTGCCTGGTTCAAGGTCAGCTCTAGATCTCTCTAGGGACTTTGCTTTCCTTTGTTCCTTTTGGGCCCCCGTCTCCCTTTCTTTCTCGGGCTCTCCGTCGTCGCGAGGATGGCTGCAACGCAATTACTTCTTCCATCCCATAAGCCCAATCATCCTTTGCCTTTATTTGGCACCGTGAGGAAGTTCGTTGAATTTTGGTGCCATGAGTGTGAGCTAGCGAGTGCCAAATTTCTCCCACGTACGAGTGCATGCATGAGTGTGAGCTAGCAACGCATCGGTGGGACGGTAGCCAGCTTAGAGCATCTACACCCGGGCGCCCCAAACCCTCCTCACGCCGGGCGACCTGCCCGGTCAGTGACCGGTCATGATTTTTTTCATCCAGACGGATGCCTCAAACGCCCAGCCTGACCGGCATCCCTTATATCCAGCCCAAATATGGGGCGTCCGGGCGCTTCCGCAACGTCAGCCCACCCCACCCGACCCCACATATATCCTATCCGATGAACCCTAGACCTCAGTCCATTCTACGCTCTCCATCCTCTCCTCTTCCCGATCCGTCCTCTCCTCTTCCCACTCCGATCAATGGCAGACGACCGCAGCGACTCCGGCTCCAACGGCGACGAGAGCGACATCGATGCGGTCGCTCTTCGCATTGCTCTGTGTCGCTCCCGTCTAGATCAGGGCGGCAACAGTGGTCAACAGTGGTGGGAGCTAACGGAGCGATATGTCGTCCCCCTTCGCCCGTCGTCGCAGTACGGGCAACGTTGCCGGGCCCTCCCGTCCGGTGCGCAGCATTGGTCGGACTGCCGCCTGCTCCGGCAAACGACAGCAGCAATAGCCCAGTTTGTCCATGATTCGCCTAGATGTTGTGGAGGGGACTTGGTGTGTGGCATTTGAGGACCATGTGTGAGCGTATACCACGGGTACACATACTTTGACACGTTCACTTCTTCCATCAACATCAGAAGAAAAGAAAGATGTAGTAGTTTTTCTCTTTTGTTTTACAGTGATAGCAGAAAAATGTTCCGTTGTTATTAGTTATGTAGCAATTGTTTATTATTTTGGCTGTTGAGCTAAAATCCCTGCAACAATCATCTGCTCGGCGGTAGGGGCATTTAACAGCAATAATAGATTCAGTTAATCTTTGTGCAGAGTCAGAAATTAAATGGAATCATATACTATTTCATCCATCCTTCATGTTGTGTATATAATCATTGAGTCATCTGAAGTGCTTGTGTTGGATGGTATGCTTGTCCTTGTCTGCATCCCAAAGAAAAACAACAAGCTCTTGTGCGCTTGTATGCAGAACTGTTCCAAAATTCATAGATATAACTGAACAAATTCATCGACTGAAGTTGATTACTGAACATTCCTGTTCTGGAAATGGTAGAGTAAATTATTCAAATTACCACAATTGCATCATTGTAATTGCGATGTAGATTGGCTGCAATACATGACATAATTTAATTGTGAACTAAGATTTTGTAAGCAACTTAACAGCAATGCTCACGCAAGAGCATCAGAATGACAAGAATAGCCACTGCAATGTTCCTGGTGTTACCAAGACGTGCATAGATGAGGAGGTAATGTCGATATCGAGTGGAATAGCCAACGGTGTTGTTTAGAAATTCCGTCTAATACAAAATTTATATATTTGCGGTAGTGGCAAATTATTTCCCTTTGCTCATCCAGCCGTAACGTAGAATCCCACCGAGGAACCTGAAATTAAGAAGCAAAGTACTGTAGTAACCTACATTTCATGTGGCGCCTTGTATTGGTACCAAATCGTAGGAGTAAACAACACCACGAGAAGAACGGCCATACATTAGCAACTTCCTTGTAGACATCATCTTGGAGGCGAAGCCGAGGTCCCTACTATCCACCTCTGACCCATTCCCGGACAAAAGTCTAAAATCCGTCTTGGATTAGGCGGCGACGCCACCTTGCGCGTCGTGTCCTCCATGGAGGTGCCGTCTTGGGAGGCTTGGGTGTTCGGGGGAGAGGTACTGTGGGTGGTGGGCTCTGCGTGACAGTTGCAGCGGCAACGGTGTGGAGGTTGGCAGGAGGAGCGACATCAGATCTACCGCGTCGACGATGATGAGTATCGGCGGCATGGTGCAGGTAGATATCGACGTCAGGTGTGTCTGGATGGATGAGCGCATGGCGGTGGTGCTGATTGGCGCCGTGGCGGCGTCGGTGACAGGCCTGGCAAGGATGTTGCATCAGTACCTGCTTTGAAGATGGATCGATGAAAGACGGCGGCAACGACCCATGAGAGTGCATCGGGCCGGTTTGTGCCCCAGACCTGGTATGTGGCTCGGCTGGGGCCTCCGGCTTTAGATGTTAGGCTTAGGTGAGAGGTCTGCATATTCGGTCAGCATTTCTGCAACCCTTCATCAAGTGGATAGGGGGAGCGACAGATGTTACCAAGATAACGGATTCAAACTTATTGATGTACTACTTTGTAAGGTCTTCATGAATAATTAATAAAATGGCCTTTGCGTCTCCCAGATGCAAAGGCCAAGGGTCATCCTCCTTTTTCAAAAAAAAAGACATCACTCAGCCTGAAAAGATTGGCCTCTCACTCGATCCTAGTGGGAAAAGATCACCTGAACACAGTTGGACACCGAAATGTAGCTTCAGCTTCTTTAAGAGCACACTCTGACAATCAGAGGATACTAGTTTGTGTGTGGGGAGTGGGTAAGAGGATACTAGTTTGTGTGTGCCGGGATCCTATTCGTTGTTGAGAATTTCCCAAATTCGCTTGTTTTTTAAGGCCGCGCCTCATGCCAGGCCAGAGTTAGGCCAGTTTTTTCCGCCGGTTTGCCTGGTTCAAGGTCAGCTCTAGCTCTCTCTAGGGACTTTCCTTTCCTTTGTTCCTTTTGGGCCCCCGTCTCCCTTTCTTTCTCGGGCTCTCCGTCGTCGCGAGGATGGCTGCAACGCAATTACTTCTTCCATCCCATAAGCCCAATCATCCTTTGCCTTTATTTGGCACCGTGAGGAAGTTCGTTGAATTTTGGTGCCATGAGTGTGAGCTAGCGAGTGCCAAATTTCTCCCACGTACGAGTGCATGCATGAGTGTGAGCTAGCAACGCATCGGTGGGACGGTAGCCAGCTTAGAGCATCTACACCCGGGCGCCCCAAACCCTCCTCACGCCGGGCGACCTGCCCGGTCAGTGACCGGTCATGATTTTTTTCATCCAGACGGATGCCTCAAACCGCCGGCCTGACCGGCATCCCTTATATCCAGCCCAAATATGGGGCGTCCGGGCGCGTCCGCAACGTCAGCCCACCCCACCCGACCCCACATATATCCTATCCGATGAACCCTAGACCTCAGTCCATTCTACTCTCTCCATCCTCTCCTCTTCCCGATCCGTCTTCTCCTCTTCCCACTCCGATCAATGGCAGACGACCGCAGCGACTCCGTCTCCAACGGCGACGAGAGCGACATCGATGCGGTCGCTCTTCGCATTGCTCTGTGTCGCTCCCGTCTAGATCAGGGCGGCAACAGTGGTCAACAGTGGTGGGAGCTAACGGAGCGATATGTCGTCCCCCTTCGCCCGTCGTCGCAGTACGGGCAACGTTGCCGGGCCCTCCCGTCCGGTGCGCAGCACTGGTCGGACTGCCGCCTGCTCCGGCAAACGACAGCAGCAATAGCCCAGTTTGTCCATGATTCGCCTAGATGTTGTGGAGGGGACTTGGTGTGTGGCATTTGAGGACCATGTGTGAGCGTATATCACGGGTACACATACTTTGACACGTTCACTTCTTCCATCAACATCAGAAGAAAAGAAAGATGTAGTAGTTTTCTCTTTTGTTTTATAATGATAGCAGAAAAATGTTCCGTTGTTATTAGTTATGTAGCAATTGTTTATTATTTTGGCTGTTGAGCTAAAATCCCTGCAACAATCATCTGCTCGGCGGTAGGGGCATTTAACAGCAATAATAGATTCAGTTAATCTTTGTGCAGAGTCAGAAATTAAATGGAATCATATACTATTTCATCCATCCTTCATGTTGTGTATATAATCATTGAGTCATCTGAAGTGCTTGTGTTGGATGGTATGCTTGTCCTTGTCTGCATCCCAAAGAAAAACTGCAAGCTCTTGTGCGCTTGTATGCAGAACTGTTCCAAAATTCAGAGATATAACTGAACAAATTCATCGACTGAAGTTGATTACTGAACATTCCTGTTCTGGAAATGGTAGAGTAAATTATTCAAATTACCACACTTGCATCATTGTAATCGCGATGTAGATTGGCTGCAATACATGACATAATTTAATTGTGAACTAAGATTTTGTAAGCAACTTAACAGCAATGCTCACGCAAGAGCATCAGAATGACAAGAATAGCCACTGCAATGTTCCTGGTGTTACCAAGACGTGCATAGATGAGGAGCTAATGTCGATATCGAATGGAATAGCCAACGGTGTTGTTTAGAAATTCCATATCATACAAAATTTATATATTTGCGGTAGTGGCAAATTATTTCCCTTTGCTCATCCAGCCGTAACGTAGAATCCCACCGAGGAACCTGAAATTAAGAAGCAAAGTACTGTAGTAACCTACATTTCATGTGGCGCCTTGTATTGGTACCAAACCGTAGGAGTAAACAACACCACGAGAAGAACGACCATACATTAGCAACTTCCTTGTAGACATCATCTTGGAGGCGAAGCCGAGGTCCCTACTATCCACCTCTGACCCATTCCCGGACAAAAGTCTAAAATCCGTCTTGGATTAGGCGGCGACGCCGCCTTACGCGTCGTGTCCTCCATGGAGGTGCCGTCTTGGGAGGCTTGGGTGTTCGGGAGAGAGGTACTGTGGGTGGTGGGCTCTCGCGTGATGCTTGCAGCGGCAACGGTGTGGAGGTTGGCAGGAGGAGCGACATCAGATCTACCGCGTCGACGATGATGAGTATCGGCGGCATGGTGCAGCTAGATATCGACGTCAGGTGTGTCTGGATGGATGAGCGCATGGCGGTGGTGCTGATTGGCGCCGTGGCGGCGTCGGTGACAGGCCTGGCAAGGATGTTGCATCAGTACCTGCTTTGAAGATGGATCGAAGAAAGACGGCGGCAACGACCCATGAGAGTGCATCGGGCCGGTTTGTGCCCCAGACCTGGTATGTGGCTCGGCTGGGGCCTCCGGCTTTAGATGTTAGGCTTAGGTGAGAGGTCTGCGTATTCGGTCAGCATTTCTGCAACCCTTCATCAAGTGGATAGGGGGAGCGACAGATGTTACCAAGATAACGGATTCAGACTTATTGATGTACTACTTTGTAAGGTCTTCATGAATAATTAATAAAATGGCCTTTGCGTCTCCCAGATGCAAAGGCCAAGGGTCATCCTCCTTTTTCAAAAAAAAAGACATCACTCAGCCTGAAAAGATTGGCCTCTCACTCGATCCTAGTGGGAAAAGATCACCTGAACACAGTTGGACACCGAAATGTAGTTTCAGCTTCTTCAAGAGCACACTTTGACAATCAGAGGATACTAGTTTGTGTGTGTGGAGTGGGTAAGAGGATACTAGTTTGTGTGTGCCGGGATCCTATTCGTTGTTGAGAATTTCCCAAATTCGTTTGTTTTTTAAGACCGCGCCTCATGCCAGGCCAGAGTTAGGCCAGTTTTTTCCGCCGGTTTGCCTGGTTCAAGGTCAGCTCTAGCTCTCTCTAGGGACTTTCCTTTCCTTTGTTCCTTTTGGGCCCCCTTCTCCCTTTCTTTCTCGGGCTCTCCGTCGTCGCGAGGATGGCTGCAACGCAATTACTTCTTCCATCCCATAAGCCCACTCATCCTTTGCCTTTATTTGGCACCGTGAGGAAGTTCGTTGAATTTTGGTGCCATGAGTGTGAGCTAGCGAGTGCCAAATTTCTCCCACGTACGAGTGCATGCATGAGTGTGAGCTAGCAACGCATCGGTGGGACGGTAGCCAGCTTAGAGCATCTACACCCGGGCGCCCCAAACCCTCCTCACGCCGGGCGACCTGCCCGGTCAGTGACCGGTCATGATTTTTTTCATCCAGACGGATGCCTCAAACGCCCGGCCTGACCGACATCCCTTATATCCAGCCCAAATATGGGGCGTCCAGGCGCGTCCGCAACATCAGCCCACCCCACCCGACCCCACATATATCCTATCCGATGAACCCTAGACCTCAGTCCATTCTACTCTGTCCATCCTCTCCTCTTCCCGATCCGTCCTCTCCTCTTCCCATCCGATCAATGGAAGACGACCGCAGCGACTCCGCTCCAACGGCGACGAGAGCGACATCGATCGGTCGCTCTTCGCATTGCTCGTGTCGCCCCGTCTAGATCAGGGCGGCAACAGTGGTCAACAGTGGTGGGAGCTAACGGAGCGATATGTCGCCCCTTCGCCCGTCGTCGCAAAGACGGGCAACGTTGCCGGGCCCTCCCGTCCGGTGCGCAGCATCTGGTCGGACTGCCGCCGCTCCGCAAACGACAGCAGCAATAGCCCAGTTTGTCCATGATTCGCCTAGATGTTGTGGAGGGGACTTGGTGTGTGGCATTTGAGGACCTTGTGTGAGCGTATATCACGGGTACACATACTTTGACACGTTCACTTCTTCCATCAACATCAGAAGAAAAGAAAGATGTAGTAGTTTTCTCTTTTGTTTTATAATGATAGCAGAAAAATGTTCCGTTGTTATTAGTTATGTAGCAATTATTTATTATTTTGGCTGTTGAGCTAAAATCCCTGCAACAATCATCTGCTCGGTGGTAGGGGCATTTAACAGCAATAATAGATTCAGTTAATCTTTGTGCAGAGTCAGAAACTAAATGGAATCATAAACTATTTCATCCATCCTTCATGTTGTGTATATAATCATTGAGTCATCTGAAGTGCTTGTGTTGGATGGTATGCTTGTCCTTGTCTGCATCCCATAGAAAAACAGCAAGCTCTTGTGCGCTTGTATGCAGAACTGTTCCAAAATTCAGAGATATAACTGAACAAATTCATCGACTGAAGTTGATTACTGAACATTCCTGTTCTGGAAATGGTAGAGTAAATTATTCAAATTACCACACTTGCATCATTGTAATCGCGATGTAGATTGGCTGCAATACATGACATAATTTAATTGTGAACTAAGATTTTGTAAGCAACTTAACAGCAATGCTCACGCAAGAGCATCGAATGACAAGAATAGCCATCGCAATGTTCTGGTGTTACCAAGACGTGCATAGATGAGGAGGTAATGTCGATATCGAATGGAATAGCCAATGGTGTTGTTTAGAAATTCCATCTCATACAAAATTTATATATTTGCGGTAGTGGCAAATTATTTCCCTTTGCTCATCCAGCCGTAACGTAGAATCCCACCGAGGAACCTGAAATTAAGAAGCAAAGTACTGTAGTAACCTACATTTCATGTGGCGCCTTGTATTGGTACCAAACCGTAGGAGTAAACAACACCACGAGAAGAACGACCATACATTAGCAACTTCCTTGTAGACATCATCTTGGAGGCGAAGCCGAGGTCCCTACTATCCACCTCTGACCCATTCCCGGACAAAACTCTAAAATCCGTCTTGGATTAGGCGGCGGCGCCGCCTTGCGCGTCGTGTCCTCCATGGAGGTGCCGTCTTGGGAGGCTTGGGTGTTCGGGAGAGAGGTACTGTGGGTGGTGGGCTCTGCGTGACGACATCAGATCTACCGCGTCGACGATGATGAGTATCGGCGGCATGGTGCAGCTAGATATCGACGTCAGGTGTGTCTGGATGGATGAGCGCATGGCGGTGGTGCTGATTGGCGCCGTGGCGGCGTCGGTGACAGGCCTGGCAAGGATGTTGCATCAGTACCTGCTTTGAAGATGGATCGATGAAAGACGGCGGCAACGACCCATGAGAGTGCATCGGGCCGGTTTGTGCCCCAGACCTGGTATGTGGCTCGGCTGGGGCCTCCGGCTTTAGATGTTAGGCTTAGGTGAGAGGTCTGCGTATTCGGTCAGCATTTCTGCAACCCTTCATCAAGTGGATAGGGGGAGCGACAGATGTTACCAAGATAACGGATTCAGACTTATTGATGTACTACTTTGTAAGGTCTTCATGAATAATTAATAAAATGGCCTTTGCGCCTCCCAGATGCAAAGGCCAAGGGTCATCCTCCTTTTTCAAAAAAAAAAGACATCACTCAGCCTGAAAAGATTGGCCTCTCACTCGATCCTAGTGGGAAAAGATCACTGAACACGCTTGGACACCAAATGTAGCTTCAGCTTCTTCAAAAGCACACTTTGACAATCAGAGGATACTAGTTGTGTGTGTGGTGGGTAAGAGGATACTAGTTTGTGTGTGCCGATCCTATTCGTTGTTGAGAATTTCCCAAATTCGCTTGTTTTTAAGGCGCGCCTCATGCCGTGCCGAGTTAGGCCAGTTTTTCCGCCGGTTTGCCTGGTTCAAGGTCAGCTCTAGCTCTCTAGGGACTTTCCTTTCCTTTGTTCCTTTTGGGCCCCTTCTCCCTTTCTTTCTCGGGCTCTCCGTCGTCGCGAGGATGGCTGCAACGCAATTACTTCTTCCATCCCATAAGCCCAATCATCCTTTGCCTTTATTTGGCACCGTGAGGAAGTTCGTTGAATTTTGGTGCCATGAGTGTGAGCTAGCGAGTGCCAAATTTCTCCCACGCACGAGTGCATGCATGAGTGTGAGCTAGCAACGATCGGTGGGACGGTAGCCAGCTTAGAGCATCTACACCGGCGCCCCAAACCCTCCTCACGCTGGCGACCTGCCCGGTCAAGTGACCGGTCATGATTTTTTCATCCAGACGGATGCCTCAAACGCCCGCCTGACCGCATCCCTTATATCCAGCCCAAATATGGGCGCCCCAAGCGCCCGCAACATCAGCCCACCCCACCCGACCCCACATATATCCTATCCGATGAACCCTAGACCTCAGTCCATTCTACTCTCTCCATCCTCTCCTCTTCCCGATCCGTCCTCTCCTTCCCACTCCGATCAATGGCGACGACCGCAGCGACTCCGCTCCAACGGCGAGAGCGACATCGATGCGGTCGCTCTTTGCATTGCTCGTGTCGCCCCGTCTAGATCAGGGTGGCAACAGTGGTCAACAGTGGTGGGAGCTAACGGAGCGATATGTCGCCCCTTAGCCCGTCGTCGCAAAGACGGGCAACGTTGCGGGCCCTCCCGTCCGGTGCGCAAGACTGGTCGGACTGCCGCCGCCCGCAAACGACAGCAGCAATAGCCCAGTTTGTCCATGATTCGCCTAGATGTTGTGGAGGGACTTGGTGTGTGGCATTTGAGGACCTTGTGTGAGCGATATCACGGGTACACATACTTTGACACGCTCACTTCTTCCATCAACATCGGAAGAAAAGAAAGATGTAGTAGTTTTTTCTTTTGTTTTATAATGATAGCAGAAAAATGTTCCGTTGTTATTAGTTATGTAGCAATTATTTATTATTTTGGCTGTTGAGCTAAAATCCCTGCAACAATCATCTGCTCGGTGGTAGGGGCATTTAACAGCAATAATAGATTCAGTTAATCTTTGTGCAGAGTCGAAATTAAATGGAATCATAAACTATTTCATCCATCCTTCATGTTGTGTATATAATCATTGAGTCATCTGAAGTGCTTGTGTTGGATGGTATGCTTGTCCATGTCTGCATCCCATAGAAAACAACAAGCTCTTGTGCGCTTGTATGCAGAACTGTTCCAAAATTCAGAGATATAACTGAACAAATTCATCGATGAAGTTGATTACTGAACATTCCTGTTCGGAAATGGTAGAGTAAATTATTCAAATTACCACACTTGCATCATTGTAATCGCGATGTAGATTGGCTGCAATACATGACATAATTTAATTGTGAACTAAGATTTTGTAAGCAACTTAACAGCAATGCTCACGCAAGAGCATCGAATGACAAGAATAGCCACTTCAATGTTCTGGTGTTACCAAGACGTGCATAGATGAGGAGGTAATGTCGATATCGAATGGAATAGCCAACGGTGTTGTTTAGAAATTCCATCTCATACAAAATTTATATATTTGCGGTAGTGGCAAATTATTTCCCTTTGCTCATCCAGCCGTAACGTAGAATCCCACCGAGGAACCTGAAATTAAGAAGCAAAGTACTATAGTAACCTACATTTCATGTGGCGCCTTGTATTGGTACCAAATCGTAGGAGTAAACAACACCACGAGAAGAACGACCATACATTAGCAACTTCCTTGTAGACATCATCTTGGAGGCGAAGCCGAGGTCCCTACTATCCACCTCTGACCCATTCCCGGACAAAAGTCTAAAATCCGTCTTGGATTAGGCGGCGACGCCGCCTTGCGCGTCGTGTCCTCCATGGAGGTGCCGTCTTGGGAGGCTTGGGTGTTCGGGAGAGAGGTACTGTGGGTGGTGGGCTCTGCGTGACAGTTGCAGCGGCAACGGTGTGGAGGTTGGCAGGAGGAGCGACATCAGATCTACCGCGTCGACGATGATGAGTATCGGCGGCATGGTGCAGCTAGATATCGACGCCGGTGTGTGCGGATGGATGAGCGCATGGCGGTGGTGTTGATTGGCGCCGTGGCAGCGCCGGTGACCGGCCCGGCAAGGATGTTGCATCAGTACTGCTTTGAAGATGGATCGATGAAAGACGGCGGCAACGACCCATGAGAGTGCATCGGGCGGTTTGTGCCCTGCACCTGGTATGTGGCTCGGCTGGGGCCTCGGCTTTAGATGTTAGGCTTAGGTGAGAGGTCTGCGTATTCGGTCAGCATTTCTGCAACCCTTCATCAAGTGGATAGGGGGAGCGACAGATGTTACCAAGATAACGGATTCAGACTTATTGATGTACTACTTTGTAAGGTCTTCATGAATAATTAATAAAATGGCCTTTGCGTCTCCAAGATGCAAAGGCCAAGGGTCATCCTCCTTTTAAAAAAAAAAGACATCACTCAGCCTGAAAAGATTGGCCTCTCACTTGATCCTAGTGGGAAAAGATCACTGAACACAGCTTGGACACGAAATGTAGCTTCAGCTTCTTCAAGAGCACACTCGACAATCAGAGGATACTAGTTTGTGTGTGTGGAGTGGGTAAGAGGATACTAGTTTGTGTGTGCGGGATCCTATTCGTTGTTGAGAATTTCCCAAATTCGCTTGTTTTTAAGGTCATACTCATGCCGTGCCAGAGTTAGGCCAGTTTTTCCGCCGGTTTGCTCGGTTCAAGGTCAGCTCTAGCTCTCTAGGGACTTTCCTTTCCTTTGTTCCTTTTGGGCCCCGTCTCTCTTTCTTTCTCGGGCTCTCCGTCGTCATGAGGATGGCTGCAACGCAATTACTTCTTCCATCCCATAAGCCCAATCATCCTTTGCCTTTATTTGGCACCGTGAGGAAGTTCGTTGAATTTTGGTGCCATGAGTGTGAGCTAGCGAAAGTGCCAAATTTCTCCCACGCACGAGTGCATGCATGAGTGTGAGCTAGCAACGATCGGTGGGACGGTAGCCAGCTTAGAGCATCTACACCGGCGCCCAAACCTCCTCACGCTGGCGACCTGCCCGGTCAAGTGACCGTCATGATTTTTTCATCCAGACGGATGCCTCAAACGCCCGCCTGACCGCATCCCTTATATCCAGCCCAAATATGGGCGCCCAGGCGCGTCGCAACGCCAGCCCACCCCACCCGACCCCACATATATCCTATCCGATGAACCCTAGACCTCAGTCCATTCTACTCTCTCCATCCTCTCCTCTTCCCGATCCGTCCTCTCCTCTTCCCACTCCGATCAATGGCAGACGACCGCAGCGACTCCGGCTCCAACGGCGACGAGAGCGACATCGATGTGGTCGCTCTTCGCATTGCTTTGTGTCGCTCCCATCTAGATCAGGGCGGAAACAGTGGTCAACAGTGGTGGGAGCTAACGGAGCGATGTGTCGTCCCCCTTCGCCCGTCGTCGCAGTACGGGCAACGCTGCCGGGCCCTCCCGTCTGCGCGCAGCAGATCGGTCGGACTGCCGCCGCTCCGCAAACGACAGCAGCAATAGCCCAGTTTGTCCATGATTCGCCTAGATGTTGTGGAGGGACTTGTGTGTGGCATTTGAGGACCATGTGTGAGCGTATATCACGGGTACACATACTTTGACACGTTCACTTCTTCCATCAACATCAGAAGAAAAGAAAGATGTAGTAGTTTTTCTCTTTTATTTTACAGTGATAGGAGAAAAATGTTTCGTTGTTATTAGTTATGTAGCAATTGTTTATTATTTTGGCTGTTGAGCTAAAATCCCTGCAACAATCATCTGCTCGGCGGTAGGGGCATTTAACAGCAATAATAGATTCAGTTAATCTTTGTGCAGAGTCAGAAATTAAATGGAATCATATACTATTTCATCCATCCTTCATCTTGTGTATATAATCATTGAGTCATCTGAAGTGCTTGTGTTGGATGGTATGCTTGTCCTTGTCTGCATCCCAAAGAAAACAGCAAGCTCTTGTGCGCTTTTATGCAGAACTGTTCCAAAATTCAGAGATATAACTGAACAAATTCATCGATGAAGTTGATTACTGAACATTCCTGTTCGGAAATGGTAGAGTAAATTATTCAAATTACCACACTTGCATCATTGTAATTGCGATGTAGATTGGCTGCAATACATGACATAATTTAATTGTGAACTAAGATTTTGTAAGCAACTTAACAGCAATGCTCACGCAAGAGCATCAGAATGACAAGAATAGCCACTACAATGTTCCTGGTGCTACCAAGACGTGCAGAGATGAGGAGGTAATGTCGATATCGAATGGAATAGCCAACGGTGTTGTTTAGAAATTCCATCTCATACCAAATTTATATATTTGCGGTAGTGGCAAATTATTTCCCTTTGCTCATCCAGCGTAACGTAGAATCCCACCGAGGAACCCGAAATTAAGAAGGAAAGTACTGTAGTAACCTACATTTCATGTGGCGCCTTGTATTGGTACCAAATCGTAGGAGTAAACAACACCATGAGAAGAACGGCCATACATTAGCAACTTCCTTGTAGACATCATCTTGGAGGCGAAGCCGAGGTCCCTACTATCCACCTCTGACCCATTCCCGGACAAAAGTCTAAAATCCGTCTTGGATTAGGCGGCGCGCCGCTTATGCTGCGTCGTGTCCTCCATGGAGGTGCCGCCTTGGGAGGCTTGGGTGTTCGGGAGAGAGGTGGGTGGTGTGGTGGGCAACGGTGTGGAGGTTGGCAGGGAGGGCGACATCAGATCTACCGCGTCGACGATTATGAGTATCGGCGGCATGGTGCAGCTAGATATCGACGCCGTGTGTCTGGATGGATGAGCGCATGGCGGTGGTGCTGATTGGCACCGTGGCGGCGTCGGTGACAGCCCGGCAAGGATGTTGCATCGATACTGCTTTGAAGATGGATCGATGAAAGACGGCGGCAACGACCCATGAGAGTGCATCGGGCGGTTTGTGCCCTGACCTGGTATGTGGCTCGGCTGGGGCCTCCGGCTTTAGATGTTAGGCTTAGGTGAGAGGTCTGCGATGATTCGGTCAGCATTTCTGCAACCCTTCATCAAGTGGATAGGGGAGCGACAGATGTTACCAAGATAACGGATTCAGACTTATTGATGTACTACTTTGTAAGGTCTTCATGAATAATTAATAAAATGGCCTTTGCGCCTCCCTGATGCAAAGGCCAAGGGTCATCCTCCTTTTCAAAAAAAAGACATCACTCAGCCTGAAAAGATTGGCCTCTCACTCGATCCTAGTGGGAAAAGATCACTGAACACGTTGGACACCAAATGTAGCTTCAGCTTCTTCAAGAGCACACTCGACAATCAGAGGATACTAGTTTGTGTGTGGGGAGGGTAAGAGGATACTAGTTTGTGTGTGCGGGATCCTATTCGTTGTTGAGAATTTCCCAAATTCGCTTGTTTTTAAGGCCGCGCCCATGCCAGCCGAGTTAGGCCAGTTTTTTCCGCGGTTTGCTGGTTCAAGGTCAGCTCTAGCTCTCTCTAGGGACTTTCCTTTCCTTTGTTCCTTTTGGGCCCCGTCTCCCTTTCTTTCTCGGCTCTCCGTCGTCGCGAGGATGGCTGCAACGCAATTACTTCTTCCATCCCATAAGCCCAATCATCCTTTGCCTTTATTTGGCACCGTGAGGAAGTTCGTTGAATTTTGGTGCCATGAGTGTGAGCTAGCGAGTGCCAAATTTCTCCCACGTACGAGTGCATGCATGAGTGTGAGCTAGCAACGCATCGGTGGGACGGTAGCCAGCTTAGAGCATCTACACCCGGGCGCCCCAAACCCTCCTCACGCCGGGCGACCTGCCCGGTCAGTGACCGGTCATGATTTTTTTCATCCAGACGGATGCCTCAAATGAAGGAAATATGCCCTAGAGGCAATAATAAAGTTATTATTTATTTCCTTATATCATGATAAATGTTTATTATTCATGCTAGAATTGTATTAACCGGAAACATAATACATGTGTGAATACATAGACAAAACAGATAGTCACTAGTATGCCTCTACTTGACTAGCTCATTAATCGAAGATGGTTATGTTTCCTAACCATGGACATGTGTTGTCATTTGATTAATGGGATCACATCATTAGGAGAATGATGTGATTGACATGACCCATTTCATTAGCTTAGCACTTGATCGTTTAGTATGTTGCTTATGCTATCTTCATGACTTATACAAAGTTCCTGCAACTATGAGATTATGCAACTCCTGTTTACTGAGAGGAACACTTTGTGTGCTACCAAACGTCACAACGTAATCGGGTGATTATAAAGGTACTCTACAAGTGTCTCCGAAAGTATATGTTGAGTTGGCATGAATCAAGATTAGGATTTGTCACTCCGATTGTCGGAGAGGTATCTTTAGGCCTTCTCGGTAATACACATCACATAAGCCTTGCAAGCATTGCAACTAATGAGTTAGTTGTGAGATGATGTATTACGGAACGAGTAAAGAGACATTCGATAACTAGATTAAACTAGGTATTGGATACCGACGATCGAATCTCGGTAAGTAACATACCGATGACAAAGGAACAACGATGTTGTTATGCGGTTTGACCGATAAAGATCTTCAGAGAATATGTAGGAACCAATATGAGCATCCAGGTTCCGCTATTGGTTATTGACCGAGAATAGTTCTAGGTCATGTCTACATAGTTCTCGAACCGTAGGGTCCGCACGCTTAAGGTTTCAATGACGGTTATATTATGAGTTTATGTATTTTGATGTACCAAGGAGTTCGAGTCCCGGATGTGATCACGGACATGACGAGGAGTCTCAAATGGTCGAGACATAAAGATTGATATATTGGATGGTTATATTCGGACACGGAAAGGTTCCGGAAGTTTCGGAGAAAACCGGAGTGCCGGAGGGGTTACCGAAACCCCGGGAAGTTATGGGCCTTATTGGGCCAAGAGGGAGAGAGAGGGCTGCACCAGGAGGTGGCGCCTCCATGGGGAGTCCGAATTGGACTAGGAGGGGGGGCAGCCCCCCTCCCTCTCCCTCCCCCTCTTTCCTTCCCCTTCCCTCTTCCTAGTAGGACTAGGAAAGGGAGTCCTACTCCTACTAGGAGGAGGACTCCCCCTCCCTTGGTGCGCCCAAGGGCTGGCCGCCCTCCCCTTGCTCCTTTATATACGGGGCAGGGGGCACCCTAGAACACACAAGTTGATCTTCGTGATCGTTCCTTAGCTGTGTGCGGTGCCCCTCCACCATATTCCACCTCGGTCATATTGTAGCGGTGCTTAGGCGAAGCCTCGCGACAAGAGAACATCAAGATCGCCACCACGCCGTCGTGTCGACGGAACTCCTCCCCGACGCTTTGCTGGATCGGAGCCCGGGATCGCCATCGAGCTGAACGTGTGCTAAGAACTCGGAGGTGCCGAGTAACGGTGCTTGGATCGGTCGGATCGTGAAGACGCACGACTACATCAACCGCGTTGATATAACGCTTCGCTTTCGGTCTCACGAGGGTACGTGGACAGACACTCTCCCTCTCGTTGCTATGCCATCACCATGGTCTTGCGTGATCGTAGGAAAATTTTTGAAATTACTACGTTACCCAACAAGTGGCATCGAGCCTGGTTTTATGCGTTGATGTCATATGCACGAGTAGAACACAAGTGAGTTGTGGGCGATACAAGTCATACTACCTACCAGCATGTCATACTTTGGTTCAGCGGTATTGTGAGATGAAGCGGCCCGGACCGACATTACGCCAGACGCTTACGCGAGACTGGTTTCACCGCTGTGAGCACTCGCTGCTTAAAGGTGACTGGCGGTGTCTGTCTCTCTCACTTTAGTTGAACTGTGTGGCTACGCCCGTCCTTGAGAAGGTTAAACGGAGTCTATTTGACGAAGTATCGCTGTGGTTTTGATGCGAGGTAAGAACGGTTCTTGCTCAGCCCGTAGCAGCCACGTAAAACTTGCAACAACAAAGTAGAGGACGCCTAACTTGTTTTTGCAGGGCATGTTGTGATGTGATATGGTCAAGACGTGATGCTATATTTTATTGTATGAGATGATCATGTTTTGTAACCGAAGTTATCGGCAATCGGCAGGAGCCATATGGTTGTCGCTTATTGTATGAAATGCAACGCCATGTAATTGCTTTACTTTATCACTAAGCGGTAGCGATAGTCGAGAAGCAATAGTTGGCTAAACGACAACGATGCTACGATGGAGATCAAGGTGTCGCTACCGGTGACGATGGTGATCATGACGGTGCTTCGGAGATGGAGATCACAAGCACAAGATGATGATGGCCATATCATATCACTTATATTGATTGCATGTGATGTTTATCCTTTATGCATCTTATCTTGCTTTGATTGACGGTAGCATTATAAGATGATCTCTCACTAAAATTATCAAGTAGTGTTCTCCTGAGTATGCACCGCTGCCAAAGTTCGTCGTGTCGAGACACCACGTGATGATCGGTGTGATAAGCTCTACGTCCATCTACAACGGGTGTAAGCCAGTTTTGCACACGCAGAATACTCAGGTTATACTTGACGAGCCTAGCATATGCAGATATGGCCTCGGAACACGGAGACCGAAAGTTCGAGCGTGAATCATATAGAAGATATGATCAACATAAGATGTTCACCATTGAAAAACTACTCCATCTCACGTGATGATCGGTTATGGTTTAGTTGATTTGGATCACGTGATCACTTAGATGACTAGAGAGATGTCTGTCTAAGTGGGAGTTCTTAAGTAATATGATTAATTGAACTTAAATTTATCATGAACTTAGTACCTGATAGTACTTTGCTTGTCTATGTTTACTGTAGATAGATGGCTCGTGCTGTTGTTCCGTTAAATTTTAATGCGTTCCTTGAGAAAGCAAAGTTGAAAGATGATGGTAGCAATTACATGGACTGGGTCCGTAACCTGAGGATTATCCTCATTGCTGCATGTAAGAGTTACGTCTGGATGCACCGCTAGGTGCCAGCCTGCTGCTGATGTAACCGACGACGTTAAGAACGTCCGCGAGCAAAGCTGATGACTACTCTATAGTTCAGTGTGCCATGCTTTACGGCTTAGAACCGGGTCTTCAACGACGTTTTGAACGTCATGGAGCATATGAGATGTTCCAGGAGTTGAAGTTGATATTTCAACAGAATGCCCGGATTGAGAGATATGAAGTCTCCAATAAGTTCTATAGCTGCAAGATGGAGGAGAATAGTTCTGTCAGTGAGCACATACTCAAAATGTCTGGGTATTACAATCACTTGAATCAACTGGGAGTTAATCTTCCGGATGATTGTGTCATTGACAGAATTCTTCAATCACTGCCACCAAGCTACAAAGGCTTCGTGATGAACTATAATATGCAAGGGTTAGTAAAGACTATGCCTGAGCTCTTCGCAATGCTAAAGGCTGCGGAGGTAGAAATCAAGAAGGAGCATCAAGTGTTGATGGTCAATAAGACCACTAGTTTCAAGAAGAAAGGCAAAGGGAAGAAGAAGGGGAACTTCAAGAAGAACAGCAAACAAGTTGCTGATCAGGAGAAGAAACCCAAGTCTGGACCTAAACCTGAAACTGAGTGCTTCTACTGCAAGCAGACTGGTCACTGGAAGCGGAACTGCCCCAAGTATTTGGCGGATAAGAAGGATGGCAAAGTGAACAAAGGTATATGTGATATACATGTTATTGATGTGTACCTTACTAGAGCTCGCAGTAGTACCTGGGTATTTGATACTGGTTCTGTTGCTAATATTTGCAACTCGAAACAGGACTACGGATTGCTTAACACGGCAAAGGATGAGGTGACGATGCGCGTGGAAATGGTTCCAAAGTCGATGTGATCGCAGTCGGCACGCTACCTCTACATCTACCTTCGGGATTAGTTTTAGACCTGAATAATTGTTATTTGGTGCCAGCGTTGAGCATGAACATTATATCTGGATCTTGTTTGATGCGAGACGGTTATTCATTTAAATCAGAGAATAATGGTTGTTCTATTTATATGAATAATATCTTTTATGGTCATGCACCCTTGAAGAGTGGTCTATTTTTAATGAATCTCGATAGTAGTGATACACATATTCATAATGTTGAAACCAAAAGATGCATAGTTGATAATGATAGTGCAACTTATTTGTGGCACTGCCGTTTAGGTCATATCGGTATAAAGCGCATGAAGAAACTCCATGCTGATGGACTTTTGGAGTCACTTGATTATGAATCACTTGGCACTTGCGAACCGTGCCTCATGGGCAAGATGACTAAAACCCCGTTCTCCGGTACTATGGAGAGAGCAACAGATTTATTGGAAATCATACATACAGATGTATGTGGTCCGATGAATGTTGAAGCTCGTGGCGGATATCGTTATTTTCTCACCTTCACAGATGATTTAAGCAGATATGGGTATATCTACTTAATGAAACATAAGTCTGAAACATTTGAAAAGTTCAAAGAATTTCAGAGTGAAGTTGAAAATCATCGTAATAAGAAAATAAAGTTTCTACGATCTGATCGTGGAGGCGAATATTTGAGTTACGAGTTTGGTCTACATTTGAAGCAATGCGGAATAGTTTCGCAACTCACGCCACCCGGAACACCACAGCGCAATGGTGTGTCCGAACGTCGTAATCGCACTTTACTGGATATGGTGCGATCTATGATGTCTCTTACAGATTTACCGCTATCATTTTGGGGTTATGCTCTTGAGACGGCCGCATCCATGGAGGTACCTTCTTGCGAGGCTTGGGTGTTCGGGAGAGAGGTACTGTGGGTGGTGGGCTCTGCGTGACAGTTGCAGCGGCAACGGTGTGGAGGTTGGCAGGAGGAGCGACATCAGATCTACCGCGTCGACGATGATGAGTATCGTCGGCATGGTGCAGCTAGATATCGACGTCAGGTGTGTCTGGATGGATGAGCGCATGGCGGTGGTGCTGATTGGCGCCGTGGCAGCGTCGGTGACCGGCCTGGCAAGGATGTTGCATCAGTACCTGCTTTGAAGATGGATCGATGAAAGACGGCGGCAACGACCCATGAGAGTGCATCGGGCCGGTTTGTGCCCCAGACCTGGTATGTGGCTCGGCTGGGGCCTCCGGCTTTAGATGTTAGGCTTAGGTGAGAGGTCTGCGATTCGGTCAGCATTTTGCAACCCTTCATCAAGTGGATAGGGGAGCGACAGATGTTACCAAGATAACGGATTCAGACTTATTGATGTACTACTTTGTAAGGTCTTCATGAATAATTAATAAAATGGCCTTTATGCCTCCCAGATGCAAAGGACAAGGGTCATCCTCCTTTTCAAAAAAAAAAAGACAACACTCAGCCTGAAAAGATTGGCCTCTCACTTGATCCTAGTGGGAAAAGATCACTGAACACGCTTGGACACCAAATGTAGCTTCATCTTCTTCAAGAGCACACTCGACAATCAGAGGATACTAGTTTGTGTGTGTGGAGGGTAAGAGGATACTAGTTTGTGTGTGCCGGGATCCTATTCGTTGTTGAGAATTTCCCAAATTCGCTTGTTTTTAAGGTCATACCATGCCGTGCCAGAGTTAGGCCAGTTTTTTCCGCCGGTTTGCTCGGTTCAAGGTCAGCTCTAGCTCTCTCTAGGGACTTTCCTTTCCTTTGTTCCTTTTGGGCCCCCGTCTCCCTTTCTTTCTCGGGCTCTCCGTCGTCGCGAGGATGGCTGCAACGCAATTACTTCTTCCATCCCATACACCCAATCATCCTTTGCCTTTATTTGGCACCGTGAGGAAGTTCGTTGAATTTTGGTGCCATGAGTGTGAGCTAGCGAGCGCCAAATTTCTCCCACGTACGATTGCATGCATGAGTGTGAGCTAGCAACGCATCGGTGAGACGGTAGCCAGCTTAGAGCATCTACACCCGGGTGCCCCAAACCCTCCTCACGCCGGGCGACCTGCCCGGTCAGTGAACGGTCATGATTTTTTTCATCCAGACGGATGCCTCAAACGCCCGGCCTGACCGGCATCCCTTATATCCAGCCCAAATATGGGGCGTCCAGGCGCGTTCGCAACGTCAGCCCACCCCACCCGACCCCACATATATCCTATCCGATGAACCCTAGACCTCAGTCCATTCTACTCTCTCCATCCTCTCCTCTTCCCGATCCGTCCTCTCCTCTTCCCACTCCGATCAATGGCGACGACCGCAGCGATTCGCTCCAACGGCGACGAGAGCAACATCGATGCGGTCGCTCTTCGCATTGCTCTGTGTCGCTCCCGTCTAGATCAGGGCGGCAACAGTGGTCAACAGTGGTGGGAGCTAACGGAGCGATGTGTCGTCCCCCTTCGCCTGTCCGTCGCGAAGACGGGCAACGTTGCTGGGCCCTCCCGTCCGGTGCGCAGCACTGGTCGGCCTGCCGCCTGCTCCGGCAAACGACAGCAGCAATAGCCCAGTTTGTCCATGATTCGCCTAGATGTTGTGGAGGGGACTTGGTGTGTGGCATTTGAGGACCATGTGTGAGCGTATATCATGGGTACACATACTTTGACACGTTCACTTCTTCCATCAACATCAGAAGAAAAGAAAGATGTAGTAGTTTTTCTCTTTTGTTTTACAGTGATAGCAGAAAAATGTTCCGTTGTTATTAGTTATGTAGCAATTGTTTATTATTTTGGCTGTTGAGCTAAAATCCCTGCAACAATCATCTGCTCGGCAGTAGGGGCATTTAACAGCAATAATAGATTCAGTTAATCTTTGTGCAGAGTCGAAATTAAATGGAATCATATACTATTTCATCCATCCTTCATGTTGTGTATATAATCATTGAGTCATCTGAAGTGCTTGTGTTGGATGGTATGCTTGTCC
The DNA here is from genome assembly GCA_021605205.1 of Aegilops longissima. NCBI lineage: Eukaryota > Viridiplantae > Streptophyta > Magnoliopsida > Poales > Poaceae > Aegilops > Aegilops longissima. The sequence goes on from CM038682.1 coordinate 28,399,407, forward strand.
TTGTCTGCATCCCAAAGAAAAACAGCAAGCTCTTCAGCGCTTGTATGCAGAACTGTTCCAAAATTCAGAGATATAACTGAACAAATTCATCGATGAAGTTGATTACTGAACATTCCTATTCGGAAATGGTAGAGTAAATTATTCAAATTACCACACTTGCATCATTGTAATTGCGATGTAGATTGGCTGCAATACATGACATAATTTAATTGTGAACTAAGATTTTGTAAGCAACTTAACAGCAATGCTCACGCAAGAGCATCGAATGACAAGAATAGCCACGCAATGTTCTGGTGTTACCAAGACGTGCATAGATGAGGAGCTAATGTCGATATCGAATGGAATAGCCAACGGTGTTGTTTAGAAATTCCATATCATACAAAATTTATATATTTGCGGTAGTGGCAAATTATTTCCCTTTGCTCATCCAGCCGTAACGTAGAATCCCACCGAGGAACCTGAAATTAAGAAGCAAAGTACTGTAGTAACCTACATTTCATGTGGCGCCTTGTATTGGTACCAAATCGTAGGAGTAAACAACACCACGAGAAGAACGACCATACATTAGCAACTTCCTTGTAGACATCATCTTGGAGACGAAGCCGAGGTCCCTACTATCCACCTCTGACCCATTCCCGGACAAAACTCTAAAATCCGTCTTGGATTAGGCGGCGGCGCCGCCTTGCGCGTCGTGTCCTCCATGGAGGTGCCGTCTTGGGAGGCTTGGGTGTTCGGGAGAGAGGTACTGTGGGTGGTGGGCTCTGCGTGACAGTTGCAGCGGCAACGGTGTGGAGGTTGGCAGGAGGAGCGACATCAGATCTACCGCGTCGACGATGATGAGTATCGGCGGCATGGTGCAGCTAGATATCGACGCCGTGTGTCGGATGGATGAGCGCATGGCGGTGGTGCTGATTGGCGCCGTGGCGGCGTCGGTGACAGCCTGGCAAGGATGTTGCATCAGTACCTGCTTTGAAGATGGATCGATGAAAGACGGCGGCAACGACCCATGAGAGTGCATCGGGCGGTTTGTGCCCCTGCACCTGGTATGTGGCTCGGCTGGGGCCTCCGGCTTTAGATGTTAGGCTTAGGTGAGAGGTCTGCGTATTCGGTCAGCATTTCTGCAACCCTTCATCAAGTGGATAGGGGGAGCGACAGATGTTACCAAGATAACGGATTCAGACTTATTGATGTACTACTTTGTAAGGTCTTCATGAATAATTAATAAAATGGCCTTTGCGCCTCCCAGATGCAAAGGCCAAGGGTCATCCTCCTTTTTCAAAAAAAAAAGACATCACTCAGCCTGAAAAGATTGGCCTCTCACTCGATCCTAGTGGGAAAAGATCACCTGAACACAGTTGGACACCGAAATGTAGCTTCAGCTTCTTCAAGAGCACACTCTGAAAATCAGAGGATACTAGTTTGTGTGTGTGGAGTGGGCAAGAGGATACTAGTTTGTGTGTGCCGGGATCCTATTCGTTGTTGAGAATTTCCCAAATTCGCTTGTTTTTTAAGGCCGCGCCTCATGCCAGGCCAAAGTTAGGCCAGTTTTTTCCGCCGGTTTGCCTGGTTCAAGGTCAGCTCTAGCTCTCTCTAGGGACTTTCCTTTCCTTTGTTCCTTTTGGGCCCCCGTCTCCCTTTGTTTCTCGGGCTCTCCATCGTCGCGAGGATGGCTGCAACGCAATTACTTCTTCCATCCCATAAGCCCAATCATCCTTTGCCTTTATTTGGCACCGTGAGGAAGTTCGTTGAATTTTGGTGCCATGAGTGTGAGCTAGCGAGTGCCAAATTTCTCCCACGCACGAGTGCATGCATGAGTGTGAGCTAGCAACGATCGGTGGGACGGTAGCCAGCTTAGAGCATCTACACCCGGCGCCCTAAACCCTCCTCACGCTGGCGACCTGCCCGGTCGGTGACCGGTCATGATTTTTTCATCCAGACGGATGCCTCAAACGCCCGCCTGACCGCATCCCTTATATCCAGCCCAAATATGGGGCGTCCAAGGCCCGTCAACGCCAGCCCACCCCACCCGACCCCACATATATCCTATCCGATGAACCCTAGACCTCAGTCCATTCTACTCTCTCCATCCTCTCCTCTTCCCGATCCGTCCTCTCCTCTTCCCACTCCGATCAATGGCGACGACCGCAGCGACTTCGGCTCCAACGGCGACGAGAGCGACATCGATCGCGGTCGCTCTTCGATTGCTTTATGTCGCCCCGTCTAGATCAGGGCGGCAACAGTGGTCAACAGTGGTGGGAGCTAACGGAGCGATGTGTCGCCCCTTCGCCCGCCGTCGCAGACGGGCAACGCGTTGCCGGGCCCTCCCGTCCGGTCGCGCAGCACTGGTCGGACTGCTGCTGCGCCCGCAAACGACAGCAGCAATAGCCCAGCTTTGTCCATGATTCGCCTAGATCTTGTGGAGGGACTTGGTGTGTGGCATTTGAGGACCATGTGTGAGCGTATATCACGGGTACACATACTTTGACACGTTCACTTCTTCCATCAACATCAGAAGGAAAGAAAGATGTAGTAGTTTTTCTCTTTTGTTTTATAGTGATAGCAGAAAAATGTTCCGTTGTTATTAGTTATGTAGCAATTGTTTATTATTTTGGCTGTTGAGCTAAAATCCCTGCAACAATCATCTGCTCGGCGGTAGGGGCATTTAACAACAATAATAGATTCAGTTAATCTTTGTGCAGAGTCAGAAATTAAATGGAATCATAAACTATTTCATCCATCCTTCATGTTGTGTATATAATCATTGAGTCATCTGAAGTGCTTGTGTTGGATGGTATGCTTGTCCTTGTCTGCATCCCAAAGAAAAACAGCAAGCTCTTGTGCGCTTGTATGCAGAACTGTTCCAAAATTCAGAGATATAACTGAACAAATTCATCGACTGAAGTTGATTACTGAACATTCCTGTTCTGGAAATGGTAGAGTAAATTATTCAAATTACCACACTTGCATCATTGTAATTGCGATGTAGATTGGCTGCAATACATGACATAATTTAATTGTGAACTAAGATTTTGTAAGCAACTTAACAGCAATGCTCACGCAAGAGCATCAGAATGACAAGAATAGCCACTACAATATTCCTGGTGTTACCAAGACGTGCATAGATGAGGAGGTAATGTCGATATCGAATGGAATAGCCAACGGTGTTGTTTAGAAATTCCATCTCATACCAAATTCATATATTTGCGGTACTGGCAAATTATTTCCCTTTGCTCATCCAGCCGTAATGTAGAATCCCTCCGAGGAACCTGAAATTAAGAAGCAAAGTACTGTAGTAACCTACATTTCATGTGGCGCCTTGTATTGGTACCAAATCCTAGGAGTAAACAACACCACGAGAAGAAGGACCATACATAGCAACTTCCTTGTAGACATCATCTTGGAGGCGAAGCCGAGGTCCCTACTATCCACCTCTGACCCATTCCCGGACAAAAGTCTAAAATCCGTCTTGGATTAGGCGGCGACGCCGCCTTATGCTGGCCCCTGTCCTCCATGGAGGTGCCGTCTTGGGAGGCTTGGGTGTTCGGGAGAGAGGTACTGTGGGTGGTGGGCTCTGCGTGACAGTTGCAGCGGCAACGGTGTGGAGGTTGGCAGGAGGAGCGACATCAGGTCTACCACGTCGACGATGATGAGTATCGGCGGCATGGTGCAGCTAGATATCGACGCCGTGTGTGCGGATGGATGAGCGCATGGCGGTGGTGCTGATTGGCGCCGTGGCGGCGTCGGTGACAGCCCGGCAAGGATGTTGCATCAGTACCTGCTTTGAAGATGGATCAATGAAAGACGGCGGCAACGACCCATGAGAGTGCATCGGGCCGGTTTGTGCCCCAGACCTGGTATGTGGCTCGGCTGGGGCCTCCGTCTTTAGATGTTAGGCTTAGGTGAGAGGTCTGCGTATTCGGTCAGCATTTCTGCAACCCTTCATCAAGTGGATAGGGGGAGCGACAGATGTTACCAAGATAACGGATTCAGACTTATTGATGTACTACTTTGTAAGGTCTTCATGAATAATTAATAAAATGGCCTTTGCGTCTCCCAGATGCAAAGGACAAGGGTCATCCTCCTTTTTCAAAAAAAAAGACATCACTCAGCCTGAAAAGATTGGCCTCTCACTCGATCCTAGTGGGAAAAGATCACCTGAACACAGTTGGACACCGAAATGTAGCTTCAGCTTCTTCAAGAGCAGACTCTGACAATCAGAGGATACTAGTTTGTGTGTGTGGAGTGGGTAAGAGGATACTAGTTTGTGTGTGCCTTGATCCTATTCGTTGTTGAGAATTTCCCAAATTCGCTTGTTTTTTAAGGCCGCGCCTCATGCCGGCCAGAGTTAGGCCAGTTTTTTCCACTGTTTGCTGGTTCAAGGTCAGCTCTAGCTCTCTAGGGACTTTCCTTTCCTTTGTTCCTTTTGGGTCCCCGCCTCCTTTCTTTCTCGGGCTCTCCGTCGTCATGAGGATGGCTGCAACGCAATTACTTCTTCCATCCCATAAGCCCAATCATCCTTTGCCTTTATTTGGCACCGTGAGGAAGTTCGTTGAATTTTGGTGCCATGAGTGTGAGCTAGCGAAAGTGCCAAATTTCTCCCACTAACGAGTGCATGCATGAGTGTGAGCTAGCAACGATCGGTGGGACGGTAGCCAGCTTAGAGCATCTACACCCGGCGCCTAATCCTCCTCACGCGGGCGACCTGCCCGGTCAGTGACCGGTCATGATTTTTTTCATCCAGACGGATGCCTCAAACGCCCGGCCTGACCGACATCCCTTATATCCAGCCCAAATATGGGGTGTCCGGGCGCGTCCGCAACGTCAGCCCACCCCAGCCGACTCCACATATATCCTATCCGATGAACCCTAGACCTCAGTCCATTCTACTCTCTCCATCCTCTCCTCTTCCCGATCCGTCCTCTCCTCTTCCCACTCCGATCAATGGCAGACGACCGCAGCGACTCCGGCTCCAACGGCGACGAGAGCGACATCGATGCGGTCGCTCTTCGCATTGCTCTGTGTCGCTCCCGTCTAGATCAGGTTGGCAACAGTGGTCAACGGTGGTGGGAGCTAACGGAGCGATGTTTCGTCCCCCTTCGCCCGTCGTCGCAGTACGGGCAATGTTGCCGGGCCCTCCCGTCCGGTGCGCAGCACTGGTCGGACTGCCGCCTGCTCCGACGCAGCACCGGTCGGACCGCCGCCTGCTCCGCCCTACTTCAGGTACGTTGCCACGCGTCCAGTCAACCTCCTGGGAGCGTCCACGCGCACCGGTGTTGGGTGCTTGTGCCCTCGCCGGTGTCGGGTCCCTCGAGGACGCCCAAGTCGAAGGCACGGGCAGCTCGACGCAAGCGGCAAGTCGTGAGGGAGGCTGAGGGAGTTCCGGACTAGGGGGTGTCCGGATAACCGAACTATCATCATCAGCCGGACTCCAAGACAATGAAGATAGAAGATTGAAGACTCTGTCCCGTGTCCGGATGGGACTTTCCTTGGCGTGGAAGACAAGCTTGGCGATACGGATATGTAGATCTCCTACCATTGTAACCGACTCTGTGTAACCCTAACCCTATCCGGTGTCTATATAAACCGGAGAGTTTTAGTCCGTAGGACGAACAACAATCATACCATAGGCTAGCTTCTAGGGTTTAGCCTCTTTGATCTCGTGGTAGATCCACTCTTGTAACACACATCATCAATATTAATCTAGCAGGACGTAGGGTTTTACCTCCATCAAGAGGGCCCGAACCTGGGTAAAACATCGTGTCCCTTGTCTCCTGTTACCATCCGCCTAGACGCACAGTTCGGGACCCCCTACCCGAGATCCGCTGGTTTTGACACCGACATTGGTGCTTTCATTGAGAGTTCCTCTGTGTCGTTGCCGTCAGGTAGGATGCCTCATCTCGTCTTTAGAGACGATACTATCGCCAAAGGAGCCTTGGTGGTTTTCTTATGACCGTCAGTCCGGCCACCTCTCGAGTCATCGAAACCAATCTCCAGGTTAGTTCGGAACTTGCCGAACAGTTAGATCCGATCGAGCTCTCCTCCATAAACGAGCTCTTGGATCGCATCGCTATACAGGAGTCGCCATGCATCACGACCGGATCGGGCCTAAAACCGACCTGAGAGAGATCAACTCTCCCCAGGCTACCCACCATGTTGCTGTGATAGAGCAGCAATGCGGCGATTCTTCTTGTATCTTAAGGACTAGTTGCGTCCGGATTCCCGATCCCTCCATGCCGGATTCCCGCAGAGGGACGGACGTCGACCAAGCCCTGAACTTAAAGTCAGGCGGCGGGTTGGACTCATTGGATAACACTCAAAAATCCAAACTTCCAAGTTCGGAAACTTCTCGGCCCTTGAGTCCTGAATTGGACAGGGTTCCGGATCTAGTTCCACTCGCCCACCCAAACATTAGCGATCTCTCTCGAATTCGGCAAGAGCCCGCTGAAACAGTACATCATTACTGGGCCAGATTCCTCCTGGTTTAGAACAGGATAAAGGACTGTCGAGAGGAGTACGCAATCCCAATTTTCTGCAATAATTGCACGGACAAGGGAATCCTAAACGCCATAAGTCGTCGCGAAATTACACGCTTTACTGACTTGGCGACCATAGTACAAAAGTACTGTGCGATGGAGAGCACGTGGATACCGAAAGTTATGAGAATATCTAGGTATGATCATGTATATAGGCATCACGTCCGAGACAAGTAGACCGACTCCTGCCTGCATCTACTACTATTACTCCACACATCGACCGCTATCTAGCATGCATCTAGAGTATTAAGTTCATAAGAATAGAGTAACGCTTTAAGCAAGATGACATGATGTAGAGGGATAAACTCATGCAATGTGATATAAACCCCATCTTGTTATCCTCAATGGCAACAATACAATACGTGCCTTGCTGCCCCATCACACGGGAAAGGACACCACAAGATTGAACCCGAGCTAAGCACTTCTCCCATTGCAAGAAAGATCAATCTAGTAGGCCAAACCAAACTGATAATTCGAAGAGACTTGCAAAGATAACCAATCATACATAAAAGAATTCAGAGAAGATTCAAATATTGTTCATAGATAAACTTGATCATAGACGCACAATTCATCGATCTCAACAAACACACCGCAAAAGAAGATTACATCGAATAGATCTCCACAAGAGAGGGTGAGAACATTGTATTGAGATCCAAAAAGAGAGAAGAATCCATCTAGCTAATAACTATGGACCCAAAGGTCTTAGGTAAACTACTCACACATCATCAGAGAGGCTATGGTGTTGATGTAGAAGCCCTCTGTGATCGATGCCCCTTCCGGCGGAGCTCCGCAACAGGCCCCAAGATGGGATCTCACGGGTACGGAAGGTTGCGGCAGTGGAATTAGGTTTTTGGCTCCATATCTGGTAGTTTGGGGGTACGTAGGTATATATAGGAGGAAGGAGTACATCGGTGGAGCAATAGGGAGCCCACGAGGGTGGAGGGCGCGCCCAGGGGGGTAGGCACGCCCCCCTACCTCGTGCCCTCCTGGTTGATGTCTTGATGTAGGTTCCAAGTCCTCTGGATCATGTTCGTTCCGAAAATCATGTTCCCGAAGGTTTCATTCCGTTTGGACTCGGTTTGATATTCTTTTTCTGCGAAACTCTGCAATAGGAAAAAACCAACAATTCTGGGCTGGGCTTCCGGTTAATAGGTTAGTCCCAAAAATAGTATAAAAGTGTATAATAAAGCCCAATAATGTTCAAAACAGAATATAATATAGCATGGAGCAATAAAAAATTATAGATACGTTGGAGACATATCAAGAGCATCTTTATAGTCACCCAGTTATGTTTTGATGTTTGATAGCACACTAAGTGTTCCTCCGGTATTCGGGAGTTGCATAATCTCATAGTCATAGGAACATGTATAAGTCATGAAGAAAGCAATAGCAACAAACTAAACGATCATCATGCTAATCTAACGGATGGGTCTTGTCAATCACATCATTCTCTAATGATGTGATCCCGTTAATAAAATGACAACTCATGTCTATGGCTAGGAAACTTAACCGTCATTGATTAACGAGCTAGTCAAGTAGAGGCATGCTAGTGACACTCTGTTTGTTTATGTATTCACACATGTACTAAGTTTCCAGTTAATACAATTATAGCATGAATAATAAACATTTATCATGATATAAGGAAATATAAATAACAACTTTATTATTGCCTCTAGGGCATATTTCCTTCACTTGGGACATCCCAACGACACCACTCTTCATCATATTCTTCAGAGTTTTTCTTTCACTTGTAATAAGACCGACGGTCACACTTGTCAAGCGTGTCGTCTAGGCAAACATACTCGTATTCCCTTGAGCACTTCCTCTTCGGTTGCATTGTATCCGTTTGAACTACTTCATAGTGTTGTGTGGAATTCTCGAGTAATACCGGCTATATTTACTATCTCGTCATTTTGGATGATTTTTTGCACTATGTGTGGACCTTCCCGTTGCGGCGGAAATCCGATGTCATATCCATTCTCACCGCCTTTTACTCATATGTCACCACGCAGTTTGGTCGCTCCATTCATGCCATCCAAACCGACAATGGGAAGGAATTCGACAACCTTGTGGTTCGCAATCTCCTCGCCACACATCGGAAGATTTCTCGTCTCACTTGCCCCTATACCTCGCAACAAAATGGGTGGGCCGAACGGGTCCTACCACTCTTAATGATTGCGTCCGCACCGTATTGTTCCATGCTAACGTGCCACCCCGTTTCTGGCCCGACGCCCTCGCCACCGCATCACTTCTTATCAACATCCGTCCATGCCGCGTTCACGGCAACTTTGCACCGCACCACCTGCTTTTCGGGAGCCCGCCATCCTATGACGACCTTCGCATCTTCGTGTGCCTTTGCTACCCCAGCATCGCCTCTACCACCCCTCATAAACTTGCTCCTCACTCTCCCGCATGCATCCTCTTGGGCTACCTCCCAACACCAAGGGCTGCTGCTGATACAACCCTATCTCACACCGTGTTTTCACCTCTAGACACGTTTACTTTGATGAAAGGGTTTTTCCTTTTCAGTAGGTACCACCGTCCGACTCGCCGACGACTTCACCCCTGGCTCTTGGCGACTCGGCTTCGGGCTCCCTTGGTACGCATGCACGCCCTCGAGCCCACCTCGGGCCGCCTGCTGGCTTCGGCCCCCTGCCCCACTCAAGGGCTGCGGGCTCGATGCCTGTCCCCGCTGCTTCGGCCGATGCTGCGGCGCCCCCGACGCCCCTTCTTCCACGACAACGGTCGCGTCGGCGCCTTCCTCGCCACCGGCTCCTCCGGCGCCTTCCGCTGGGCTCTCCGGCGGCCTCGCCCACGACGACCGCGTCGGGCTCTCTGGCGGCCTCTGCCGCGACGATCGCGCCGGCTTCTGCAGCGCCCGGGTCGCCCGGGTCCGCGCTGGACTCTCTCGCGCCCTCTGCAGGCTCGGTCGCATCGGGCTCTTCTTCATCAACTTCGCCCACTGCTGCCCCGGACTTGCCTCCAGCCCTCATGGTGACTCCTGCCCGGATCGGTGCGCTCCGCCCAAGTCAGTGGTACTCCGCCGACGAGTATCTTCTTGCGCCTTCCACCTCGGCACCATCTCCCCTCCCACCTCGGCTCGAGTGGCTCTTCGTGACCCTCATTGGCTCGCCGCAATGCAGGAGGAGTTTGACGCTCTTCAGCGTAACCGCACCTGGCAGTTGGTGCCTCGGCCGCCGCACGCTAACGTGATCACCGGTAAGTGGGTCTTTCGTCATAACACTCGACTTGACAGGACCCTTGAGTGCTACAAGGCTCGTTGGGTTGTTCGCGGTTTCCGCCAGCGTGCCGGTGTGGACTTCATCGACACCTTCACCCCGGTTGTCAAACCGGGCACCATCTGCACTGTCCTGTAGCTGGCGGTCTCTCGCGCGTGGCCCGTCCACCAGATGGATGTCTCCAACGCGTTCCTTCATGGCCATCTCGTCGAGCAGGTCTACTGTCAGCAGCCCATCGGCTTCGTCGACGCCACCCAGCCAGATCACGTGTGCCTGCTCTCGCGCTCACTCTACAGGCTCAAGCAGGCCCCTCGTGCTTGGTACCAACGTATTGCTGCATTCCTTAAGTAGCTTGGATTCCAAGCCACTCGATCGGATGCCTCTCTGTTCGTATACCAGCACGCTAGTGGGACGGCTTATCTGCTGCTCTACGTTGACGACATCATCCTGACCGCTTCCTCGACGGAGCTTCTTCGCCAGCTCACGGCTCGCATCGGCATTGAGATCGCCATGAAGGACCTCGGTCCTTTGCACTACTTCCTCGAGATCGAGTGAGTGTGGCGTGCAGACGGGTTCTTTCTTCATCAGCATCAGTATGCCCAGGAGTTACTCGAGCGCGTCGACATGCTTAACTGCAAGCCTGCACCTACTCCTATCGACACGAGGTCCAAGGTCTCCGCTCTTGAGGGTACTCCAGCACAGGACGCCGCCTTCTACAGGTCCATCGTCGGTGCTCTTCAGTACTTGACGCTCACTCGGCCTGACTTGCAGTACGCAGTTCAATGCATGCTCCATGTGATTCTCACTGGTCCCTGGTGAAGCAGATCCTTTGTTACATCTGCGACACCATGGCTTTGGGTCTCACGTTGACGGCATCCTCTTCCACTGATCTTGTGGCTTACTCAGATGCCGACTGGGTTGGCTGTCTAACACTCGTCGCTCCACCTCTGGCTACTGTGTCTACCTCGGGCCCTCTCTCATCTCGTGGACGTCTAAACGACAACCCACGGTGTCCAGATCGAGTGCCGAGGCTGAGTACCGCGCTATGGCCAATGCTGTTGCCAAGTGCTCCTGGTTACGGCAGCTTCTCCAGGAGTTGCACCATGGCGTGGCTACCGGTGTCTACTGCGACAACGTCTCCGCTGTCTACCTCTCCGCCAACCCCGTTCATCATCGCTGCACGAAGCACATCGAGCTCGACATTCACTTCGTGCGTGAGCAGGTGGCTCTCGGCCACATCCGGGTCTTGCACGTTTCCACTGCTCAGCAGTTCGCCGATGTGATGATCAAGGGGTTACCGACGACTACATTCGAGGAGTTTCGGTCCAGTCTATGCGTCACATATGCCGTATCGACTGCGGGGGGTTGTTAGATATATTTTGTATAGGCAGTATATCGCATGTATATGTAGGATCATTTCCTACCTAGCCCCGCCTCCTAGTTTCCATGTATAGTCGAGGCCGTGGGCTGCTCATTGTAAATATACACGTGCGTGTATGCACCCAATCAGTTGAGAGTTGCATTGCCAAACAATAAGCAAGTTTCACCATCGAACCCACAGCGCGAGCATAGTGAGTCAGAGACCATGTGCTTGCGGAGTAGGTTGCTTTTGGAGTTGAGTCGATCCCGGAACAGCAACCTTGCAAAGATCTTCACATGGTTTGGAACGCATGAAGACCAGATGGGAATGGCATGTGCACGTCGTTATCAGGGGCCATAGTGTTGCTTAAAATTCCATCTCATACAAATTTACATATTCACAATAGTTGTTATGGTGCTCATATAGGTGCATTATTTGGATGAACTGAAGGCCTTTAGTTTGTCTCGGAGATAACCAAACTTGATTGAGAAACAACTTTGATGTTAGGGAGTACAATTAACTGAATTCTTGGACTTGCTTATCTTGACTATTCCAATTGTTGTGGCCCGTGTGCTTGCACAACTAGCACGCTGCAATTTCACATATGACGACTTCATGCCATTGTTGCGTTATGGTCAATTGGTCATGCTTGTTACTGTTACACCACATGAGACACGAGTCACACAATTCCGAAGCATCATGCTTGTCGTGTGATTGTTTTAGCCATCGCTCACTCTTCCTTGTTATATACGATCCGTTTGCTATGCTTATATTCGCTTTCCTTCCGTCAGTTATCAGGTCAGGAGGTGCTACATTGTTTGCTGAACTTTTGTTGTGTCTCATCGGTGAGCTGAGATTTTGGAAGAAACTGCAAGGAGATGTTGATACACCTTCTACCCTCTGCTTCATTGGTGCACACTTCAAAGTTCGACCTTAAACACACTGATGTTAATTAGAGCGGATGTACACCAGCTAGTGCAAGGGCATCATATATCTAAATGCGGCGTAGCAAGCTGTAACCCTTGGTGTATGGCAGCTGAGTGTCAGAATGAACAAACACTCTTGTATGGTTAGGGAAAAAGAGGCAGCTTGGATTTTGTGGCAAAGTGAGCACCCATGGAGAAAGTTTAGGAGTGTGGCTTTATGGGTGATGTTGGGGTGATGTTGTTGTGCAAATTTTGAGCTAGCATTTCTCATTTTCTTGCAAATTGTTGCACATTTCATGGCTTCCAGCAGTAAAATGAGACCAGCTTGCATAAACCACTTTGGGCTTTATGTATCGAGATGTAGCGTAGCAATCTCTTTGTGTTGAAAACTTGAAGAGCTTGTGAGAGTGTGCAACATGAACAAACACTTGGCCCCAAAAGTGGAATTAAATATATCCACGAGCAAGGTCTAGAGATGTTCTTGTAAAATAATATACTTTAGTTACTTTTGTGCTTGTTGGCAGCTTTCTTGAGAAAGCGCTTGACCTCAAGCCGGTGCATAAGGAAAACGACTCTTCAGGTCGATGAGGTCCTCCCAAGTATTGCCAAGTGCCATCTACTCGGACCAATTTTCATGAGATCATTCTTACATTCAACCCTCTCGCTTGTGTGCCATATGTTGTTGTACTTTGATACCAGGAAGATTAATTAATTGGAAATTTGGACTTGCTAATCTTGATTATTCAGATTGATGTTGCCTTACTTCTCACACAAGTAGCGCCATGCAATTTGACATATGACAGTCACACAATTTTGCAGCATCACACTTACCATGCGAAATACTTAATTAGCTGAAGTTCTGGCTATCGTTCACTCTGCCTTGTTAAATATAGCTCTGAACCATTTGAAATGTTGTTGTGTCAGTTCGCGTGAGAAGTCATGATGTGCCACATTCTTTGCTAAAATTTTGTTGTGTCTTGCCGACGAGCTGAGATTTTAGAATAAACTGCCGAGAGATGTGGACCAATCAGGTCTTCACCCAATTGGTGCACACTTCAATTTTCGATTATAAAACACACTGCTACAAATAAGAGCAACCATAAAACCAGACCAGTTTGCTGCTCTCCTTTTACTATTGAAAAGTTGTGAATTATGTGGTAGTTATATTTCCTCCGTATTGACTAGATAAGTGAAACGGAAGATAGTTCACAACATATGTGCTTTCAGGGTTATATTTCCTCCTGTTGACTAGATAAGTGAAACACCACACATTTTGTAATTAAATTTCGTATGAGACCCAACTAGGAAGTAAGAACAAAAGCAAATTAACTAGTTAATTCACAACTTTTCGTATAAATCAACATGTAGAAGATTCATAAAGAAACAAGGTTTAAGCTAGCCTTTTAACTTTAGATAAATAGCTAAGAAGACATCACTGTACACACTATATCTGAATATCGCCCGTTCAACTTTTGTACTCAACAACAAGAAAATGATGAGCAAAAAAGTCAGTTAACTAAGATTTCGTTTGTGCTTCTCTTGAATAAGAATAGGCTATGTAGCACGGTCAATAGATTGATCATGCACACGATCTGGGGAGAAAAAAAGTTTAGCAAACTTTGCTAGCTCATGGCTAACCTTAGTTTGATCATGAAGAATTTTATTCAGATTAAATTCACTCTCACTAGCGAGGATTAGCTTCACTACACGAACCGGATGTGCATGCCACAATTTGTTCTCATCATGTACATATTGTTTGGATGATGCATGTCAATGGCAGGCAAGCAATGCAGTTTTGGCTGAACTTACGGTTTCATAGTCTTCAGCTCATTTGTCCTCCGCTTAATCAACTTCATCAACTGTTTTCTTTTACACTTACAAACAAATCATATGCTCCTGTATTAGCTGAGACACTACTGTTGACTTAGGGAGTTTAACTGAATTTATGGACTTGCTAATCTAGATTATTCCAGGGTTGTGGTATCCTCAGTGCTCAAGTGGTATATCATATGACTTCCTTCATGCCTTTCTTGCATTATGGTCATTAAACAACATAATAGTCATCACACTGGTCATGCTTGTATTGTTACCCCTCATGAGTTACACGATTCAGAGGCATCACACTTACCGTGTGGTTTACTTGACAAATGTTCCGACCATCGCCCACCACTCATCACTATATGCCTTATTACATACATGCATCTACACCATCTAGTACTCGTTCTTCTACTATTGGTTGCCATGTCATGCGGTGCTGCACATTCTATGCTGAGCTTCTGTTGGGTCTAGACAAGCTGAGATTTAGAGCAAACTGAAAGGAGATGCTGATCATGCTAGCTCATTCTGTGCAAATGTTGCACATTTGACAAGATTTCCACTGTCAACCACACAACTGCAAACGACAGCAGCAATAGCCCAGTTTGTCCATGATTCGCCTAGATGTTGTGGAGGGGACTTGGTGTGTGGCATTTGAGGACCATGTGTGAGCGTATATCACGGGTACACATACTTTGACACGTTCACTTCTTCCATCAACATCAGAAGAAAAGAAAGATGTAGTAGTTTTTCTCTTTTGTTTTACAGTGATAGCAGAAAAATGTTCCGTTGTTATTAGTTATGTAGCAATTGTTTATTATTTTGGCTGTTGAGCTAAAATCCCTGCAACAATCATCTGCTCGGCGGTAGGGGCATTTAACAGCAATAATAGATTCAGTTAATCTTTGTGCAGAGTCAGAAATTAAATGGAATCATAAACTATTTCATCCATCCTTCATGTTGTGTATATAATCATTGAGTCATCTGAAGTGCTTGTGTTGGATGGTATGCTTGTCCTTGTCTGCATCCCAAAGAAAAACAGCAAGCTCTTGTGCGCTTGTATGCAGAACTGTTCCAAAATTCAGAGATATAACTGAACAAATTCATTGATTGAAGTTGATTACTGAACATTCCTGTTCTGGAAATGGTAGAGTAAATTATTCAAATTACCACACTGGCATCATTGTAATTGCGATGTAAATTGGCTGCAATACATGACATAATTTAATTGTGAACTAAGATTTTGTAAGCAACTTAACAGCAATGCTCACGCAAGAGCATCAGAATGACAAGAATAGCCACTGCAATGTTCCTGGTGTTACCAAGACGTGCATAGATGAGGAGGTAATGTCGATATCGAATGGAATAGCCAACGGTGTTGTTTAGAAATTCCATCTCATACAAAATTTATATATTTGCGGTAGTGGCAAATTATTTCCCTTTGCTCATCCAGCCGTAACGTAGAATCCCACCGAGGAACCTGAAATTAAGAAGCAAAGTACTGTAGTAACATACATTTCATGTGGCGCCTTGTATTGGTACCAAATCATAGGAGTAAACAACACCACGAGAAGAACGACCATACATTAGCAACTTCCTTGTAGACATCATCTTGGAGGCGAAGCCGAGGTCCCTACTATCCACCTCTGACCCATTCCCGGACAAAAGTCTAAAATCCGTCTTGGATTAGGCGGCGACGCCGCCTTGCGCGTCGTGTCCTCCATGGAGGTGCCGTCTTGGGAGGCTTGGGTGTTCGGGAGAGAGGTACTGTGGGTGGTGGGCTCTGCGTGCAGTTGCAGCGGCAACGGTGTGGAGGTTGGCAGGAGGAGCGACATCAGATCTACCGCGTCGACGATGATGAGTATCGGCGGCATGGTGCAGCTAGATATCGACGTCAGGTGTGTCTGGATGGATGAGCGCATGGCGGTGGTGCTGATTGGCGGCGTCGGTGACAGGCCTGGCAAGGATGTTGCATCAGTACCTGCTTTGAAGATGGATCGATGAAAGATGGCGGCAACGACCCATGAGAGTGCATCGGGCCGGTTTGTGCCCCAGACCTGGTATGTGGCTCGGCTGGGGCCTCCGGCTTTAGATGTTAGGCTTAGGTGAGAGGTCTGCGTATTCGGTCAGCATTTCTGCAACCCTTCATCAAGTGGATAGGGGGAGCGACAGATGTTACCAAGATAACGGATTCAGACTTATTGATGTACTACTTTGTAAGGTCTTCATGAATAATTAATTAAATGGCCTTTGCGTCTCTCAGATGCAAAGGTCAAGGGTCATCCTCCTTTTTTAAAAAAAAAGACATCACTCAGCCTGAAAAGATTGGCCTCTCACTCGATCCTAGTGGGAAAAGATCACCTGAACACAGTTGGACACCGAAATGTAGCTTCAGCTTCTTCAAGAGCACACTCTGACAATCAGAGGATACTAGTTTGTGTGTGTGGAGTGGGTAAGAGGATACTAGTTTATGTGTGCCGGGATCCTATTCGGGGTTTTCCTATTTGCCGCTCGCTGCAGCAAATTGCCGGAGCGACGCACAAGGAATATGAACGTGCGCTCGGGATGGGCCGGCCCGTTAAATGTTTGAGCGCTTTCGGTTTTGGGAACTTTCTAGCTGGTTCCTAGCTGGTTTTCTCCCGTTTTGGGACCTTCTAGGAGATTCCTGAGCCATTCGTTTTATCTTTTTATATTTTTTTTGTTTTTTTATATTTTTCTGTTTTTCTTTTTTCTGTTTCATTTTCATTTTTTCATTTTTCTGTTTTCAAGGTCATTTTCTTTTTATTTTCAAAAAAATATTTGTGTTACTCATAAATTGTTCAAAACTTCACAAAATTTTCTTGTTTCCAATTTTGTTTCAAACTTTAAAAATGTTCATGCATTTAAAAATTGTTCAAAAGTTCAAAATTGTTCCTCTTAAATTTTTATCCACATATTTCCAACATATTATTGATTTCAAAATTGTTCACATAATAAAAAAAATGTTTGCCCTTTCCAAATTTAGTTTGAGGGTTTGAATAATTTCTTCAGAAGTTCAAAAAATGTTCTTGTCTTTACAGTTTTGTTCATAAATTCAGAAAATGTTCGTAATTTTCAAAAAAAGTTCGCTATTTGAAAAACAATACTAGTTTTCTAAGTTTTGTTCAGGTTTTCAAAAATTGTTCAGAATTTCAGAAATGTTTCTGGTTTTTCAATTTTTGTTTACAAATTAGAAACATATTCTTGATATTAAAAATGTTCGCCTTTTCATAATTTTGTTCACAGTTTTAAAAATTGTTCGCGTTTCAAAATTTTCTTCTGATTTTCAATAAATGTTTCATTTTTCCCAAAAAAATGTTCGGTTTTTTAAAAGTTAACGTTTTCAATATATTTCAAGATTGTCCCTTTTTTAGGAATTTTATGCGAGTTTGACTACTTAAACAATCGCGCTGCATATTATTCAGAAAAGTTGTCTAGGTCAAGTGGCTCGGTCCATGAAGAGTCACCCGGGGCGAGTTCGAGTCCAACGTGTAGCGCGCATCCTTTTTGCTGATTTTTCCCCGCATTGCGGGGTTCGCTACCTGGGCCGGCCCGATTAGTTCGGCGCCTGTGTGAAGCCCTGCCAGTCTTTCATTCTTTCCGGCTGGGCAACATTACTGATGTGAATGTTCGCTACTGCTTCGGCGTCCGTCTCATACATATGTTCTCTGACCACCTCCATATTCCACGGCCTGGTTGCAGCATGTATAAGATCCGACACAAACATAGGTGGATCATTGGACCGCGGGCACAGCCCCTATTCCGCACGTAGGTCGCCCAGAAGCGACCGCACCGCACATTGAGTATACGTGGGCCGTTGTGTCACCTCGCTCCTTTTGTTGGGGTTCAAGAGAGAAGTCGTGAGGTGTTACATTCTTTGCTGAACTTTTGTTGTGTCTCGCCGACGAGCTGAGATTTTAGAAGAAACTGCAACGAGATGTGGACCAGTAGCCCCAACATCGGTGGTCTGCCGACACTCACCACGAACTTGCCCGAGGATGCCGGCGCAGACCTTGACGGGGCGACACACTTGCTTCGAGCGCAGCTAGGGCGCCCTCAGAATAGATGCAAGCAAAAGGCCGGCAAGAACAGGAGAGAGCACACCTTCGCGGCGGGGGAACATGTGCTGGTCAAGCTTCAACCATATGCCCAGTCGACGATGGCCAATCGTCCCTGCCCCAAGCCCCGTTCAATATCGTGCAACGCATTGGTGCCACGACATACAAGCTGCAGCTACCAGATGACAGTGGCATGCACCCCATCTTCCACGTTTTTACAACTGAAGCCCTTCACGCAGGACTACTCGCCGGTATTCTCTGAGCTACCCGGAGCCCGGACCTCACAGTTGCCCCACTACAACCCATCACCATCCTGGATTGCCGCATGGTAAAAAAAGGAGAGGCAGGTGCGTGTGCAGTGGTCTTCGCTCTCTCAGGAGTCTACAATTTGCTACAAGGTACCGCGCCAACGCTACCCCACGACGCCTTGCTGCGAGGACGACGATCATGCTCGAGGTGGGGCGAATGTCGCACCTGGTACGACTGTATCGGTGAACAAGTAGTAGGCGAGGAGAGTCGGGTGTGGGCCGTAACCCGTAGTTGTTTTGGCCGCATGTGGCCATGTGACTCGGTTGTGCGTGTGTGTGCTTAATGCTATGTGTGACACCGAGCAAGACAGGAAATAAGATTTTACTCTAAAACACTCTCTCCCCGTTCGTCTATCTCACCTACCATGCTCTCTCTCCTCATCCCAAATTCTCCTGCCGTGCGACCGATCTCATTCATAGGGTCATCACAGGTCAGCACTAATATTTGCGTGACATATTATTTGCTTTCCTCGCAGAAAATGTATCTTTTTAACCAGTTGTTTTTAGAAGCCATATAGACTGGGTTTGACATCTTGTTAAGTAGCACAAATATGTAAGGAGAGTTCATTTATGTATCCTGATGAATCCAAGTTTCATTGTAGCACAACAGCACAACAGAACTGGAAGTTCCAATGGGCCAAAGACCAGCTCATCCTTTGCTACGACGATGGAAATTTCCACCACATGCAAATAGCATTATTTTGTGCTCCAGTTTTGTCCTTTGCCTTTTCAAATGATGAGGACCTTCAAGTACTTCGTTTTGTTGGAGACTTTCATGGAGAGTATTTAAGAACTCCCAGCATCACAATAAAAAGAAATATGTTCAAGCAGCATGACGAACCATGATGGATAGAATGATTTGAGATAATTGTAAAGCCAGACAAGTGCCAGGCTACCAGAACACAGCTGTACACGATCCACCGTGGGATAGACCAGCAAGCCATGGGATTACGATCTGCAGTCCCAGAATGATTGATCTTGCACATGAGCCCATCCATTAGGCATTTCACCGTAAACCAACTATGCTGTCCATCCAGGGAAGTTCGTTGAACATGAACCAAGTCATTCCCCATATGCATTCCAACTCAGATGCCAGCTATAAGAAGCCTTATGCCATCAGCTTCATATATAATATATTTAGTTCGTCAGCATCATGGCATGTTACACTGTCCTCTGGCAATGCAACTAAATCACTATACAAAGAATTAGCTTAGTCTCCTTATGTGATTACGGAATAACATACGACAGTTGATATGAATGATTGAACCTCGTTAGTCAGAGCGAAGACGATAAACGTGCATACATATTCCTAACTCAACTTGAGTGTCGGTGATTTTTAAATTTTGGCATACAGCTAATGCAAGGAAGCTTCATGGCATAAGCATCTCCCAGAACTCAACGATGCTACCTAGTACTAGAAAAGGATATATAATAGGGAAGTCTTGTATGGTCACATAAACTAAGTATTGTCCTGTCCACACAACCACACACCCTGTCTAGGATGACAAGACTAATGAGTATTTGACTATTTCCCATCAGTTATGGGCTTAGGAAAATAATGACGCAAAACAATATTTACGACATTTTTACAATTGTCAAATAAACTCTCTCAGAATAAAGCGAGTATCGCTACTTTATATGCAGGAAAAAGAAGTTACCTAGATTGTAAATAAATTGCAGCATGGTCAACTGAAACCCGGAGTGTAAACGCAGACTACTTCAAGTCCTCAGCTGGCAAATGTTTGTTCAGTTGCTGTACAAGCCTGTGATAATTAGCAAACATGCAGCTGCCAGGGAAACATGGTGGCTAAGGTGTGGTGACGCTATGTGCACCTGCGCAACTATAAAACCAAGAGCTCAACTGAGCAGGTCTTCACATCGCCCGAAGGCACCTTATTCGTCCTCCACTCCACCATTTTTTGCAATGCCACCCAGCGACGTCGACCAAGTAGTATCCCTTAATCCAATGAGGTCAGACAGCAATAAGCCTTCAACAGAGTACCAGCTGAAGAAGTACCAGCTGAAGAAGTACCTTCTTCTTCTGGCCACTCTGGTTGCGACGGTGACATATGCTGCGGGGCTCAACCTGCCTGGGGGGGTCTGGCCAGACGCAAAGGAGGGACACCTCGCGGGCGACCTGATCCTCCATGATACCCACTACCACCGCTACCTCGTGTTCTACTACTGCAATGCGACTGCATTCGCCGCGTCAGTTGTGGTATGCCTCCTCCTCCTCATTCTGAACAGCGAGTCCAAAGCCTGGGAAGCTGCATTGCGGGTACTCATGGTTATTGATTTACTTGGCCTCATGGGAGCCTATGCTGCTGGAAGCTGCCGTGATACATTCACAACCATCTACTCTTCAGTGATTATGTCAGCCATCCTCCTATACATCATGATTGCTTTCTTCGTCTATGTCTTCTCGGGGAATCCAGAGAAGCAAGCCGAGGATCCTAAAAATCACAAGCCTGAAGATAAGCATGACGCCTTGATGCTACTCGCGACCTTTGTTGTTACTATCACATATGTGGCTGGGCTGAACCCACCAGGCGGCTTCGGAGCAACTCCAAGGATGGCCACCTTGTCAGCAACCCAATTATGCAGGAACACAACTCCAGCCGCTATCAGGCATTCTTTGTCTGCAACACCACTGCATTTGTTTCATCCCTTCTTATTATCATTCTTCTCCTTGACAAGAAGCTGATACTCTCCTTACCTTCACTGAACCTAAAAAAATCGTCTGCACGGTTTGTAGCATTGTATGGATTCATTGTCATCGCGCTTTTTGGCCTTGTTGGTGCCTATGCTGCTGGGAGCTGCAGGGAGCCTGAAACAACTACCTATGTTGTTTGCCTTATTGGCGCGGTTCTTGCCTATATCTCCCTTCAAGTCGTTATAACCAAAGCCATTACTGAAAATAATCGAGACTGGCTGCAAAGAATAAAGAAATTATTCGTCGAGCCAGAAAGCAGCAGGTATGTAAAGCACTAGTTATCCCCCTTTGTATCCTGCAACTTAACTATGCTTAACTGAGTAATGTCAAATTACCAGGGATAATGAAGCAACAGGAAAAGCCAAGGACAACAAAGCACTGGAAAGAGCCAAGACCAATGAAGCATCAAAAAAATCCAATGAGGCACTGGGAAAAGCCAAGCCTGAAGAACCGGAAAAATCCCAGGCCAACCAAGCTCTGGAAAAAGCACGCAACCTTGTTATATTGCTTGCTACTCTCTATGAGCATCACTTACCAAGCTGGGCTAGATCCACCAGTGACCTCTCGCCGATGACCGGAGGGTCATAAGGGTGGTGACCGGTATTGCTCACAACACACCCTACACGGTACAAGGTGTTTTTCTATAGCAACTCAGCAGCTTTTGTGGCATCATTAATTGTCATCACAATGGTCCAAAGTAGTTCCTTCTTAGGCGCCATACACCGGAGGCAGCCATGTTCTGGATCTGTTCGCCTCATAGGTGCATATGCCGCAGGGAGTTGCAGGGATGTAAGCTCCTCCATATATGTTGTCGCCTTGGCTGGAGCTGTCCTTGTCTATGTGGTGATTCATATTGTTTTCTTCACATTAGACCACGGGGTCAAGCCGGAAGAAGAGACTGTGTTGGACAATAGGCGTGAGGTGTTGCTGCTCTTGGCAATCTTGGTCGCTACACTCACTTACCAAGCTGGGTTGACCCCACCTGGCGGCTTCTGGTCAGCGGATGACAACTTGGGGCACCAAGCAGGATTCCCAGTCCTCCTAGATAACTTTCCTCGCCGTTACAGGGCATTCTTCTACTGCAACGCGATGAGCTTCATGGCATCCGTAGCTCTAATTGTCCTCCTTGTGAACCCGAATCTATACAGGCCAGGCATACGGTGCTATGCACTCTATGTTTGCATGGTGGCAGGTATGTTTGGGCTCATGGGCGCCTATGCTGCTGGAAGCTCTCGCCACCTACGAGCTTCCATCTATGTATTAACATTGGTTGCTGCAGTGTTTGCATTTGTAAGTTTGCTGGTCATTTACTTCTGGAATCAAACCCGGAATAAAAAGACCTCCACACAAGTCGGCAACCGCAGTATTCACCCTTCTGAAAGAAGAGACCCTGGCGCAGATGTTGAATCCACTAGATCAAGAGAGGAGGATCACCGCCCCAATGAAAAAAATGAGAAGAAACCCCAAGATGAAGAGGACAGCCCTGACGAGAAAAGAAACAAGGACCTTCGGGAGTACTTGATGCTGGTAGGAGTCTTGGCCGCAAGTGTGACATATCAAAGTGGCCTAAAACCTCCAGGTGGCCTCTGGCAAGACAACAACAATGGGCACTCCGCAGGCAGCTCAATTCTCCACGACATCAACATAAGCCGGTACCAAGCTTTCTTCTATAGCAACTCCACTTCATTTATAGCTTCTATTGTGGTCGTGGTCTTGCTTCTTCCAAAGACGCTGCATGGCCACAAGTTGCTACTCTGGCCAATGCACACGGCCATTTTGCTGAACATGCTTGGCCTCCTGGGTGCCTACGCAGCAGGAAGCACAAGGGAGTGGGAGACGTCCAGGAATGTCATCTGTCTGGTCATTCCTGTGCTGGTCTGTGTTGCAGGCTATGCAATCTGGTCACTCTATAAAAAGAAGGACCAACGCCACGAAGGAAATTCCACATGAAGCAACTAGTGTTGAGAAAAGGTAGACATCATGTGATGTTTTGCCTGATTCAATTTGATTCAACTGCAACATCTGTATCTGCATTTAATATATTGAGTTCAGTTTTCACATGTACTATATTTACCATATGGTTCCCCATACTCTACATATATGTATTATGATTTTGCCTTTTTTGTTTTGTACAACTGGGCGAAAAAAGTAGGTGCTGGTTCCAGTATTGCTAGCTATTGTGCAAGACATACACACATAGTCAAACAGAATATTTACCGATGCCAAGCTATGATTTCGAGATTCTTCATTGTTCGTCTGTGGTGATGCCTGGCACTTTATCGCTTTTGGTATCAGTTGCAAGCATTCTGCTCGCAAGCAGCAATATCAAGATGGACAGTACACCGATACAAGACAAGAAGCAATTGAAACCGATAACAGGGAAGATACCTGGAATCGGAGTGTGATCTAGTACACGCCTGTGTCTTGATCGGCGTACGAGGAGCGCTCGACATTCTTCCCTGCCGCCCGTGCTCCTGCTGCTGCTCTATCGCTAGCTCCGCCTGCGGCCGACTCACGTTCTCCTCCAACGGCAGCATCGATAGTTGAAGCCCCATCGGCGTCCATCGTCCTCGCCGTTGCCAAGCCACGCTCCTCCCGACGTTGTCCTCATCATCACCAAGCCGCATACTGATTGATGTTGCATACTGAACATGCGCCTGAACCCGAGCATTCAGTTCCTTACTTCTTAGTTCAGGATTTGCATCTTCATATGCCACACTGAAGTTGAAACATTCAGTATCGTGTCGATTAATTTGGAGTATCCCATACTGAATTTGCATGCAGGCACAACCTCAACGTGCGCCTGAAATATTGAACATTAGTTGAAGTCAAGCTTAGAAATTTGAAACTTAGGCTGATTGTGTTTTAATTTACACTAAATCATGGAGTAACTTACTGTATCCATGGTTTTCAGGTGTGTTACTGTATCATGAACTTTAATGTTGTTGTGTTATAAAATTCTTTAAACATTGTTTCTTTAATGAATTTTGACATTAAAAAGAGTTACATCCCTAAAGTCCATGTTTTGACACTACATATTTTGACATTAATGATTTGCCAAGTTAACTAAGCACTGCACATTTCTGAATTAACAATTAACAAATGACATTAATGATTCCGGATCATGGCAGCACCAAATAGAATTTAGGATCTCCAGATTCGACGGGAAAACGCCAATGTGAAGCTGCAATCGTGGTAAGAGTTTGATTTACGAAGTTTACTAGTCTAATTGTATTCACAAGCCATCTTGAATTCCAACTTTAGTCAAAAATAAATCTTTGTTTCGATGTGCTTACAACATAAATTTTCATTAGGATAGGAACACTAGGTGTAAAGTTTCCTCGGTTAGTTGTTGAATTTACGGCACTTTGGTATTTCTTTATTCATCTACAGTTTGCCCTTCCTACTTGCTTGTTAATTCTGACCTTTTCTCATTCTGTTACTAGGAGTGGTTCTTATCTGAATCATTGGGAGCAAAAATGGGAGCAGAGCAATAAAAAAATAGGAGTAGTGCTCTAGATTGACCAGCATCAGTATTATCAATCCATTAACAGCAGATTAACTGGGGCAAGGAAGTGTTAACTAAACTGAAACTAAATGACCATTTAAAATGAAAAACTACTCCTTGGTGTGATGATTGCAACACAAACAAAAGGAGTATTTTGAAATGATTGCAGGAGTATTATCGATCCATTAACAGAAGGAGTATTTTAAAAATGATTGCAACAAAAACAGGCAGGTGTTATGATCTGTTATTTCTACAGTTGTTGAGCAAAAACTAACGAAGTTCAGACCATTGTTGAAGATGTCCTTGAACTGCCACTCCTTTCACCTTTTTTAAAGATGTCCTTAAACTCCCACTCCTTTCCGAGCACAAACACGGCCACCACACGCGCCCAATCGTCGGCCTTGAGCGTAGCCGGCTTGTCCCTCACCTCGAACGCCACCTGTTTGCTCCGTTCTATGCATCTTCTATGCAAGATTGATGACAGAACATTAAGATAAGATAAGATAAAAAAAATTGGAGTACAGTTCTATGCAAGTTACATGTTCAAAATTGAGAATCAAACTGGACAAGAAGCAATGGAGGAAATTACTGTAATAGATCAATATACTGGTATATCCATGATGTTGAACAGAGGTTAGTATCTGAGCAGAGTATAGCAAACTGAATTAAACTGAATTTTAGTAGATCAAATTGCAGTACATCAAACTGAAATGTGGGGCAAAGTGTTGCATGAGTAGTTTAAGTGAATGATTCAGTTTTATTTTCAGTGAATGATTTAGAATATCATCAGCCTTTAGGTGTGTGATGAAGGTACTGAACTTTCTTTCCCTATGCAGCAAAAAAGAGCAGGCTTTGCATTATGTTAATATCAGCACATTCAGCTCCTCATACACGCCATGTATCCACGCATACGTCTAGGATCATGGATACATAATGCAAATGTACCTGCTCTAAATGTGTCAAGCCAGAAAAGCATCCTCCAAATGTAAATGTACCAGGTAGGACAAGTGATTTAAATCTAAGCTCAACCCAACTCCATCACCTAGCAGCCCTTTCTTCCTCTGAAATCAATAGTCAGACTTTCAGAGACAAAATCGAGAGTTACTAACCGTAAATACGTAGCCATTTTCTCATTCATAGAGTGGTACACATTTTTTCAGTTAAAAATTCGTGCTCCCAATAAAAGCACTTGTGGCAAATTCAGTTTTTCAGCTAAAATTCAGTTTGAAAAATCAGAGTAGACTTGTTGCAAAGGAGAGCAAGGATAGCTTTCTTAGAAGTTCAGGGGAATTACCAATGAGAGGAGTGGCAGCAGCGAGCAGAGGCGGGGTTGTTCCTGGTTGGCTGGTTGCGCGGGCCGCGGAGGATGCCCGGACCAGAGCCGAGGATGTTGACTTCAGTGGCGCAGCCCCCCCGGAAGAACAACGTCTAGACACCCAGTGGGTCAATTGGTCGAACACCTGCCATGCGGCCGGGCCGCGCTGGCAGCTCGTGAACCAGAGCAGCCCGCGTCCTGCACGACACAGCCGACGTCCGTTATCGAGGATCCACGCGCTAGCCTGGTATGGTAGGGTGCAGATGGAACCACTCTAAAGAGAATTCCTTCCGGTGTTGGCCGCCTCATGCTGCTACAGAACCAGCGTTGGCTACAAACGACGCATAGTAGTATGTACGTACGGGACCCGTGCGATGCGAAACGTACGTACGGGACTCTTTTTTTCTTTCCTTTTTGTTTTAAGTTGAGGAAGGAAGGAAGGAATCCAGGCATGCATGCAGGGATGGATCCAGACCGTCCTGTTATGCTCCTTCGGCACAGACAGTTGGGCCTGACTGGGCTTTCCACCACAACCACGCCCCGATTCTCAGGCTTTCTACCAAACCACACCCCAGAATCGGGCCGGATCCTAAAAAAGAGCCCAGATTTAGGCAAAATTGCTGCGGACTTTTATAATCATCCAGTTACGTTGTGACGTTTGGTAGCACATAAAGTGTTCCTCCGGTAAACGGGAATTGCGTAATCTCATAGTCATAGGAACATGTATAAGTCATGAAGAAAGCAATAGCAACATACTAAACGATCGTGTGCTAAGCTAACGGAATGGGTCATGTCAATCACATCATTCTTCTAATGATGTGATCCCGTTAATCAAATGACAACTCATGTCTATGGCTATGAAACATAACCATCTTTGATCAACGAGCTAGTCTAGTAGAGGCATACTAGTGACACTCTGTTTGTCTATATATTCACACATGTATTATGTTTCCGGTTAATACAATTCTAGCATGAATAATAAACATTTATCATGAAATAAGGAAATAAATAATAACTTTATTATTGCCTCTATGGCATATTTCCTTCAGTCTCCCACTTGCACTAGAGTCAATAATCTAGTTCATATCGCCATGTGATTTAACACCAATAATTCACATCACCATGTGATTAGCACCCATAGTTCACATCGTCATGTGACCAACACCCAAAGGGTTTACTAGAGTCAATAATCTAGTTCACATCGCTATGTGATTAACACCCAAAGAGTACTAAGGTGTGATCATGTTTTGCTTGTGAGATAATTTTAGTCAACGGGTCTGTCACATTCAGATCCGTAAGTATTTTGCAAATATTCTATGTCGACAATGCTCTGCACGGAGCTACTCTAGCTAATTGCTCTCACTTTCAATATGTATCTAGACCGAGACTTAGAGTCATCTAGATCAGTGCCAAAACTTGTATCGACGTAACCCTTTACGATGAACCTTTTGTCACGTCCATAATCGAGAAACATATCCTTATTCCACTAAGGATAATTTTGACCGCTGTCCAGTGATCTACTCCTAGATCACTATTGTACTCCCTTGCCAAAATCAGTGTATGGTATACAATAGATCTGGTGCACAGCATGGCATACTTTATAGAACCTATGGCTGAGGCATAGGGAATGACTTTCATTCTCTTTCTATCTCCTGTTGTGGTCAGGCTTTGAGTCTTACTCAATTTCACACCTTGTAACAGAGGTAAGAACTCTTTCTTTGACTGTTCCATTTTGAACTACTTCAAAATCTTGTCAAGGTATGTACTCATTGAAAAACTTATCAAGCGCCTTGATCTATCTCTATAGATCTTGATGCTCAATATGTAAGAAGCTTCACTGAGGTCTTTCTTTGAAAAACTCCTTTCAAACACTTCTTAATGCTTTGCAGAATAATTCTACATTATTTCTGATCAATAATATGTCATTCATATATAATTATCAGAAATGTTGTAGTGCTCCCACTCACTTTCTTGTAAATACAGGCTTCACCGCAAGTCTGTATAAAACTATATGCTTTGATCAACTTATCAAAGCGTATATTCCAACTCCGAGATGCTTGCACCAGTCCATAGATGGATCGCTGGAGCTTGCATATTTTGTTAGCATCTTTAGGATTGACAAAACCTTCTGGTTGCATCACATACAACTCTTTCTTTAATAAATCCATTAAGGAATGCAGTTTTGTTTATCCATTTGCCAGATTTCATAAAATGCGGCAATTGCTAACATGATTCAGACAGACTTAAGCATAGATACGAGTGAAAAACTCTCATCCTAGTCAACACCTTGAACTTGTCGAAAACCTTTTGCGACAATTCTAGCTTTGTAGATAGTAACACTACTATCAGCGTCCGTCTTCCTCTTAAAGATCCATTTAATCTCAATGGCTCGCCGATCATTTGGGCAAGTCAATCAAAGTCCATACTTTGTTCTCATACATGGATCACATCTCAGATTTCATGGCCTCAAACCATTTCGCGGAATCTGGGCCCATCATCGCTTCCTCATAGTTCGTAGGTCCATCATGGTCAAGTAACATGACCTCCAGAATAGGATTACCGTACCACTCTGGTGCGGACCGTACTCTGGAAGACCTACGAGGTTCTGTAGTAACTTGATCTGAATTTCATGATCATCATCATTAGCTTCCTCACTAATTGGTGTAGGAATCACTGGAACTGATTTCTGTGATGAACTACTTTCCAATTTAGGAGAAGGTACAAATTA
Source organism: Aegilops longissima (assembly GCA_021605205.1). Lineage (NCBI taxonomy): Eukaryota > Viridiplantae > Streptophyta > Magnoliopsida > Poales > Poaceae > Aegilops > Aegilops longissima. The sequence goes on from CM038682.1 coordinate 28,427,928, forward strand.
CCTTATCAAGCTCTACTTTCCTCCCACTCACTTCTTTCGAGAGAAACTCCTTCTCTAGAAAGGATCCATTCTTGGCAACGAATGTCTTGCCTTTCGGATCTGTGATAGAAGGTGTACCAAACATTTTGGATATCCTATGAAGACGCACTTTTCCGATTTGGGTTCAAGCTTATCATGTTGAAACTTTTCCACATAAGCATCGCAACCCAAACTTTAAGAAATGACAACTTTGGTTTCTTGCTAAACCACAATTTATACGGTGTCGTCTCAACGGATTTTATATGATGCCCTTTTAACGTGAATGCAGTTGTCTCTAATGTATAACCCCAAAACGATAATGGTAAATCAGTAAGAGACATCATAGATCGCACCATATCCAATAAAGTGCTGTTACGACGTTCGGACACACCATAACGTTGTGGTGTTCCAGGTGGCGTGAGCTGTGAAACTATTCCACATTGTTTTAATTGAAGACCAAACTCGTAACTCAAATATTCGTCTCCGCGATCAGATCCCAGAAATTTTATTTTCTTGTTACGATGAGTTTTCCACTTCACTCTGAAATGCTTTGAACCTTTCAACTATTTTAGACTTATGTTTCATCAAGTAGATATACCCATATCTGCTCAAATCATCTGTGAAGGTCAGAAAATAACGATACCCGCCGCAAGCCTTAATACTCATTTGTCTGCATACATCAGTATGTATTATTTCCAACAAGTTTGTTGCTCGTTCCATTGTTCCGAAGAACGGAGTTTTAGTCACCTCGCCCAAAGGCACGGTTCGCAAGCATCAAATGATTCATAACCAAGTGATTCCGAAAATCCATCTTTATGGAGTTCCTTCATGCGCTTTACACCGATATGACCCAAACGGCAGTGCCATAAATAAGTTGCACTATCATTATTAACTTTGCATCTTTTGGCATCAATATTATGAATATGTGTATTACTACGATCGAGATCCAACAAACTATTTTCATTGGGTGTATGACCATCGAAGGTCTTATTCATGTAAATAGAATAACAATTATTCTCTAACTTTAAATGAATAACCGTATCGCAATAAACATGATCAAATCATAGTCATGCTTAACGCAAACGCCAAATAACATTTAGTTAGGTTTAACACTAATCCCGAAAGTATAAAGAGTGTGCGATGATGATCATATCAATCTTGGAACTACTTCCAACACTCATCGTCACTTCCCCTTCAACTAGTCTCTATTTATTCTGTAACTCCTGTTTCGAGTTACTAATCTTAGCGACCGAACAAGTATCAAATACTCAGGGGCTACTATAAACACTAGTAAGACACACATCCATAACCTGTATATCAAATATACCCTTGTTCACTTTGCTATCCTACTTATCCACCAAATATTCAGGGCATCTCCGCTTCCAGTGACCATTTCCTTTGCAGTGTAAGCACTCAGTTTCAGGCTTTGGTCCAGCTTTGGGCTTATTCGCGGGAGTGACAACTTGCTTGCCATTCTACTTGAAGTTCCCTTTCTTTCCCTTTGCCCTTTTCTTGAAACTAGTGGTCTTGTCAATCATCAACACTTGATGCTCTTTCTTGATTTCTACCTTCGTCGATTTCAACGTCACGAATAGCTCGGGAATCGTTTTCGTCATCCCTTGCATACTATAGTTCATCACGAAGTTCTAGTAACTTGGTGATGGTGACTAGAGAACTCTGTCAATCACTATCTTATCTGGAAGATTAACTCCCACTTGATTCAAGTGATTGAAGTACCCAGACAATCTGACCACATGCTCACTAGTTGAGCGATTCTCCTCCATCTTTTAGCTATAGAACTTGTTGGAGATTTCCTATCTCTCAACTTGGGTATTTGCTTAAAATATTAACTTCAATTCCTGGAACATCTCATATGGTCCATGACGTTCAAAACGTCTTTGAAGTCCCGATTCTAAGCCGTTAAGCATGGTGCACTAAACTATGAAGTAGTCATCATATTGAGCTAGCCAAACGCTCATAACGCCTCAGATCCGCTCCTGCAATAGGTCTGTCACCTAGCGGTGCATTAAGGACATAATTCTTCTGTGCAGCAATGAGGATAAAACTTAGATCACGGATCCAATCCGCATCATTGCTACTAACATTTTTCAACACAATTTTCTCTAGGAACATATCAAAATAAACATATGAAAGTAAAAACGCGAGCTATTGTTCTACAACATAATTTGCAAAATACTACCAGGACTAAGTTCATGATAAATTTAAGTTCAATTAATCATATTACTTAAGAACTCCCACTTAGACAGACATCTCTCTAGTCATATAAGTGATCACGTGATCCAAATCAACTAAACCATAACCAATCATCACGTGAGATGGAGTAGTTTTCAATGGTGAACATCACTATGTTGATCATATCTACTATATGATTCACGCTCGACCTTTCGGTCTCCGTGTTCCGAGGCCATATCTGCATATGCTAGGCTCGTCAAGTTTAACCTGAGTATTCCGCGTGTGCAAAACTGGCTTGCACCCGTTGTAGATGGACGTTGAGCTTATCACACCCGATCATCACGTGGTGTCTGGGCACGACGAACTTTGGCAACGGTGCATACTCAGGGAGAACACTTCTTGATAATTTAGTGAGAGATCATCTTAAAATGCTACCGTCAATCAAAGTAAGATAAGATGCATAAAGGATAAACATCACATGCAATCAATATAAGTGATAAGATATGGCCACCATCATCTTGTGCTTGTGATCTCCATGTCCGAAGCACCGTCATGATCACCATCGTCATCGGCGCGACACCTTGATCTCCATCGTAGCATCGTTGTCGTCTCGCCAACTATTGCTTCTACGACTATCGCTACCGCTTAGTGATAAAGTAAAGCAATTACAGGGCGTTTGCATTTCATACAATAAAGCGACAACCATATGGCTCCTGCCAGTTGCCGATAACTTGATTACAAAACATGATCATCTCATACAATAAAATATAGCATCACGTCTTGACCATATCACATCACAACATGCCCTACAAAAACAAGTTAGACGTCCTCTACTTTGTTGTTGCAAGTTTTACGTGGCTGCTACGGGCTGAGCAAGAACCGTTCTTACCTACGCATCAAAACCACAACGATAGTTCGTCAAGTTAGTGCTGTTTTAACCTTCGCAAGGACCGGACGTAGCCATCTCGGTTCAACTAAAGTTGGAGAAACTGACACCCGCCAGCCACCTGTGTGCAAAGCACGTCGGTAGGACCAGTCTCGCGTAAGTGTACGCGTAATGTCGGTCTAGGCCGCTTCATCCAACAATACCGCCGAACCAAAGTATGACATGCTGGCAAGCAGTAAAGCAGTATGACTTGTATCGCCCACAACTCACTTGTGTTCTACTCGTGCATATAACATCAACGCATAAAACCAGGCTCGGATGCCACTGTTGGGAACGTAGTAATTTCAAAAAAATTCCTACGCACACGCAAGATCATGGTGATGCATAGCGACGAGAGGGGAGAGTGTGTCCACGTACCCTCGTAGACCGAAAGCGGAAGCGTTATGACAACGCGGTTGATGTAGTCGTACGTCTTCACGATCCGACCGATCCAAGCACCGAACGTACGACACCTCCGTGTTCTGCACACGTTCAGCTCGATGACGATCCCCCGGACTCCGATCCAGCAGGTTGTCGGGGATGAGTTCCGTCAGCACGACGGCGTGGTGACGATGATGATGTTCTACCGACGCAGGGCTTCGCCTAAACTCCGCGACGATATGACCGAGGTGGAATATGGTGGAGGGGGCACCGCACACGGCTAAGGAACGATCACGATGATCAAACTTGTGTGTCATGGGGTGCCCCCCTGCCCCCGTATATAAAGGAGCAAGGGGGAGGGGGCGGCCGGCCAAGGGAGGGCGCGCCAGGGAGGAGTCCTACTGAGTAGGACTCCCTCCTTTCCTAGTCCAACTAGGAGAGGGGAAGGAAGGAAGGAGAAGGAGAAGGAAGGAGGGGAGGAAAGGAGGAGGGGGCCGCCCCTAGTCCAATTCGGTTTGGGCTAGGGGGGCCGCGCGCCCTGCCTCCTCTCTTCCACCACTTGGCCCATGAGGCCCATTGCTTCTTCCTCGTATTCCCGTAACTCCCCGGTACCCCCGAAAATACCCGAATCACTCGGAACCCTTCCGATGTCCGAATATAGTCGTCCAATATATCGATCTTTACGTCTCGACCATTTCGAGACTCCTCGTCATGTCCCCGATCTCATCCGGGACTCCGAACTCCTTCGGTACATCAAAACTCATAAACTCATAATATAACTGTCGTCGAAACCTTAAGCGTGCGGACCCTACGGGTTCGAGAACTATGTAGACATGACCGAGACACGTTTCCGGTCAATAACCAATAGAGGAACCTGGATGCTCATATTGGCTCCTACATATTCTACGAAGATCTTTATCGGTCAAACCGCATAACAACATACGTTGTTTCCTTTGTCATTGGTACGTTACTTGCCCGAAATTCGATCGTCGGTATCTCAATACCTAGTTCAATCTCGTTACCGGCAAGTCTCTTTACTCGTTCCGTAATACATCATCCCGCAACTAACTCATTAGTTGCAATGCTTGCAAGGCTTAAGTGATGTGTATTACCGAGAGGGCCCAGGGATACCTCTCCGACAATCGGAGTGACAAATCCTAATATGGAAATATGCCAACTCAACATGTACCTTCGGAGACACCTGTAGAGCACCTTTATAGTCACCCAGTTACGTTGTGACGTTTGGTAGCACACAAAGTGTTCCTCTAGTAAACGGGAGTTGCATAATCTCATAGTCATAGGAACATGTATAAGTCATGAAGAAAGCAATAGCAACATACTAAACGATCGTGTGCTAAGCTAACGGAATGGGTCATGTAAATCACATCATTCTCCTAATGATGTGATCCCGTTAATCAAATGACAACTCATGTCTATGACTAGGAAACATAACCATCTTTGATCAACGAGCTAGTCTAGTAGAGGCATACTAGTGACACTCTGTTTGTCTATATATGCATACATGTATTATGTTTCCGGTTAATACAATTCTAGCATGAATAATAAACATTTATCATGAAATAAGGAAATAAATAATAACTTTATTATTGCCTCTAGGGCATATTTCCTTCAACATGATCATCAATGTCTCAGAGGTAAACGCATAGTATCTAAAACAATCAAAAGCAAACGAAGTTCAACCAAAAAGACAAGAGAGAACAAAAGCAAATATCTCTCTCTCTCTCTCTCTCTCTCTCTCTCTCTCTCTCTCTCTCTGAACCTATGATCTATACATTTTTCTCCCCCTTTGGCAACAAGTTACCAAAAAGTTCCTAGAAAATGCATAGGACTATATCGTCTCTCAGGCTTGGTCTTCTGGTGGTGGTGGTGTCCGGAGAACTCCAAGAACGAAGGCTTCAGTCGATGTAGAAGGAGCTGAAGGAGTTGGTGCTGGAGCTGGTGGTGCTGGAGCTGTAGCTGGAGCTGATGAAGTGACTCTGGTGTCTTGAACTGGCTCTGCAGCTGATCTCTGAGCTCGTGGCACTCTGGCAAATGCATCAGTCGTTGTCCTGCCCTTCCTCTCCTGCATGTCATCCTGTAGCTGCTCCACAGCTGACTGAATCTCAGTTACTTTGACATCAAGATCATAGAATTTTTGTTCCATGATTCTTTACAGGCTCTCCTGGTTTTGAGTTAGGGTGGCCAACCCCTTCTCAATCCACAGAGTTGATGCTATCAAGTAACCAAGCTGCTCCTGCTTGTTCTTCAAAAAGTATTCAGATGCCTTTTCTTGAGTTTTCATCATGGCAGCCTTCTCTTTTCTTGCTTTCTCCTTCTTCTCTTGCGCTTGTACTAACGATGGTTCTCTCAGTCATGACAACCTGATTGTCCTCAAAGTCAGGATAGAGAACCATGTGTTCCTTATCCAACAAATACTTTCCTGTGCCCATCTTTGAGTTAATCAACTCCTGAATCTGTGGGGCATATCCACAACTCCTCTTCTGGTCTGCTGCTGTCCTCTTGATAGTTTCAACTATGAGGCTCATGACTTTGAATTTCTGAGGCACATAAAAAATGTGAAGCAAATTAATTGCATGCCCTCTGATCATGTTGTGGTCACCTGATTTGGGCAAAAGAGTGTGCCTCAGGATCCAGTTGATCGTAGGCAACCCTGATAGAAGAAAATGAACTGATCCAAACTTGAAGGACTCAAGTGCATCATCAGGTATCTCCTTGTACATCTGTGACATTGAGTTGTGTCCCATCTTCTTCTTGGCATAAATGTCCAAGTCATCTTCATTTTCCTTTGGGGCATTGATCAGACTTGCCCATTCCTCTATGGTTGACTGGTATCTCGTTCCTTCTGACATCCAAACTATCCTGCCATTTGGATAGAACTGTGCTGTGGAGTAGAATTGCATTATGAGCTCGTCATTCCAATTTGTGAGCTTCTGCCCAACAAAATCTGCAACTCCACAAGCACTGAAGCTATCATACACTCCAGGATAGTGTTCTTCATTCTCCTGAATGTAGGTCCAGTCAACCCACCTCATATCACAAACTATGGGCTTCTTATCCAATAAGATGGTCTCATAGAAGTCCTGCTGCTCCTTGGTGTGGAACCTGTAATCTACAACAGTCCTTCTCCTGGTGGCATATGGATCTGACTCTCTCCATAGCCTCAACCCTTGATCTCTCCTGATTTTCGTGTTCTCAGCCACAGGATGAGCATCATTGTGGTCTGGAATCTTGGGTTTGAGCTTCCTTAGGACCTGCCCTTCTTCATCTTCCTCAGCATCAACCTCAGGCATTGGGGCCTTGTTCTTCTCGATTCTTTGGTATACTCCTGGTATTCCTCTTTGGTGCACTCTTGGGCTTGGGGGCAGCTTTGGGCTTTGATGTTGCAGCCCCTGACTTTATGGCATCACCCATCAGCTTTTGTGCCTTGGGTGCAGGCTCAGCAACCTCTTCTTCTTCCTCTTCCTCCATCATAGAAGGTTTCCCAATCACTCTGGCCATGGTCTTCTTCACCCTTTCCTTCCTTTTATTTCCTTCAGCAGCAGCAGGTTCTTTGGGTTGGGATTCCAAAGAAGCTTGAGTGGAGACTCTGGCTTTGGACATTGGTTGTCTACCTGCTAGCCTTTTGATCTTCATTCCAGGCTTAACTGTTGTTGAGTTGTACTCCTTCTTGAGCACTTTCTTCTTGGAACTGGCCTCATCCTCAGCTGCCACATAATCCTCATCCTCAGACTCTGTGGTCTTCTTCTTCCTTGTCCTTGTGGCAGCCTTGGGCAAATTGCTGGGAGTGCTTCTGCTTCCTTCATCTGAGCTGCTGGAGGGACTAGTGCCCTCACTGATGTGAATCTGCTCTTCTGACCTGTTCTGGCTGTCACTTTAGTCTAACATGCTGCTCACACTGACTGCTGACCCTGTGAATAGTTATAGATGAGGTAGAGTGGATGAGCATCACAAAATGCAGAGATTTTTGCAAAAGAATGATTCAAAAATCTTAGTTTTAGTTTTCCACGTAAAGCATTTCGGATCTACCGATTTTAAACTCGGTGATACCGAAGCAGTTTCGGAACCTAAACTAGTGAACTCGGTCAGACCGAGTCACAGTCCGGTGGCACCGAGGCTGCTAGGGTTTCACAAAGTTATAAAATCGGTCACACCGATTTGTAATTCTCGGTCAGACCGAGACTTACTAGTGCAATGGCGTTAGCCAAATCGTGGGACCGAGTTTTTCAACTCGGTGGGTCCGAGATGGTTTCAGCGGAAACCTAACCCTAAATTTTCGAATCATACCTATTCTAAGGATTGTTTTTACTGGATAGAAGTGTTTCAATCGTGGCAAGATGCATTACGAACACAATGTGCTGAGAATCGGACGAGGATAGCACAGTGATCGAGTTCATACCCTAGTTCGGCGGTGAACTCGCTACGGCGGCAACGGCAGAGGAGAATTCCGTTGACGGCGGCGGAGACCTGCGACATGAGGCGGCTGGCGACGAAGTCGACGATCCGTAGACCTGGTAGGCAGAGCGAGCTATGCGCGGGCGAGAAGTTTTGGAGAAAGTTTTTCAAAAATTTGCCCGTGTGTATATATAGCCCGACACTGTCGGTGTGACCGAGTTGAACAACTCGGTGGCACCGAGAAGCATAATTGTTAACAGTTTCAGCAACTCGGTGTGACCGAAAAGTTAAAATCGGTTGCACCGAGATTGAAAACCTAGATCGACTTAGTAATCTCGGTATTACCGAAATGGAGAAATTGGTCAGACCGAAAATCACAAAGAAGTTTTGGAAGTTTAAGTCTATGACGAATCGGGGACTCCGAGTGCTCCTCACACAGAGTGGTTCGAATCTGACTTGATCAAATTTTTTGATGTAGCATGAATAGAGTTTGAGACGAGAAAAGAATAGATAGCTAGAGAAGGTTCTTAGGCATTCTTGTCCATCCACTTGGCCAAAGAAAAAGAAACCAACCAATCAAAACAACAAGTGGATGTCCTCGAATGAGTAAAGTATGCAACCAACATGCTCACACAATAAAATGACAAATGAAATATGTGACAAAGCATGCACAACCAATTCTAGCATCTATCAAACAATTGGCGATGACTAGGTCATCTATATATGAGTATATTGACCTAGGAGTCAAATGAGAACATTTGATCATAGGTCATACTCATCGTTTAAGCTCAAGTGGGGTTAACACTTTTACATAAAGCATTTATGTGTTCACATCATTAGAGTTGCTTTGACTCAATTCTTAGAGTTAAGCTCCCCCTAGATGTGAGATCCCCCCTTAGAAGGATAAACGAACCTTGGGTTGTCGTTGATGACTTCATGTAGGTGTTGAAGATGTGGATGCTCAATGTTGATGTAGATCTTTTGGAGCAATCCTTTGGAGTGAGTTGCACTTTCAATACCTACACGGGTTAGTCCCACAAGGAACAAACAAGAATATCCATAGACATAGAGTGATGCACACACAAAATGATGTCCATGAAAACATTAGGTTACCTTGTCCCTTGCCTTACCAACATGAGGGTTTGTGACTCCTTGAACTAGTGCAAGATATGGAAGTTGATTGCACTTGTCCTTGCCATAATGATATGAGTGAAAAATGTTGGCGGAGTCACCCTCAAGAACTCTCTAGTTCTTCTTCTTCGGGATCCACATCATCTTGATGGGAATCCTTGGTGTAGTAGTTGTGCTTGATGAAGTAGAACTTGACGAAGTCTTGGGAACCCACTTGACCAAGGCCTTAGGTGCTTCTTCAAATGCATCAATCTATTCTTGAAGCTTGTCCTTGCCTTTGTTCTTGTGGTCTTGTGGTGGAAGATCATCTTGTGCTTGTGTTCCCTTGAAGGAAGTAGGATCATACTTCTTTTGTTGAGGAACAAACTTCATCTTGGGGTATTGATCTTCTTCCCACTCAACTCCATTGGCATTGAACTTTCGTTCAAAACCAACACCTTGATTCTTCCGGTGCCTTCATTGCTTATGCATAATTTCCTCAAATTGCTTACTCCCGCAAGGCTCTTGTATACACCTTCTCTATAATTCCTTCAATAAGCTGTTTTCTTGCTCAAGAGTAACTTGGCTAAGAGAATCATTAGTGGAATCAAGAGAACTACTAGAAGCAACAATATTGGGTTTAGCATTGCTATTGTTACTACTAGAAGAAGAATCTTTCTTGTTCTTGTTACTAGACTTGACTTGAGGCATGTAAGTAGATGAGAGTAAACGCTTGGCAATGTAAGAAGAACTTTTCTTACGAAGATCATCATTGATCGCTTTTAGCAACTCATGCTCTTGCTCAAGATTGAGCTTTTCAAAGCGTAACTTCCCATGAGCCCTTAAAAGTTCTCGATGATCTTTGAAGATAGTTTCATGAGCTAACTTAAGAGTGTTTAGTTCTGTAGTTACAAGCTCAATTTTCTCCTTATCATTGTCATTCGTTTCATCTTAATTAGCATGATTAATTGACGTTTCATCATAGTATTCATCACTAGAGTTGTCAACAAGTAAATCATCATCACCTAGCAAGTCATCTTCATCACTATTAAAATCAACATACTCGGGGTGTGTTATCTTAGGACCTTTGGCCATGAAGCATGTTCCAATTCCTTCATTTGGTGATTCAAATATTGTTGGAAATATGCCCTAGAGGCAATAATAAAATGGTTATTATTATATTTCTTTGTTCATGATAATAGTCTCTTATTCATGCTATAACTATGTTATCCGGAAATCGTAATACACGTGTGAATACATAGACCACAACATGTCCCTAGTAAGCCTATAGTTGACTAGCTCGTTGATCAACAGATAGTCATGGTTTCCTGACTATGGACATTGGATGTCATTGATAATGGGATCACATCATTAGGAGAATGATGTGATGGACAAGACCCAATCCTAAGCATAGCTCAAAGATCGTGTAGTTCGTTTAGCTAGAGCTTTTCCAAGTGTCAAGTATCATTTCCTTAGACCATGAGATTGTGCAACTCCCGGATACCGTAGGAGTGCTTTGGGTGTGCCAAACGTCACAACGTAACTAGGTTACTATAAAGGTACACTACGGGTATCTCCGAAAGTGTCTTTTGGGTTGGCATGAATCGAGACTGGGATTTGTCACTCCGTATGACGGAGAGGTATCTCTGGGCCCACTCGGTAATGCATCATCATAATGAGCTCAATGTGACCAAGTGTCTGGTCACGGATCATGCATTATGGTACGAGTAAAGTGACTTGCCGGTAACGAGATTAAACGAGGTATTGGGATACTGACGATCGAGTCTCGGGCAAGTAACTTACCGATTGACAAAGGGAATTGTATGCGGGGTTGCTTGAATCCTCGACATCGTGGTTCATCCGATAAGATCATCGAGGAGCATGTGGGAGCCAACATGGGTATCCAGATCCCGCTGTTGGTTATTGACCGGAGAGGCGTCTCGGTCATGTCTGCATGTCTCCCGAACCCGTAGGGTCTACACACATAAGGTTAGGTGACGCTGGGGTTGTAGACATATGAGTATGCAGTAACCCGAAAGTTGTTCGGAGTCCCGGATCAGATCCCGGACGTCATGAGGAGTTCCGGAATGGTCCGGAGGTGAAGAATTATATATAGGAAGTGCAGTTTCGGCCATCGGGAAAGTTTCGGGGGTCACCGGTATTGTACCGACCACGGAAGGGTCCTGGGTCCACCGGTGGGGCCACCTATCCCGGAGGGCCCGTGGGCTGAAGTGGGGAGGGGAACCAGCCCCTGGTGGGCTGGTGCGCCCCCCCTTGGGGCCCCCCTGCGCCTAGGTTGGAAACCCTAGGGTGGGGGTGCCCACACTGCCTTGGGGGCAAGCCTCCCCTTGACCGCCCCCCCCGGAGATCTCATCTCCTGGGCCGGGCCCCCTAGGGGCCTATATAAAGGGGGGGAGGGAGGGCAGCCGCACCCATGCCATAGGCGCCTCCCTTCCCCCTTGCTACACCTCTCCCTCTCGTAGAAGCTCGACGAAGCTCTGCCGAGATCACTACTGCATCCACCACCACGCCGTCGTGCTGCTGGATCTCTGTCAACCTCTCCTTCCCCCTTGCTGGATCAAGAAGGAGGAGACATCTTCCTCAACCGTACGTGTGTTGAACGCGGAGGTGCTGTCCGTTCAGCACTAGGATCATCGGTGATTTGGATCACGACGAGTACGACTCCCTCAACCCCGTTCTCTTGAACGCTTCCGCTCGCGATCTACAAGGGTATGTAGATGCACTCCTCTCTCTCGTTGCTAGATGAACTCATAGATAGATCTTAGTGAAACCGTAGAAAATTTTTATTTTCTGCAACGCTCCCCAACAGTGGCATCATGAGCCAGGTTTATGCATAGTTCTCTTTGCACGAGTAGAACACAATTTGTTGTGGGCGTAGATGTTTTCAACTTTCTTGCCACTACTATTCTTATTTTGCTTCAGCGGTACTGTGGGATGAAGCGGCCCGGACCTACCTTACACGTACGCTTACGTGGGACAGGTTCCACCGACTGACATGCACTAGTTGCATAAGGGGGCTAGCGGGTGTCTGTCTCTCCCACTTTAGTTGGAGCAGATTCGATGAAAAGGGTCCTTATGAAGGGTAAATAGAAGTTGACAAATCACGTTGTGGCTTTTACGTTGGTAAGAAAACGTTCTTGCTAGAACCCTATTGCACCCACGTAAAACATGCAACAACAATTAGAGGGCGTCTAACTTGTTTTTGCGGCATGTGATTGTGATGTGATATGGCCAAAAGTTGTGATGAATGATGAATGATATATGTGATGTATGAGATCATGTTCTTGTAATAGGAATCACGACTTGCATGTCGATGAGTATGACAACCGGCAGGAGCCATAGGAGTTGTCTTAATTATTGTATGACCTGCGTGTCATTGCTTCAACGCCATGTAATTACTTTACTTTATTGCTAAACCGTTAGCTATAGTAGTAGAAGTAATAGTTGGCGAGCAAATTCATGGAGACACGATGATGGAGATCATGATGATGAAGATCATGGTGTCATGCCGGTGACAAAGATGATCATGGAGCCCCGAAGATGGAGATCAAAGGAGCTATATGATATTGGCCATATCATGTCACTACTATTTGATTGCATGTGATGTTTATCATGTTTTTGCATCTTGTTTACTTAGAATGACGGTAGTAAATAAGATGATCCCTCATAATAATTTCAAGAAAGTGTTCCCCCTAACTGTGCACCGCTATGTAAAATTCGTTGTTTCAAGCACCACGTGATGATCGGTGTGATAGATCCTAACGTCAATACAACGGGTGTAAGCCAGATTTACACACGCAATACACTTAGGTTGACTTGACGAGCCTAGCATGTACAGACATGGCCTCGGAACACGGAAGACCGAAAGGTCGAGAATGAGTCGTATAGAAGATACGATCAACATGGAGATGTTCACCGACGTCGACTAGTCCGTCTCACGTGATGATCGGACACGGCCTAGTTGACTTGGATCATGTTTCACTTAGATGACTAGAGGGATGTCTAATCTGAGTGGGAGTTCATTAAATAATTTGATTAGATGAACTTAATTATCATGAACTTAGTCTAAAATCGTTACAATATGTCTTGTAGATCAAATGGCCCACGTTACCCTCAACTTCAACACGTTCCTAGAGAAAACCAAGCTGAAAGATGATGGCGGCAACTATACAGACTGGGTCCGGAACCTGAGGATCATCCTCATAGCTGCCAAGAAAGATTATGTCCTAGAAGCACCGCTAGGTGAAGCACCAATCCCAGAGAACCAAGACGTTATGAACGCTTGGCAGTCTCGTGCTGATGATTACTCCCTCGTTCAGTGCGGCATGCTTTACAGCTTAGAACCGGGGCTACAAAAGCGTTTTGAGCAACACGGAGCATATGAAATGTTCAAGAGCTGAAAATGGTTTTCCAAGCTCATGCCCGGTCGAGATATGAAGTCTCCGACAAGTTCTTCAGCTGTAAGATGGAGGAAAATAGTTCTGTCGGTGAGCACATACTCAAGATGTCCGGGTTGCACAACCGCTTGACTCAGCTGGGAGGTAATCTCCGGATGACGCGGTCATTGACAGAATCCTTGACCGCTTCCACCGAGCTACAAGAGCTTTGTGATGAACTTCAATATGCAGGGGATGGAAAAGACCATTCCTGAGGTATATTCAATGCTGAAATCAACGGAGGTAGAGATCAAAAAGGAACATCAAGTATTGATGGTGAATAAAACCACTAAGTTCAAGAAAGGCAAGGGTAAGAAGAACTTCAAGAAGGACGGCAAGGGAGTTGCCGCGCCCGGTAAGCTAGTTACCGGGAAGAAGTCAAACAATGGACCCAAGCCTGAGACTGAGTGCTTTTATTGCAAGGTAAGTGGTCACTGGAAGCGGAACTGCCCCAAGTACTTAGTGGACAAGAAGGCCGGCAAAACCAAATGTATATTTGATATACATGTAATTGATGTGTACCTTACCAGTGCTCGTAGTAGCTCCTGGGTATTTGATACCGGTGCGGTTTCTCATATTTGTAAATCAAAGCAGGAGCTGCGGAATAAGCGGAGACTGGCGAAGGATGAGGTGACGATGCACGCCGGGAATTGTTCCAAGGTCGATGTGATCGCCGTCGGCACGCTACCTCTACATTTACCTGCGGGATTAGTTTTAAACCTCAATAATTGTTATTTAGTACCAGCTTTGAGCATGAACATTGTATATGGATCTCGTTTAATACGAGATGGCTACTCATTTAAATCCGAGAATAATGGTTGTTCTATTTATATGAGAGATATGTTTTATGGTCATGCCCCGATGGTCAATGGTTTATTCTTAATGAATCTCGAACGTAATGTTACACATATTCATAGTGTGAATACCAAAAGATGTAAAGTTGATAACGATAGTCCCACATACTTGTGGCACTGCCGCCTTGGTCACATTGGTGTCAAGTGCATGAAGAAGCTCCATGCTGATGGACTTTTAGAGTCTCTGGATTATGAATCATTTGACACATGCGAACCATGCCTCATGGGCAAAATGACCAAGACTCCGTTCTCCGGAACAATGGAGCGAGCAACCAACTTATTGGAAATCATACATACTGATGTGTGCGGTCCAATGAGCGTTGAGGCTTGTGGAGGATATCATTATGTTCTCACTCTCACTGACGACTTGAGTAGATATGGTTATGTCTACTTGACGAAACACAAGTCTGAGACCTTTGAAAAGTTCAAGGAACTTCAGAATGAGGTAGAGAATCAACGTGACCGAAAGATAAAGTTCTTACGATCAGATCGTGGGGGAGAATATCTAAGTCACAAATTTGGTATGCACTTAAGGAAATGTGGAATCGTTTCACAAGTCACGCCACCTAGAACACCTCAGCATAACGGTGTGTCCGAACGTCGTAATCGCACTTTATTGGATATGGTGCGATCTATGATGTCTCTTACCGATTTACTTCTATCATTTTGGGGGTACGCTCTAGAGACAACTACATTCACTTTAAATAGGGCACCGTCTAAATCCATTGAGACGACACCGTATGAATTATGGTTTGGCAAGAAACCTAAGCTGTCGTTTCTAAAAGTTTGGGGATCCGATGCTTATGTCAAGAAACTCCAACCAGAAAAGCTCGAACCCAAGTCGGAAAAATGCGTCTTCATAGGATACCCTAAGGAAACCATTGGGTATACCATCTACTTAAGATCCGAAGGCAAGATCTTTGTTGCCAAGAACGGGTCCTATCTGGAGAAAGAGTTTCTCTCAAAAGAATTAAGTGGGAGGAAAGTAGAGCTTGATGAAGTACTACCTCTTGAAACGGTAAGTAGTGCAACTCAGGAAGATGTTCCTGTGGTGCCTGCACCAACAAGAGAGGAGGTTAATGATGATGATCAAGATACTTCGGATCAAGCTCCTACTGAACTTCGAAGGTCCACAAGGACACGTTCTGCACCGGAGTGGTACGGCAACCCTGTCTTGGAAATCATGTTGTTAGACAACGGTGAACCTTCGAACTATGAAGAAGCAATGGCGGGCCCAGATTCCAACAAATGGCTTGAAGCCATGCAATCCGAGATAGGAGCCATGTATGAAAACAAAGTATGGACTTTGACAGACTTGCCCGATGATCGGCGAGCAATAGAAAACAAATGGATTTTTAAGAAGAAGACGGACACGGATGGTAATGTTACCATATATAAAGCCTGACTTGTCGCTAAGGGTTATCGACAAGTTCAAGGGATTGACTACGATGAGACTTTCTCTCCCGTAGCGAAGCTGAAGTCCGTCCGAATCGTGTTAGCAATTGCCGCATACTATGATTATGAGATATGGCAAATGGACGTCAAAACGGCATTCCTTAACGGCCATCTTAAGGAAGAACTGTATATGATGCAGCCGGAAGGTTTTGTCGACCCTGAGAATGCTAACAAGGTATGCAAGCTCCAGCGATCCATTTATGGGCTGGTGCAAGCATCTCGGAGTTGGAACATTCGCTTTGATGAGATGATCAAAGCGTTTGGGTTTATGCAGAGTTATGGAGAAGCCTGCGTTTACAAGAAAGTGAGTGGGAGCTCTGTAGCATTTCTCGTATTATATGTAGATGACATACTTTTGATGGGAAATGATATAGAACTTTTGGACAGCGTTAAGGCCTACTTGAATAAGTGTTTTTCAATGAAGGACCTTGGAGAAGCTGCTTACATATTAGGCATCAAGATCTATAGGGATAGATCAAGACGCCTCATAGGTCTTTCGCAAAGCACATACCTTGATAAGATATTGAAGAAGTTCAATATGGATCAGTCCAAGAAAGGGTTCTTGCCTGTATTGCAAGGTGTGAGATTGAGCTCGGCTCAATGCCCGACCACGGCAGAAGATAAAGAAGAGATGAGTGTCATCCCCTATGCCTCAGCCATAGGGTCTATTATGTATGCCATGCAGTGTACTGACCTGATGTAAACCATGCCGTAAGTTTGGTAGGAAGGTACCAAAGTAATCCCGCAAGGAACACCGGACAGCGGTCAAGAACATCCTAAAGTACCGAAAAGGACTAAGGATATGTTTCGTTTATGGAGGTGACGAAGAGCTCGTCAGAAGGGTTACATCGACGCTAGCTTCGACACAGATCTGGATGACTCTAAGTCACAGACCGGATACGTGTATATTTTGAATGGTGGGGCAGCAAGCTGGTCCAGTTGCAAGCAAAGCGTCGTGGCAGGATCTACATGTGAAGCAGAGTACATTGCAGCCTCGGAGGCAGCGCATGAAGCAATATGGGTGAAGGAGTTCATCACCGACCTAGGAGTCATACCCAATGCGTCGGGGCCGATCGCACTCTTCTGTGACAACACTGGAGCTATTGCACTTGCCAAGGAGCCCAGGTTTCACAAGAAGGCCAGGCACATCAAGCGTCGCTTCAACTCCATATGTGAAAATGTTCAAGATAGAGACATAGATATTTGTAAAGTACATACAGATCTGAATGTAGCAGATCCGTTGACTAAACCTCTCCCTAGAGCAAAACATGATCAACACCAGAACACTATGGGTGTTCGATTCATCACAATGTAACTAGAATATTGACTCTAGTGCAAGTGGGAGACTGTTGGAAATATGCCCTAGAGGCAATAATAAAATGGTTATTATTATACTTCTTTGTTCATGATTATAGTCTGTTATTCATGCTATAACTGTGTTATCCGGAAATCGTAATACACGTATGAATACATAGACCACAACATGTCCCTAGTAAGCCTCTAGTTGACTAGCTCGTTGATCAACAGATAGTCATGGTTTCCTGACTATGGACATTGGATGTCATTGATAACGGGATCACATCATTAGGAGAATGATGTGATGGAAAAGACCCAATCCTAAGCATAGCTCCAAGATCGTGTAGTTCGTTTAGCTAGAGCTTTTCCAAGTGTCAAGTATCATTTCCTTAGACCATGAGATTGTGCAACTCCCGGATACCGTAGGAGTGCTTTGGGTGTGCCAAACGTCACAACGAATCGGGTGACTATAAAGGTACACTACGGTATCTCCGAAAGTGTCTGTTGGGTTGGCACGAATCGAGACTGGGATTTGTCCTCCGTATGACGGAGAGGTATCTCTGGGCCCACTCGGTAATGCATCATCATAATGAGCTCAATGTGACCAAGTGTGTGGTCACGGGATCATGCATTATGGTACGAGTAAAGTGACTTGCCGGTTACGAGATTAAACGAGGTATTGGGATACCGACGATCGAGTCTCGGGCAAGTAACTTACCGATTGACAAAGGGAATTGTATACGGGATTGCTTGAATCCTCGACATCGTGGTTCATCCGATGAGATCATCGAGGAGCATGTGGGAGCCAACGTGGGTATCCAGATCTCGCTGTTGGTTATTGACCGGAGAGGCGTCTCGGTCATGTCTGCATGTCTCCCAAACCCGCAGGGTCTACACACTTAAGGTTAGGTGACGCTGGGGTTGTAGACATATGAGTATGCAGTAACCCGAAAGTTGTTCGGAGTCCCGGATGAGATCCCGGACGTCATGAGGAGTTCCAGAATGGTCCGGAGGTGAAGAATTATATATAGGAAGTGCAGTTTCGGCCATCGGGAAAGTTTCGGGGGTCACCGGTATTGTACCGGGACCACCGGAAGGGTCCCGGGGGTCCACCGGGTGGGGCCACCTATCCCAGAGGGCCCCGTGGGCTGAAGTTGGGAGGGGAACAAGCCCCTGGTGGGCTGGTGCGCCCCCCCTTGCCCCCCCTGCGCCTAGGGTTGGAAACCCTAGGGTGGGGGGCGCCTCCACTTGCCTTGGGGGGCAAGCCTCCCCTTAGCCGCCCCCAGAGATCTCATCTCCTGGGCTGGCGCCCCCCTATGGGGCCTATATAAAGGGGGAGGGAGGGAAGCCGCACCCATGCCATAGGCGCCTCCCTTCCCCCTTGCTACACCTCTCCCTCTCGTAGAAGCTCGGCGAAGCTCTGCCGAGATCACTACTGCATCCACCACCATGCCGTCGTGCTGCTGGATCTCCGTCAACCTCTCCTTCCCCTTGCTGGATCAAGAAGGAGGAGACGTCTTCCTCAACCGTACGTGTGTTGAACGCGGAGGTGCTGTCCGTTCAGCACTAGGATCATCGGTGATTTGGATCACGATGAGTACGACTCCCTCAACCCCGTTCTCTTGAACGCTTCCGCTCGCGATCTACAAGGGTATGTAGATGCACTCCTCTCTCTTGTTGCTAGATGAACTCATAGATAGATCTTGGTGAAACCATAGAAATTTTTTATTTTCTGCAACGTTCCCCAACAAATATGTTATAGGAGTTGGTTGACACAAGTGCTAAACCAGCAACACCTCCATCTTGAGTGTGTTCGGAGTCGGAGTGATAGCTTCTCTCGGAGTGATTGTCGGAGTCGGAGCCGGATACCCATTCACCAACATGAGCTTGATGTCTTCGTTTTGAGTAGCTCTTTGATGACTTGTCCTTCCTTTCCGAATCCTTGCTTCTCCATGAGGGTCTTCGTTCATAACGATCATCTCTACTCCTTCTCTCTCTTGGTGGTGATTCCTCTCTTCTACTTCTTCTCTTGGGAGAATCTTCTCTTCTTTTGTAGGGTGCCGTGCACTCATTGGAATAGTGTCCGGGTCTCCCACAATTGTAGCAATTGCGCTCTCGACTAGAAGATCTTTTGTGATTGTAGGACCTTGACTTGGAGCTTCTTTCTTTGCTTCTACTCTTGTAGAATTTGTTGAAGTTCTTCACCATTGAGCTCAATTCTTCATTGAAGGTTTGTTTCTCACTTGATGATGTGGGGGCTTCACATGAGGCTTTGTAAGCACCACTTGACTTGTTGTGAAGTTCCTCCTTATCCTTAAGTGACATCTCATGAGCAACAATTCTTCCAATGACTTCCGCTATTAGAGATCTTTGTAATTTGGCATCATTTGGATCAATGTGCACACGGTATCATATTTTCCATCCAATGCTCTTAGGATCTTCTTGATGATAAATTTGTCGGTCATCTCTTCACTTCCTAAGCCGGCAATCTCATTTGTGATAAGAGCAAGCCTAGAGTACATTTCAGCGACACCTTCACCATCCTTCATTTTGAACTTGTCAAGCTGACTTTGGAGCACACCCAACTTGGATTCCTTGACGGAGTCGGTACCTTCATGCATATCAATCAAAGTATACCAAATTTCCTTTGCATTCTCAAGACGGCTGATTTTGTTGAATTCTTCGGGGCACAATCCGTTGAAGAGGATATCACAAGCTTGAGCGTTGTATTGCAACATCTTCAACTCTTCCGCACTAGCTTCACGGTTCGGTTCTCTCCCATAAAAGAATTCACCTTGCAAGCCAATACACACAATA
This sequence comes from Aegilops longissima, assembly GCA_021605205.1. Classification (NCBI taxonomy): domain Eukaryota; kingdom Viridiplantae; phylum Streptophyta; class Magnoliopsida; order Poales; family Poaceae; genus Aegilops; species Aegilops longissima. The sequence goes on from CM038682.1 coordinate 28,447,847, forward strand.
GCCCAAACGGCGGGGTTATGTCCGAGAATATGCATTTTCATCTTATGCTTCCAACTAGCAAAATTAGTGTCATCAAAGTAAGGACCTCTACGGTGATAATTTCCCTTGCTAGACGCCATACTCTCCTAGGTTGTGAAACCAAGGCTATAACCACCAAAAGCTCTGGAAATCAAAGCAAATGGAGACCAAAGCTCTAATACCACTTGTAGGACCTTGAAGTATGTCTAGAGGGGGGTGATTAGACTACTTGACCAATTAAAAACTTAACATTTTCCCAATTTTAGACTTTGGCAGATTTTAGCTATCTTTAAGCTAGTCAAGCAATCTTCACGCAATTCAAGCAAGCATGCAAAGAGTATATAGGCAGCGGAAAATAAAGCATGCAACTTGCAAGAATGTAAAGGGAAGGGTTTGGAGGATTCAAACGCAATTGGAGACACGGATGTTTTTGTCGTGGTTCCGATGGGTGGTGCTATCGTACCTCCATGTTGATGGAGACTTCAACCCATGAAGGGTAACGGTTGCGCGAGTCCACGGAGGGCTCCACCCACGAAGGGTCCACGAAGAAGCAACCTTGTCTATCCCATCATGGCCGTCGCCCACGAAGGACTTGCCTCACAAGCGGTAGATCTTCACGAAGTAGGCGATCTCCTTGCCCTTACAAACTCCTTGGTTCAACTCCACAATCTTGTCAGAGGCTCCCAAGTGACACCTAGCCAATCTAGGAGACACCACTCTCCAAGAAGTAACAAATGGTGTGTTGATGATGAACTCCTTGCTCTTGTGCTTCAAATGATAGTCTCCCCAACACTAAACTCTCTCTCACAGGATATGGATTTTGTGGAAAGAAGATTTGAGTGGAAAGCAACTTGGGAAAGGCTAGAGATCAAGATTCATATGGTTGGAATGGAATATCTTGGCCTCAACACATGAGTAGGTGGTTCTCTCTCAGAACTGGTAAGTTGGAAGTGTAGGTTTGTTCTGATGGCTCTCTTCACGAATGAAGACGAGGTGGAGGGGTATGTATAGCCTCCACACAAAATCTAACCGTTACACACAATTTACCAAACTCGGTGGGACCGAATCATCAAACTCGGTCGGACCGATTTAGTAAACCTAGTGACCGTTAGGGTTTTCGGTGGGACTGACAAGCAACTCGGTAGGACCGATACGGTTAGGGTTAGGGCATAACGTAATCTCGGTGAGACCGATTACAGAAACTCGGTGAGACCGAATTTGGTAATTAGCTAACCAGAGAGTTGGTCAGGTAAACTCGGTGGGACCGATTCGCTCTTTCGGTGAGACCGAAAAGTTACGTAAGGGAAACAGAGAGTTTACATTGTAATCTCGGTGGGACCGATCGCTCACTTCGGTTAGACCGAAACGTTACGAAGGGAAATAGAGAGATTACAATCCCATCTCGGTGAGACCGAGATCCCTATCGATGAGACCGATTTGCCTAGGGTTTGTGGCAGTGGCTATGACATCTGAACTCGGTGGCGCCGGATAGAAAGAATCGGTAGGGCCGAGTTTTACTTTAGGTTTAGGTCATATGTGGGTGTGAGAAAGTAGTGGAGGGTTTTGGAGCATATCACTAAGCACATGAAGCAAAAGGCTCATTAAGCAACACCTCATCCCTCCTTGATTGTATTGGCTTTTCCTATAGACTCAAGGTGATCTTGGATCACTAAAATGTAAAATGTAGAGTCTTGAGCTTTTGAGCTTGAGCCAATCCTTTGTCCTTGATATTTTGAGGGATCCACTTTCATCATCCATGCCATGCCATTCATTGAGCTTTCCTGAAATATTTGTCTTGGAATAGCATTAGCTCAATGAGCTATATGTTGTTACGAATTACCAAAACCACCTAGGGATAGTTGCACTTTCAGATAGTCGCCACCAAGGTTGTCAGAATTGCGAATCTGTTATACGATCTATGACATTACGATCCGAACTAACCCCTATGATTTTACGATTTTAGTTCTTAGGATCTGCATTCCTATGATCCTGATAGTGAATATTCAACGACTTATGATCCTACAACCGAAGCTCCGATCGGATTCTAAATCACGATTCTGACAACCTTGGTCGCCACGCTCCTTTTTGTGGTGCAATTAGGTCTTCATTTCCTTGGTTTTATATATCAATACATTTTACATAGAATTTACACTCTATCCAAACCATATTAATTGTACTAAATCAATCAGTGACAATGAATATGGATTCGGAGGGAGTGCAAAGATATGAGTATACAAACTCTCAAATGCCACCGCTCTGAATCACACGAACCACCCAAGACAGGTAGAAAATATCAACAACGAAACCAGTGGCGGAGACAGCGCCCGGCGACCCCGGGCACTTGCCCGGGCTCGCTGCGTGTCCGATAGCAATGATGGGCAATGTTACGATGGGCTAAACCTGCTCACTAATGCGGGATTACCCGGGCAAGAGTGCGTTGGGCCTCATCCAGCTGACAATCCGGCACAGTTAATATCCGACCAAACAACTTCTTTAATCTGCACAACTCAAACAAAAAAAGACTTCATATTGATGTACAGTTAATATCCTCTGTACTTTGCATTCTTGAGACACAAATAGAGGGATCGAGAGTCGAGAATATGATGGGTTTTTTGGGCTTTAATAAAAGTTTTGCAGTTAGTAGCTCGGGAAGAAGTGGTGGTCTTGGTATCTTTCGGAATGATGAAATAAAGCTCGAAATTGTTGGGTACTTGAAGTATCATATTGATGTAGTAACTGATGAAATGGTCGATGTCAAAACAAGGGTTACTTTTGTTTATGGTGAAGCTCAAGTGAACGAGAGGTCCAGGACATGGGATACACTCCGGGGAATAGTTGGCACGAACGACGTACCATGGCTAGTCTTGGGCGATTTCAATGAAGTTCTTCACGCACATGAACATGATGGTGTGGGAAGTAGAAGCCAAGCCCAAATGGATGCCTTCAGAGATGCTCTCGACACATGTGGTTTGACAGACATAGGGTACAAAGGAAATGACTGGACCTTTGAGAAGAAAGTGGCGGGAGTCACGTACACAAGAGTCAGGCTGGACAGAGGCGTTGCAAACCCGGCGTGGTCAATCGCTTTTCCCTCAGCGCGGCTGGAACATGCAACTGCAGCGGGTAGTGATCACTGCCCCCTTTACGTAAACTACGTGCATGAGGCGGCATGCAGGAGGGCTCCACGTTCAATTAAGTATGAACTTGCATGGGAGCGGGACCCGGCCCTGGAACTAGTGGTTCAGACGGCGTGGGCACAACGACATGGAGATTCGGTCCAGGAGCTAAGCGACAAGTTGACGTCGCTGTCGTCGGATCTGTCTCAGTGGGACAGAGCGCAGTTTGGTCATATCAGACGCGACTAAAAGCTGAGCTACATGAGTTGCGCACGATCCAAGGCAGATTTGGCCCATCTCATGCAGAATTAAAAATTATGGAAAAGTTGACAGAACTCTATCACAGAGAAGAAATCCTTTGGAGACAATGGGCCAGGCTGGAGTGGCTTATGCATGGCGACAAGAACACGTACTTTTTTAACCTAAGGGCTAGTAGGAGAAGGAGGAAGAATCAGATCAAATCGCTACAGAGACCGGACGGACAGATTACTGACAACTTGGTGGAGATGGAAGCTATGGCCACCAACTTCTACCAGAACCTGTACACATCCGAGGGTGTCCACAACATGGATCAGGTGCTTGATACAGTCCCTGTCAAAGTAACAGAAGCGATGAACGAAATGCTTAATGCACCATACAACCAACAAGAAGTGAAGGACGCTTAGTTCCAGATGTTCCCGATAATGTCACCAGACCCTGATGGCTTCCCGACGCACTTTTTTCAACATCATTGGGATACCTGTGGGGGAGACGTGACAACGGCCGTCCTGAGAATTGTTGAGGGTACAGAATTGGCCAAGTGTATAAATGACACTATATTGGTACTCATCCCTAAGGTAAAAAACCCAACCCTCCTGTCGGCAATTCCTTCGGTAAAAGATTGCTTACTAAATATCCGATCTGGGCTTCTGAGGATTGATATGCCAAGATGATGAGATTTTAATAAATAACTGAACACGTGCCTTCCGTAATTTAGGGGATTTCCATTGGGATTGGTATGAATAGATGAACTTGTTGTGGTGGCCTGTAACCTGTAGGCATACGTGTCGATTTCTATGCTTCAGCAGCTTGTACGTGCTCCCAAAGGCAGTGTTGTTCATGTCGTGTTCTTGCACAGTATAGAGAAATATTATATATTTTGCTGTTGGAAATTATAGAAAGGGTAAACTATGTAAGAAGTCGCAACCTGCAATATTTCTACCTTCTGGTTACGTCATAGGATGCAAATTTCTTGATGTGTAGTTTGTTGGTTTTCTGCTGGTAGAAGGGAAAGAAATATATATAACTGATTTCAGTTTACTTTACTGTAGACTTAATATCTGATGATACATATATGCAGCTGCTGCAAGTAGCTTTGTAATGTGAACTTGTGGTACCACATATTATTCGAACATTTACTATAATGAAGTCTCCATTGCCTAATGATTTTCTTTAGCACATTGTCGGTATGTTCCATTTGACCATCTCTATTCTTACAAACTTTCTATTTTGAATATATTTACAGTTCACAGATAAAATTATTTTAATTACAAATCCATTTTTTATCTTGTAGTGCCTTCCAGGACTTTGGCAACTTAACGAGTTTGCTTCTATGCAAGGTTGGTTATGTTGGGAAACGTAGTAGAAATTCAAAAATTTCCTACGTGTCACCAAGATCTATCTAAGGAGAAACCAGCAACGAGGGGAAGGAGAGTGCATCTACATACCCTTGTAGATCGCTAAGAAGCTGCTCAAGAGAACGGGGTTGAAGGAGTCGACTGTCGTGATCCAAATCACCGGAGATCCTAGTGCCGAACGGACGGCACCTCCGCGCTCAACACACGTACAGCCCGTAACGTCTCCCATGCCTTGATCCAGCAAGGAGAGAGGAGAGGTTGAGGAAGACTCCGTCCAGCAGCAGCACAACGGCGTGGTGGTGATGGAGGAGCGTGGCAATCCTGCAGGCTTCGCCAAGCACCGGGAGAGGAGAAGGAGAGAGGTAGGGCTGCGCCAGGAGAGGTGAAACTCATGTGTTGGCAGCCCCAAAACCCTCAAGTATATATAGGGAGAGGGAGGTTGCGCCCCACCTAGGGTTCCACCCCTAGGGGCGGCGGCCAGCCCAAACCCATCTAGGGTGCGCCAAGGGGGAAGAGGGAAACTTGCCCCCAAGTTAGGTGGTGCGCCCCCCCCAAACCCTAGGCGCCTTGGGCCCTTGTGGGGGCGCACCAGCCCACCCGGGCTGGTCCCTCCCACACTTGGCCCATGCAGCCCTCCGGGCCGGTGGCCCCACTTGGTGGACCCGGGACCCTCCCGTGGTCCCAGACGTTATCGATAAAACCCAAACTTTTCGTGACCAAAACAGGACTTCCCATATATAAATCTTTACCTTGGACCATTCCGAACTCCTCGTGATGTCCGGGATCTCATCCGAACTCGAACAACATTCGGCAACCACATACAAACTTCCTTTATAACCCTAGCGCCATCGAACCTTAATGTGTAGACCCTACGGTTCGGGAACCATCGCACATGACCGGACATTCTCCGGTCAATAACCAACAGCGGGTCTGGATACCCATGTTGGCTCCTACATGTTCAACGATGATCTCATCGGATGAACCACGATGTCAAGGACTCAATCGATCCCGTATACAATTCCCTTTGTCTAACGGTATTGTACTTGCCCGAGATTCGATCGTCAAGATACCGATACCTTGTTCAATCTCGTTACGGCAAGTCTCTTTACTCGTTCCGTAACACATCATCCCGTGATCAACCCCTTGGTCACATTGTGCACAATATGATGATGTCCAACCGAGTGGGCCAGAGATACCTCTCTTTACACGGAGTGACAAATCCCGATCTCGATTCGTGCCAACCCAATGACACTTTCGGAGATACCTGTAGTGTACCTTTATAGCCACCCGATTACGTTGTGACGTTTGGTACACCCAAAGCATTCCTACGGTATCCGGAGTTGCACAATCTCATGGTCTAAGGAAAAGATACTTGACATTAGAAAAGCTTTAGCATACTGAACTACACGATCTTTGTGCTAGGCTTAGGATTGGGTCTTGTCCATCACATCATTCGCTAATGATGTGATCCCGTTATCAACGACATCCAATGTCCATGGTCAGGAAACTGTAACCATCTATTGATCAACGAGCTAGTCAACTAGAGGCTTACTAGGGACATGGTGTTGTCTATGTACCCACATATGTATCTGAGTTTCCTATCAATACAATTATAGCATGGATAATAAACGATTATCATGAACAAGGAAATATAATAATAATAACTAATTTATTATTGCCTCTAGGGCATATTTCCAACAGTCTCCCACTTGCACTAGAGTCAATAATCTAGTTCACATCGCCATGTGATTAACACTCACAGGTCACATCACCATGTGACCAACATCCAAAGAGTTTACTAGTGTCACTAGTTCACATCATCATGTGATTAAGACTCAATGAGTTCTGGGGTTTGATCATGTTTTGCTTGTAAGAGAGGTTTTAGTCAACGGGTCTGCAACATTCAGATCCGTATGTATTTCTCAATTCTCTATGTCATATTGTAAATGCTTCTTCCACGCTCCACTTGGAGCTATTCCAAATGGTTGCTCCACTATACGTATCCGGTTTGCTACTCAGAGTCATTCGGATAGGTGTTTAAGCTTGCATCGACGTAACCCTTTACGCCGAACTCTTTATCACCTCCATAATCGAGAAACATGTCCTTTATTTACTCCAAGGACAATTTTGACCGCTGTCCAATGATCCCCATTCCTGGATCATTCTTGTACCCCTTGACTGACTCATGGCAAGGCACACTTCCGGTTCGGTACACAGCATAGCATACTATAGAGCCTACGTCTGAAGCATAGGGGACGACCTTCGTCCTTTGTCTCTCTTCTGCCGTGGTCGAGCTTTAACTCTTAACTTCATACCTTACAACTCAGGCAAGAACTCCTTTGACTGATCCATCTTGAACACCTTCAAGATCATGTCAAGGTATATGCTCATTTGAAAGTACCATTAAGCGTTTTTGATCTATAATCATAGATCTTGATGCTCAATGTTCAAGTAGTTTAATCCAGGTTTTCTATTGAAAAACACCTTTCAAATAACCCTATATGCTTTCCAGAAATTCTACATCATTTCTGATCAACAATATGTCAACAACATATATTCATCAGAAATTCTATAGTGCTCCTACTCACTTCTTTGGAAATACAAGTTTCTCATAAACTTTGTATAGACCCAAAATCTTTGATCATCTCATCAAAGCGTACATTCCAACTCCGAGATGCTTACTCCAGTCCTTAAAAGGATTGCTGGAGCTATGCATACTTGTTAGCGTCTTTCAGGATTGTCAAAAACCTTCTGGTTGTATCACATACAACCTTTCCTCAAGAAAACTGTCAAGGAAAAAATGTTTTAACATCCTATATGCAAGATTTCATAAATAATGAAGTAACTGCTAATCCAATTCCAACAGACTCTTAGCATCGCTACGAGTGAAAGCCTCACCGTAGTCAACTCCTTGAACTTGTCGGGAAACATCTTTAATGACAAGTCGAGCTTTCTTAATGGTGATACTTACCATCATTGTCTGTCTTCCTTTTAAAATCCATCTTTACCCAACGTCCTTACGACCATCAAGTATTTCTTCCAAAGTCATGGATCCTCTCTCGGATGTTATGGCCTCGAGCCATTCGTCGGAATCCGGGCCCACCATCGCTTCTCCATAGCTCGTAGGTCCATTGTTGTCTAGCAACATGACCTCTAAGACAGGATTGCGTACCACTCTGAAGTAGTACGTGTCCTTGCCGACCTACGAGGTCCGGTAGTGACTTGATCCGAAGCATCATGATCACTATCATCCGCTTCCACTTCAATTGGTGTAGGTGCCATATGAACAACTTCCTGTGCCCTGCTACACACTGGTTGAAGTGATGGTTCAATAACCTCATTAAGTCTCCACCATCCTCCCACTCAATTCTTTCGAGAGAAACTTTTCCTCGAGAAAGGACCCGTTTCTAGAAACAATTACTTTTGCTTCCGGATCTGAGATAGGAGGTATACCCAACTGTTTTGGGTGTCCTATGAAGATGTATTTATCCGTTTTGGGTTCGAGCTTATCACGATGAAACTTTTTCACATAAGCGTCGTAGCCCCAAACTTTCAAGAAACGACAACTTAGGTTTCTCCAAACCATAGTTCAGACAGTGTCGTCTCAACGGAATTACGTGGTGCCATGTTAAAGTGAGTGCGGTTGTCTCTAATGCCTAACCCATGAACGATAGTGGTAATTCGATAAGAGACATCATGGTACACACCATATCTAATAGGGTGCAACTATGATGTACATAATTGTACATTATGTCCAAAAGTGGAGCCACAGTTCAAAATAGGGTAAAGCTGAGTTAACAGCTCCGACAGGCGGCAGTGGCAGTCGGGGATGATCTATCCAAATCCGCTGAATGACGGCTTCTCAAAATAAAACAGACATTGCTGATGGCTCGACGACGCACTCCACGACGAGCTTGGCGAGGAAGAGGTTGTCAACAAGGAGGCGCTCCCTAAGCCCTTGAAACTGCAGTAAACCAGTGGAGCATCGACGAGCAGGCCTCCATCTTAAGTATCTGAAAAAAACACGAGCGGAAGCCAAATGAGCCCACACTATTTGATGGTTTACAAGTGTTAGCAAAAACCAAAAGAAAAATTGGCCCACAACTTAACTATACATCTACAAAGAAGCATTTCATCCGCATCTGAAACTTAAGAAAGATCTACTGACCTACGACCAATAGTTTCTGATCCTTTCATTAACAAAAATAATAGGCATTTTTAGACAATATATAAGTGCTGGTTGTTGCTAAGTAATATGCATATTTTTTAAGATGCACACTCCAACATGTAGGACTATACTTAATGGTTACCGAGATAGAACAATGCAGGCTGATCCTGAACAAACAAAAGATAGGTAACTAAGAAGATGCCAAGATCATGAGCTAGTTGTGTGTACATATGATAGAGAGAGATGGTACATTCATGAGCAAGCTGAGCGACCTTTGCCTCTCCTAAGGAGGACGGAGCCGAGCTTCTCTGCTGCCCGCGCACACTAATCCATCTAGGTACTACACAAAGCCAGGTTCGGGAGCGGCATGCCTTCCGTCCTTCAGTGGTGCACCTCTTGAGTGTTTATACGTGTGCACCTATCTTGCTTATGAACATTCATGTATAGGGAACATAAACAAGAGCCATACATTGGTAAATTTAAACCTTCTGCTCCATAGAGATACAAAGGAAGATAAAAAGAGCTCCCTACACGAGGTTGGTGGCAGCGGATCCCGACTGGAGGAGGTGTTGGGCGACAAGCGACCTTGTCGTGCTCCGATCTCGGTAGAGTAGCCGCCAGGCACGCCAGCTTTAACTCTTAAATTCATACCTTACAACTCAGGCAAGAACTCCTTCTTTGACTGATCCATCTTGAACACCTTCAAGATCATGTCAAGGTATATGCTCATTTGAAAGTACCATTAAGCGTTTTTGATATATAATCATAGATCTTGATGCTCAATGTTCAAGTAGTTTAATCTAGGTTTTCTATTGAAAAACACCTTTCAAATAACCCTATATGCTTTTCAGAAATTCTACATCATTTCTGATCAACAATATGTCAACAACATATATTCATCAGAAATTCTATAGTGCTCCCACTCACTTCTTTGGAAATACAAGTTTCTCATAAACTTTGTATAGACCCAAAATCTTTGATCATCTCATCAAAGCGTACATTCCAACTCCGAGATGCTTACTCCAGTCCTTAAAAGGATTGCTGGAGCTTTGCATACTTGTTAGCGTCTTTCAGGATTGTCAAAAACCTTCTGGTTGTATCACATACAACCTTTCCTCAAGAAAACTGTCAAGGAAAAAATGTTTTGACATCCTATATGCAAGATTTCATAAATAATGTAGTAACTGCTAATCCAATTCCAACAGACTCTTAGCATCGCTACGAGTGAGAAAGCCTCACCGTAGTCAACTCCTTGAACTTGTCGGAAAACATCTTTAATGACAAGTCGAGCTTTCTTAATGGTGATACTTACCATCATTGTCATCTTCCTTTAAAATCCATCTTTACCCAACGCCCCTTACGACCATCAAGTATTTCTTCCAACGTCATGGATCCTCTCTCGGATGTTATGGCCTCGAGCCATTCGTCGGAATCCAGGCCCACCATCGCTTCTCCATAGCTCGCAGGTCCATTGTTGTCTAGCAACATGACCTCTAAGACAGGATTGCGTACCACTCTGAAGTAGTACGTGTCCTTGTCGACCTACGAGGTCCGGTAGTGACTTGATCCGAAGCATCATGATCACTATCATCCGCTTCCACTTCAATTGGTGTAGGTGCCATATGAACAACTTCCTGTGCCCTGCTACACACTGGTTGAAGTGATGGTTCAATAACCTCATTAAGTCTCCACCATCCTCCCACTCAATTCTTTCGAGAGAAACTTTTCCTCGAGAAAGGACCCGTTTCTAGAAACAATTACTTTTGCTTCCGGATCTAAGATAGGAGGTATACCCAACTGTTTTGGGTGTCCTATGAAGATGTATTTATCCGTTTTGGGTTCGAGCTTATCACGATGAAACTTTTCCACATAAGCGTCGTAGCCCCAAACTTTCAAGAAACGACAACTTAGGTTTCTCCAAACCATAGTTCAAACAGTGTCATCTCAACGGAATTACGTGGTGCCATGTTAAAGTGAGTGCGGTTGTCTCTAATGCCTAACCCATGAACGATAATGGTAATTCGATAAGAGACATCATGGTACACACCATATCTAATAGGGTGCAACTATGATGTACATAATTGTACATTATGTCCAAAAGTGGAGCCACAGTTCAAAATTGGGTAAAGCTGAGTTAACAGCTCCGACAGGCGGCAGCGGCAGTCGGGGATGATCTATCTAAATCCGCTGAATGACGGCTTCTCAAAATAAAACAGACATTGCTGATGGCTCGACGACGCACTCCACGACGAGCTTGGCAAGGAAGAGGTTGTCAACAAGGAGGCGCTCCCTAAGCCCTTGAAACTGCAGTAAACCAGTGGAGCATCGACGAGCAGGCCTCCATCTTAAGTATCTGGAAAAAAACACGAGCGGAAGCCAAATGAGCCCACACTATTTGATGGTTTACAAGTGTTAGCAAAAACCAAAAGAAAAATTGGCCCACAACTTAACTATACATCTACAAAGAAGCATTTCATCCGCATCTGAAACTTAAGAAAGATCTACTTGAAGGAAATATGCCCTAGAGGCAATAATAAAGTTATTATTTATTTCCTTATATCATGATAAATGTTTATTATTCATGCTAGAATTGTATTAACCGGAAACATAATACATGTGTGAATACATAGACAAACAGAGTGTCAGTAGTATGCCTCTACTTGACTAGCTCGTTAATCAAAGATGGTTATGTTTCCTAACCATAGACATGAGTTGTCATTTGATTACCGGGATCACATCATTAGGAGAATGATCTGATTGACATGACCCATTCCGTTAGCCTAGCACTTGATCGTTTAGTATGTTGCTATTGCTTTCTTCATGACCTATACATGTTCCTGTAACTATGAGATTATGCAACTCCGTTTACGGAGGAACACTTTGGTACTACCAAACGTCACAACGAATCGGGTGATTATAAAGGAGTACTACAGGTGTCTCCAAAGGTACTTGTTGGGTTGGCGATTTCGAGATTAGGTTTTGTCACTCCGATTGTCGGAGAGGTATCTCTGGGCCTTCTCGGTGATACACATCACATAAGCCTTGCAAGCATTACAACTAATGAGTTAGTTGTGAGATGATGTATTACGGAACGAGTAAAGAGACTTACCAGTAACGAGATTGAACTAGCTATTGGATACCGACGATCGAATCTCGGGTAAGTAACATACCGATGACAAAGGAACAACGATATCGTTATGCGGTTTGACCGATAAAGATCTTTGTAGAATATGTAGGAACCAATATGGGCATCCAGGTTCCGCTATTGGTTATTGACCGAGAATGGTTCTAGGTCATGTCTACATAGTTCTCGAACCCGTAGGGTCCGCACGCTTAACGTTTCGATGACAGTTCATTATGAGTTTATAAGTTTTGATGTACCGAAGGTTGTTCGGAATCCCGGATGTGATCACGGACATGACGAGGAGTCTCGAAATGGTCGAGACATAAAGATTGATATATTGGAAGCCTATGTTTGGACTTCGGAAAGGTTCCGGATGAAAACAGGAAGTTATGGAACACCGGGGTTACGGAACCCCGGGGTCAATGGGCCTTAATGGGCCATAGGGAGAAGAGGAAGGGCCGGCCAGGGCAGGGCGCGCCCCCTCCCCTCTAGTCCGAATAGGACAAGGAGAGGCGCCTTCCCTCTTCCCTCCCCAATCCTATTCCAACTAGGAGGGGGAGTCCTACTCCGGTGGGAGTAGGACTCCTCCAGCGCCTTTGGGCTGGCCGCACCCCCCCTTGCTCCTTTATATACGGGGGCAGAGGGGCACCCCAGAACACAGAAGTTGATCTATGGATCGTTCCTTAGTCGTGTGCGGTGCCCCCCTCCACCATATTCCACTTCGGTCATATCGTCGCGGAGCTTAGGCGAAGCCCTGCGCCGGAGAAGTCATATCATCGCGGAGCTTAGGCGAAGCCCTGCGTCGGTGGAGCATCATCATCGTCACCACGCCGTTGTGCTGACGGAACTCATCCCCGACACTTTGCTGGATCGGAGTCCGGGGATCGTCATCGAGCTGAACGTGTGCAGAACTCGGAGGTGCCGTACGTTCGGTGCTTGGATCGGTCGGATCGTGAAGACGTACGACTACATCAACCGCGTTGTTATAACGCTTCCGCTTTCGGTCTACGAGGGTACGTGGATAGACACTCTCCCCTCTCGTTGCTATGCCATCACCATGGTCTTGCGTGTGCGTAGGAAATTTTTTGAAATTACTACGTTCCCCAACAGTGTCTTCCGAGCCTGGTTTTATGCGTTGATGTCATATGCACGAGTAGAACACAAGTGAGTTGTGGGCGATATAAGTCATACTGCTTACCAGCATGTCATACTTTGGTTGGCGGTATTGTGAGATGAAGCGGCCCGGACCGACATTACGCCAGACGCTTACGCGAGACTGGTTTCACCGCCGAGCACTAGTTGCTTAAAGGTGACCGCGGTGTCGGTTTCTCTCACTTTAGTTGAACCGAGTGTGGCTACGCCCGGTCCTTGCGAAGTTTAAAACAGCACCAACTTGACAAACTATCGTTGTGGTTTTGATGCGTAGGTAAGAACGGTTCTTGCTCAGCCCATAGCAGCCACGTAAAACTTGCAACAACAAAGTAGAGGACATCTAACTTGTTTTTGCAGGGCATGTTGTGATGTGATGTGGTCAAGACGTGATGCTATATTTTATTGTATGAGATGATCATGTTTTGTAACCGAGTTATCGGCAATCGGCAGGAGCCATATGGTTGTCGCTTATTGTATGAATTGCAAAAGCCATGTAATTGCTTTACTTTATCACTAAGCAGTAGCGATAGTCGAGAAGCAATAGTTGGCGAGACGACAACGATGCTACGATGGAGATCAAGGTGTCGCCGGTGACGATGGTGATCATGACGGTGCTTCGGCGATGGAGATCACAAGCACAAGATGATGATGACCATATCATATCACTTATATTGATTGCATGTGATGTTTATCCTTTATGCATCTTATCTTGCTTTGATTGACGGTAGCATTATAAGATGATCTCTCACTAAAATTATCAAGAAGTGTTCTCCCGAGTATGCACCGCTATGAAAGTTCTTCGTGCTGAGACGCCACGTGATGATCGGGTGTGATAGGCTCTACGTTCAAATACAACGGTGCAAAACAGTTGCACACGCGAATACTCAGGTTAAACTTGACGAGCCTAGCATATAACAGATATGGCCTCGGAACACGGAGACCGAAAGGTCGAACGTGAATCATATAGTAGATATGATCAACATAGTGATGTTCACCATTGAAACTACTCCATCTCACGTGATGATCGGACATGGTTTAGTTGATTTGGATCACGTAATCACTTAGATGACTAGAGATGTCTATCTAAGTGGGAGTTCTTAAGTAATATGATTAATTGAACTTTAATTTATCATGACCTTAGTCCTGGTAGTATTTTGCAAATTATGTTGTAGATCAATAGCTCGCGTTGTTGCTTCCCTATGTTTTTATAGGTGTTCCTAGAGAAAATTGTATTGAAAGATGTTAGTAGCAAAGATGCGGATTGGATCCGTGATCTGAGGTTTATCCTCATTGCTGCGCAGAAGAATTATGTCCATAATGCACCGCTAGGTGACAGACCTATTGCAGGAGCAGATGCAGACGTTATGAACGTTTGGCTAGCTCAATATGAGCAGATACAGACGTTATGAACGTTTGGCTAGCTCAATATGATGACTACTTGATAGTTTAGTGCACCATGCTTAACGGCTTAGAATCGGGACTTCAAAGACGTTTTGAACGTCATGGACCATATGAGATGTTCCAGGAATTGAAGCTAATATTTCAAGCAAATACCCGAGTTGAGAGATATGAAGTCTCCAACAAGTTCTATAGCTAAAAGATGGAGGAGAATCGCTCAACTAGTGAGCATGTGATCAGATTGTCTGAGTACTTCAATCGCTTGAATCAAGTGGGAGTTAATCTTCCAGATAAGATAGTGATTGACAGAATTCCCTAGTCACCATCACTAAGTTAGTAGAACTTCATGATGAACTATAGTATGCAAGGGATGGCGAAAAAGATTTCGAGCTCTTAGCGATGCTAAAATCGCGAAGGTAGAAATCAAGAAAAACATCAAGTGTTGATGGTTGACAAGACCACTAGTCTCAAGGAAAATGGCAAAGGGAAGAAGGGAACTTCAAAAGGAACGGCAAGGAAGTTGCTGCTCGAGTGAAGAAGCCCAAGTCTAGACCTAAGCCTGAGACCTGAGTACTTACACTGCATAGGAAATGGTCTTTGAAACGGAAATACCCCAAATATTTGGTGGATAAGAAGGATGGCAAAGTGAACAAGGGTATATTTAATATACAGGTTATTGATGTGTGCTTTACTAGTGTTTATAGTAGCCCTGAGTATTTGATACTTGTTCGGTTGCTAAGATTAGTAACTCAAACAGGAGTTACAGAATAAACAGAAACTAGTTGAAGGGAAGTGACGATGAGTGTTGGAAGTAGTTCCAAGATTGATATGATCATCATCGCACACTCCCTATACTATCGAGATTAGTGTTTATAGTAGCCCCTGAGTATTTGATACTTGTTCGGTTGCTAAGATTAGTAACTCGAAACAGGAGTTACAGAATAAACAAAAACTAGTTGAAGGGGAAGTAACGATGAGTGTTGGAAGTAGTTCCAAGATTGATATGATCATCATCGCACACTCCCTATACTATCGGGATTAGTGTTGAACCAAAATAAATGTTATTTGGCGTTTGCATTGAGCATGGATATGATTTGATCATGTTTATTGCAATACGGTTATTCATGTAAGTTAGAGAATAATTATTGTTCTGTTTACATGAATAAAACCTTCTATGGTCATACACCCAATGAAAATGGTTTGTTGGATCTCGATCGTGTGATACACATATTCATAATATTGAAACCAAAAGATGCAAAGTTAATAATGATAGTGCAACTTATTTGTGGCACTGCCGTTTAGGTCATATTGGTGTAAAGCGCATGAAGAAACTCCATGCTGATGGATTTTTGGAATCACTTGATTATGAATCATTTGATGCTTGCGAACCGTGCCTTTTGGGCAAGATGACTAAAACTCCGTTCTCCGGAACAATGGAACAAGCTACTGACTTATTGGGAATAATACATACCGATGTATGCGATCCAATGAGTGTTGATGCTCGTGGCAAGTATCGTTATTTTCTGACCTTCACAAAGATGATTTGAGCAGATATGGGTATATCTACTTGATGAAACACAAGTCTGAAACATTTGAAAAGTTCAAAGAATTTCAGAGTGAAGTGAAGAATCATCGTAACAAGAAAATAAAAGTTTCTACGATATGATCGCAGAGGAAAAATATTTTAGTTGCGAGTTTGGCCTTCAGTTAAAACAATGTGGAATAGTTTCACAGCTCACGCCACATGGAACACCATAACGTAATGGTGTGTCCGAACGTCATAACCGCACTTTATTTGATATGGTGCGATCTATGATGTCTCTTATCAGTTTACCACTATCGTTTTGGGGTTATGCATTAGAGACAGCTGCATTCACGTTTAATAGGGCACCATCTAAATCCGTTGAGACGACACCGTATGAACTATGGTTTAACAGTAGACCTAAGCTGTCGTTTCTTAAAGTTTGGAATTGTGATGCTTATGTGAAAAAGTTTTCACCTGATAAGCTCGAACCCAAATCGGAAAAGTGCGTCTTCATAGAATACCCAAAGGTAACTATTGGGTACACCTTCTATCACAGATCCGAAGGCAAGTTTTTCGTTGCTAAGATGGATCCTTTCTAGAGAAGAAGTTCCTCTCGAAAGAAGTGAGTGGGAGAAAAGTAGAACTTGATGAGGTAATTGTACCTTCTCCCTTATTGGAAAGTAGTTCATCACAGAAATCAGTTCCAGTGATTCCTACACCAATTAGTGAGAAAGTTAATGATGATGATCATGAAACTTCAGATCAAGTTGCTACCAAACCTCGTAGGTCCTCCAGAGTAAGATCCGCACCAGAGTGGTACGGTAATCATGTTCTGGAAGTCATTTTACTAGACCATGATGAACCTACGAACTATGAGGAAGCGATGATGAGCCCAGATTCCGCGAAATGGCTTGAGGCCATGAAATCTGAGATAGGCTCCATGTATGAGAACAAAGTATGGACTTTGATTGACTTGCTCTATGATCAGCAAGCCATGTTAAATAAATGGATCTTCAAGAGGAAGATGGACACTGATAGTAGTGTTACTATCTACAAAGCTCGACTTGTTGCAAAAGGTTTTCGACAAGTTCAAGGTGTTGAATACGATGAAATTTTCTCACTGTAACGATGCTTAAGTCTATCCGAATCATGTTAGCAATTGCCACATTTTATGAAATCTGGCAAATGGATGTCAAAACTGCATTCCTTAATGGATTTATTAAAGAAGAGTTGCATATGATGCAACCAGAAGGTTTTGTCAATCCTAAAGATGCTAACAAAATGTGCAAGCTCCAGCGATCCATCTATGGACTGGTGCAAGCATCTCAGAGTTGGAATATATGCTTGATGATTTGATCAAAGCATATGGTTTTATACAGACTTTTGGAGAAGCCTGTATTTACAAGAAAGTGAGTGGGAGCACTACAGCATTTCTGATAAGTATATGTGAATGACATATTGTTGATCGGAAATAATGTAGAATTATTCTGCAAAGCATAAAGGAGTGTTTGAAAGGAGCTTTTTCAAAGAAAGACCTCGGTGAAGCTGCTTACATATTGAGCATCAAGATCTATAGATATAGATCAAGACGCTTGATATGTTTTTCAATGAATACATACCTTGACAAGATTTTGAAGTAGTTCAAAATGGAACAGTCAAAGAAAGAGTTCTTGCCTGTGTTGCAAAGGTGTGAAATTGAGTAAGACTCAAATCCCGACCACGGCAGAAAATAGAAAAGAGGATGAAAGTCATTCCCTATGCCTCAGTCATAGGTTCTATAAAGTATGCTATGCTATGTACCAGACCTATTGTATACCTTGCTCTGAATTTGGCAAGGGAGTACAATGGTGATCTAGGAGTAGATCACTGGACATTGGTCAAGAACATCCTTAGTGAGGACTAAGGAAATATTTCTCGATTATGGAGGTGATAAAAAAGCCCGTCGTAAAGAGTTACATCGATGCAAGCATTTTACACTGATCCAGATGACTCTAAGTCTCAATCTGGATACATATTGAAAGTGGGAGCAATTAGCTAGAGTAGCTCCGCGAGCATTGTAGACATAGAATATTTGCAAAATAGATACGGCTCAATGTGACAGACCCGCTGACTAAGCTTCTCTCACGAGCAAAACATGATCATACCTTAGTACTCTTTGGGTGTTAATCACATAGCGATGTGAACTAGATTATTGACTCTAGTAAACCCTTTGGGTGTTGGTCACATGTCGATGTGAACTATGGGTGTTAACCACATATAGATGTGAACTATTGATGTTAAATCACATGGTGATGTGAACTAGATTATTGACTCTAGTGCAAGTGGGAGACTGAAGGAAATATGCCCTAGAGGCAATAATAAAGTTATTATTTATTTCCTTATATCATGATAAATGTTTATTATTCATGCTAGAATTGTATTAACCGAAACATAATACATGTGTGAATACATAGACAAACAGAGTGTCACTAGTATGCCTCTACTTGACTAGCTCGTTAATCAAAGATGGTTATGTTTCCTAACCATAGACATGAGTTGTCATTTGATTAACGGGATCACATCATTAGGAGAATGATCTGATTGACATGACCCATTCCGTTAGCCTAGCACTTGATCGCTTAGTATGTTGCTATTGCTTTCTTCATGACCTATACATGTTCCTGTAACTATGAGATTATGCAACTCCGTTTACGGAGGAACACTTTGGTACTACCAAACGTCACAACGTAATCGGGTGATTATAAAGGAGTACTACAGGTGTCTCCAAAAGTACTTGTTGGGTTGGCGTATTTGAGATTAGGTTTTTCACTCCGATTGTCGGAGAGGTATCTCTGGGCCTTCTCGGTGATACACATCACATAAGCCTTGCAAGCATTACAACTAATGAGTTAGTTGTGAGATGATGTATTACGGAACGAGTAAAGAGACTTACCAAGAACGAGATTGAACTAGGTATTGGATACCGACGATCGAATCTCGGGTAAGTAATATACCGATGACAAAAGGAACAACGATATCGTTATGCGGTTTGACCGATAAAGATCTTCGTAGAATATGTAGGAACCAATATGGGCATCCAGGTTCCGCTATTGGTTATTGACCGAGAATGGTTCTAGGTCATGTCTACATAGTTCTCGAACCCATAGGGTCTGCACGCTTAACGTTTCGATGACAGTTCATTATGAGTTTATAAGTTTTGATGTACCGAAGGTTGTTCGGAATCCTGGATGTGATCACGGACATGACGAGGAGTCTCGAAATGGTCGAGACATAAAGATTGATATATTGGAAGCCTATGTTTGGACTTTGAAAGGTTCCGGATGAAAACAGGAAGTTCTCGGAACACCGGGGTTACGGAACCCCGGGGGTCAATGGGCCTTAATGGGCCATAGGGAGAAGAGGAAGGGCGGCCAGGGCAGGCGCGCCCCTCCCCCTCTAGTCCGAATAGGACAAGGAGAGGGGGCGGCGCCTTCCCTCTTCCCTCCCCAATCCTATTCCAACTAGGAAGGGGGAGTCCTACTCCGGTGGGAGTAGGACTCCTCAGCGCGCCCTTGGGCTGGCCGCACCCCTTGCTCCTTTATATACGGGGCGAGAGGGCACCCCAGAAAACAGAAGTTGATCTACGGATCGTTCCTTAGCCGTGTGCGGTGCCCCTCCACCATATTCCACTTGGTCATATCGTCATGAGCTTAGGCGAAGCCCCGCGTCGGAGAAGTCATATCATCGCGGAGCTTAGGCGAAGCCCTGCGCCGGTGGAGCATCATCATCGCTACCACGCCGTTGTGTTGACGGAACTCATCCCGACACTTTGCTGGATCGGAGTCCGGGATCGCCATCGAGCTGAACGTGTGCAGAACTCGGAGGTGCCGTACGTCCGGTGCTTGGATCGGTCGGATCGTGAAGACGTACGACTACATCAACCGCGTTGTTATAACGCTTCCGCTTTCGGTCTACGAGGGTACGTGGATAGACACTCTCCCCTCTCGTTGCTATGCCATCACCATGGTCTTGCGTGTGCATAGGAAATTTTTTGAAATTACTACGTTCCCCAACACTACTGACCTACGGCCAATAGTTTCTGATCCTTTCATTAAAAAAAATAATAGGCATTTTTAGACAATATATAAGTGCTGGTTGTTGCTAAGTAATATGCATCTTTTTTAAGATGCACACTCCAACATGTAGGACTATACTTAATGATTACCGAGATAGAACAATGCAGGCTGATCCTGAACAAACAAAAGATAGGTAACTAAGAAGATGCCAAGATCATGAGCTAGTTGTGTGTACATATGATAGAGAGAGATGGTACATTCATGAGCAAGCTGAGCGACCTTTGCCTCTCCTAAGGAGGACGGAGCCGAGCTTCTCTGCTGCCCGCGCACACTAATCCATCTAGGTAATACACAAAGCTAGGTTCGGGAGCGGCATGCCTTGCGTCCTTCAGTGGTGCACCTCTTGAGTGTTTATACGTGTGCACCTATCTTGCTTATGAACATTCATGTATAGGGAACATAAACAAGAGCCATACATTGGTAAATTTAAACCTTCTGCTCCATAGAGATACAAAGGAAGATAAAAAGAGCTCCCTACACGAGGTTGGTGGCAGCGGATCCCGACTGGAGGAAGTGTTGGGCGACAAGCGACCTTGTCATGCTCCGATCTCGGTAGAGTAGCCGCCAGGCACGCCAGCTTTAACTCTTAACTTCATACCTTACAACTCAGGCAAGAACTCCTTCTTTGACTGATCCATCTTGAACACCTTCAAGATCATGTCAAGGTATATGCTCATTTGAAAGTACCATTAAGCGTTTTTGGTCTATAATCATAGATCTTGATGCTCAATGTTCAAGTAGTTTAATCCAGGTTTTCTATTGAAAAACACCTTCCAAATAACCCTATATGCTTTCCAGAAATTCTACATCATTTCTGATCAACAATATGTCAACAACATATATTCATCAGAAATTCTATAGTGCTCCCACTCACTTCTTTGGAAATACAAGTTTCTCATAAACTTTGTATAGACCCAAAATCTTTGATCATCTCATCAAAGCATACATTCCAACTCCGAGATGCTTACTCCAGTCCTTAAAAGGATTGCTGGAGCTTTGCATACTTGTTAGCGTCTTTCAGGATTGTCAAAAACCTTCTGGTTGTATCACATACAACCTTTCCTCAAGAAAACTATCAAGGAAAAAATGTTTTGACATCCTATATGCAAGATTTCATAAATAATGTAGTAACTGCTAATCCAATTCCAACAGACTCTTAGCATCGCTACGAGTGAGAAAGCCTCACCGTAGTCAACTCCTTGAACTTGTCGGAAAACATCTTTAATGACAAGTCGAGCTTTCTTAATGGTGATACTTACCATCATTGTCTGTCTTCCTTTTAAAATCCATCTTTACCCAACGTCCTTACGACCATCAAGTATTTCTTCCAAAGTCATGGATCCTCTCTCGGATGTTATGGCCTCGAGCCATTCGTCGGAATCCGGGCCCACCATCGCTTCTCCATAGCTCGTAGGTCCATTGTTGTCTAGCAACATGACCTCTAAGACAGGATTGCGTACCACTCTGAAGTAGTACGTGTCCTTGCCGACCTACGAGGTCCGGTAGTGACTTGATCCGAAGCATCATGATCACTATCATCCGCTTCCACTTCAATTGGTGTAGGTGCCATATGAACAACTTCCTGTGCCCTGCTACACACTGGTTGAAGTGATGGTTCAATAACCTCATTAAGTCTCCACCATCCTCCCACTCAATTCTTTCGAGAGAAACTTTTCCTCGAGAAAGGACCCGTTTCTAGAAACAATTACTTTTGCTTCCGGATCTGAGATAGGAGGTATACCCAACTGTTTTGGGTGTCCTATGAAGATGTATTTATCCGTTTTGGGTTCGAGCTTATCACGATGAAACTTTTTCACATAAGCGTCGTAGCCCCAAACTTTCAAGAAACGACAACTTAGGTTTCTCCAAACCATAGTTCAAACAGTGTCGTCTCAACGGAATTACGTGGTGCCCTGTTAAAGTGAGTGCGGTTGTCTCTAATGCCTAACCCATGAACGATAGTGGTAATTCGATAAGAGACATCATGGTACACACCATATCTAATAGGGTGCAACTATGATGTTTGGACACACCATCACACTATGGTGTTCCAGGCGGTATTAATTGTGAAACAATTTCCATAATGTCTCAATTGCGTGCCAAAGCTCGTAACTCAGATACTCATCTCTATGATCATATCATAGACATTTTATCCTCTTGTCACGATGATCTTTAACTTCACTCTGAAATTACTTGAACCATTCAATAATTCAGACTTGTGTTTCATCAAGTAAATATACTCAACATCTACTCGAATCATCTGTGAAGTAAGAACATAACGATATTCGCTGCATGCCTCAGCACTCATTGGACTGCACACATCAAAATGTGTTACTTCCAACAAGTTGCTATCTTGTTCCATCTTACTGAAACCGAGGCTTTTCAGTCATCTTGCCCATGTGGTATGATTTGCATATCTCAAGTGATTCAAAATCAAGTGAGTCCAAACGATCCATCTGCATGGAGTTTCTTCATGCGTATACACCAATAGACATGGTTCGCATGTCTCAAACTTTTCAAAAACGAGTGAGTCCAAAGATCCATCAACATGGAGCTTCTTCATGCGTTTTACACCAATATGACTTACATGGCAGTGCCACAAGTAAGTGGTACTATCATTACTATCTTATACCTTTTGACATGAAGATGTGTATCACTACGATCGAGAGTCAATAAACCATTCCTTTTAGGTGCAATACCATTGAAGGTATTATTCAAATAAACAGAGTAACCATTATTCTCCTTAAATGAATAATCG
Organism: Aegilops longissima; assembly: GCA_021605205.1. NCBI lineage: Eukaryota > Viridiplantae > Streptophyta > Magnoliopsida > Poales > Poaceae > Aegilops > Aegilops longissima. The sequence continues at coordinate 28,470,837 of CM038682.1, forward strand.
TATTGCGATAGGCATAATCCAATCATGTCTATGCTCAACGCAAACACCAAATGACTATTATTCTGGTTTAATACTAATCTTGATGGCAGAGGGAGCGTGCGATGTTTGATCACATCAAACTTGGAAACACTTCCAACACATATCGTCAGCTCACCTTTAGCTAGTCTCCGTTTATTCCGTAGCTCTTTTATTTCGACTTACTAACACTTAGCAACTGAACCGGTATCTTAATACCCTGGTGCTACTAGGAGTACTAGTAAAGTACACATTAACATTAGTGTATATCCAATATACTTCTATCGACCTCGCCAGCCTTATCATCTACCAAGTATCTAGGGTAATTCTGCTCCAGTGGCTGCTCCCCTTATTACGGAAGCACTTAGTCTCGGGTTTGGGTTCAACCTTGGGTTTCTTCATTAGAGCAGCAGCTGATTTGTTGTTTCATGAAGTATCCCTTCTTGCCCTTGCCCTTCTTGAAACTAGTGGTTTCACCAACCATCAACAATTGGTGCTCCTTCTTGATTCCTACTTTCGCGGTGTCAAACATCGCGAATATCTCAAGGATCATCATATCTATCCCTGATTTGTTATAGTTCATCACGAAGCTCTAGCAGCTTGGTGGCAATGACTTTGGAGAAACATCACTATCTCTGGAAGATCAACTCCCACTCGATTCAAGTGATTGTTGCACTCAGACAATCTGAGCACAAGCTCAACGATTGAGATTTTCTCCCTTAGTTTGCAGGCTAAGAAAATCGTCGGAGGTCTTATACCTCTTGACGTGGGCACGAGACTAAAATCCCAATTTCAGCCCTCGAAACATCTCATATGTTCCGCGACGTTTCGAAAAACGTCTTTGGCGCCTCAACTCTAAACCGTTTAACTGAACTATCACATAGTTATCAAAACGTGTATGTCCGATGTTCGCAACATCCACAGACGACGTTTGGGGTTCAGCACACTGAGCGGTGCATTAAGGACATAAGCTTTCTTCTGTCCGTATAATCGCTACTGTCAACTTTCAACTATATTTTCTCTAGGAACATATCTAAACAGTGGAACTAAAGCGCGAGCTTACGACATAATTTGCAAAGATCTTTTGACTATGTTCAGGATAATTAAGTTCATCTCATGAACACCCACTCAGATAGACATCCCTCTAGTCATCTAAGTGATTACATGATCCGAGTCAACTATGCCGTGTCCGATCATCACGTGAGACGGACTAGTCATCATCGGTGAACATCTTCATGTTGATCGTATCCTCCATACGACTCATGCTCGACCTTTCGGTCTCTTGTGTTCTGAGGCCATGTCTGTACATGCTAGGCTCGTCAAGTTAACCTAAGTGTTTCGTGTGTGTAAATCTGGCTTACACCCGTTGTATGTGAACGTAAGAATCTATCACACCCGATCATCACGTGGTGCTTCGAAACGACGAACTTTCGCAACGGTGCACAGTTAGGGGGAACACTTTCTTGAAATTTTAATGAGGGATCATCTTATTTACTACCGTCGTTCTAAGCAAATAAGATGCATAAACATGATAAACATCACATGCAATCAAATGGTGACATGATATGGCCAATATCATTTTGCTCCTTTTGATCTCCATCTTCAGGGGCTCCATGATCATCATCGTCACCGGCATGACACCATGATCTCCATCATCATGATCTCCATCATCGTGTCTCCATGGAGTTGTCTCGCCAACTTATTACTTCTACTACTATGGCTACCGGTTAGCAATAAAGTAAAGTAATTACATGGCGTTGTTCAATGACACGCAGGTCATACAATAAATTAAGACAACTCCTATGGCTCCTGCCGGTTGTCATACTCATCGACATGCAAGTCGTGATTCCTATTACAAGAACATGATCAATCTCATACATCACATATCATTCATCACATTCTTCTTGGCCATATCACATCACATAGCATACCCTGCAAAAACAAGTTAGACGTCCTCTAATTGTTGTTTGCATGTTTTACGTGGCTGCTATGGGTTTCTAGCAAGAACGTTTCTTACCTACGCAAAACCACAACGTGATATGTCAATTGCTATTTACCCTTCATAAGGACCCTTTTCATCGAATCCGATCCGACTAAAAAGTGGGAGAGACTGGCACCCGCTAGCCACCTTATGCAATAAGTGCATGTCAGTCGGTGGAACCTGTCTCACGTAAGTGTACGTGTAAGGTCGGAACGGGCCGCTTCATCCCACAATGCCGCCGAAAAAAGATTGGACTAGTAACGGTAAGCATATTGAACAAAATCAACGCCCACAACTACTTTGTGTTCTACTCGTGCATAGAATCTACGCAATAGACCTAGCTCATGATGCCACTGTTGGGGAACATAGTAGAAATTCAAAAATTTCCTACGTGTCACCAAGATCTATCTAAGGAGAAACCAGCAACGAGGGGAAGGAGAGTGCATCTACATACCCTTGTAGACCGCTAAGCGGAAGAGTTCAAGAGAACGGGGTTGAAGGAGTCGTACTCGTCGTGATCCAAATCACCGGAGATCCTAGTGCCGAACGGACGGCACCTCCGCGTTCAACACACGTACAGCCCGATGACGTCTCCCATGCCTTGATCCAGGAAGGAGAGAGGGAGAGGTTGAGGAAGACTCCGTCCAGCAGCAGCACAACGGCGTGGTGGTGATGGAGGAGCGTGGCAATCCTGCAGGGCTTCGCCAAGCACCGCGGGATAGGAGAAGGGAGAGAGGTAGGGCTGCGCCAGGGAGAGGTGAAACTCATGTGTTGGCAGCCCCAAAACCCTCAAGTATATATAGGGGGAGAGGGAGGGCTGCGCCCCCACCTAGGGTTCCACCCCTAGGGCGGCGGCCAGCCCAAACCCATCTAGGGTGCGGCCAAGGGGGGGAAGAGGGGAAACTTGCCCCCCAAGTTAGGTGGGTGCGCCCCCTCCCCCAAACCCTAGGCGCCTTGGGCCCTTGTGGGGCGCACCAGCCCACCTGGGGCTGGTCCCCTCCCACACTTGGCCCATGCAGCCCTCCGGGGCCGGTGGCCCCACTTGGTGGACCCCCAGGACCCTCCCGGTGGTCCCGGTACGTTACCGATAAAACCCGAAACTTTTCCGGTGACCAAAACAGGAGTTCTCATATATAAATCTTTACCTCCGGACCATTCCGGAACTCCTCGTGACGTCCGGGATCTCCTCTGGGACTCTGAACAACATTCGGTAACCACATACAAACTTCCTTTATAACCCTATCGTCGTCGAACCTTAAGTGTGTAGACCCTACGGGTTCGGGAACCATGCAGACATGACCGAGACGTTCTCCGGTCAATAACCAACAGCGGGATCTGGATACCCATGTTGGCTCCCACATGTTCCACGATGATCTCATCGGATGAACCACGATGTCAAGGACTCAATCGATCCCATATACAATTCCCTTTGTCTAACGGTATTGTACTTGCCCGAGATTCGATCGTCGGTATACCGATACCTTGTTCAATCTCGTTACCGGCAAGTCTCTTTACTCGTTCCGTAACACATCATCCCGTGATCAACCCCTTGGTCACATTGTGCACATTATGATGATGTCCTACCGATTGGGCCCATAGATACCTCTCCGTTTACACAGAGTGACAAATCCCAGTCTCGATTCGTGCCAACCCAACAGACACTTTCGGAGATACCTGTAGTGCACCTTTATAGCGACCCAGTTACGTTGTGACGTTTGGTACACCCAAAGCATTCCTACGGTATCCGGGAGTTGCACAATCTCATGGTCTAAGGAAAAGATACTTGACATTAAAAAAGCTTTAGCATACGAACTACACGATCTTTGTTCTAGGCTTAGGACTGGGTCTTGTCCATCACATCATTCTGCTAATGATGTGATCCCGTTATCAACGACATCCAATGTCCATGGTCAGGAAACTGTAACCATCTATTGATCAACGAGCTAGTCAACTAGAGGCTTACTAGGGACATGGTGTTGTCTATGTACCCACACATGTATCTGAGTTTCCTATCAATACAATTATAGCATGGATAATAAACGATTATCATGAACAAGGAAATATAATAATAATAACTAATTTATTATTGCCTCTAGGGCATATTTCCAACAGGTTATACGTCTTTCTTTTGCCAAAATGATTAAGTGAGAGATCTTTTTGATCGTGATGGAAGAAATTGAACAATGACATGTGGTATGGATAGCTTTACTTTAAAATAACATTTTGTGTGGCTATTATGTTTATGTTTTCACTTCATTATTAATGTGGATTTCAAGTTTGAAAGTTCGGTGCTATATTATATGATGTATATCAGAATACCCAATTTTTTATTTCTAGATGAGTAAAATACATTGGAGGTCCTAGAAGTATTCCAAGTGTGTCAAGTAGGCCCTAAAAGGCGCGGGTAAAATACACATATAGGACCCGTGCCAAATGATTTTAAACTTTTAGGACCTACTTGACACATTTAGAATACTTTTAAGACCTCTGATGTATTTTACTCTTTCTAGGTTATACATTTAGGCTCAACTTGCCCAGGCTCCACAAAATTTATGGCTCCGCCACTGAACGAAACTACTTCACAGCCGATGCTCCATGGAGGATTCATGCACGATTGATGATCAGATGGCCATGCCGCACTTCATTCAATAACTAGGTGTTGGGGCGCGCCCGTGGCGCGCCTCTTGAGGAGGACCCTCTGCGGTGCTAGTTAGGTATCCACCCCTTGGATTGCCTTTTTTGCTAATTGGTGGCAGACATGCAGATATAGCTGAAAGCATATTCAGTTTGAGGTGGCAATCAATTGTATAGCTGGTTAAACTATGCATTTAGATGTATGTTAGCTGCTTGAAAATGAAGGGGCACAGTTTTTGATACTGGCATACATAATTGTACATTTTGTCCAAAAGTGGAGCCACAGTTCAAAATAGGGTAAAGCTGAGTTAACAGCTCCGACAGGCGGCAGTGGCAGTCGGGGATGATCTATCTAAATCCGCTGAATGACGGCTTCTCAAAATAAAACAGACATTGCTGATGGCTCGACGACGCACTCCACGACGAGCTTGGCAAGGAAGAGGTTGTCAACAAGGAGGCGCTCCCTAAGCCCTTGAAACTGCAGTAAACCAGTGGAGCATCGACGAGCAGGCCTCCATCTTAAGTATCTGAAAAAAACACGAGCGGAAGCCAAATGAGTCCACACTATTTGATGGTTTACAAGTGTTAGCAAAAACCAAAAGAAAAATTGGCCCACAACTTAACTATACATCTAAGAAGCATTTCATCCGCATCTGAAACTTAAGAAAGATCTACTGACCTACGACCAATAGTTTCTGATCCTTTCATTAACAAAAATAATAGGCATTTTAGACAATATATAAGTGCTGGTTGTTGCTAAGTAATATGCATATTTTTTAAGATGCACACTCCAACATGTAGGACTATACTTAATGGTTACCGAGATAGAACAATGCAGGCTGATCCTGAACAAACAAAAGATAGGTAACTAAGAAGATGCCAAGATCATGAGCTAGTTGTGTGTACATATGATAGAGAGAGATGGTACATTCATGAGCAAGCTGAGCGACCTTTGCCTCTCCTAAGGAGGACGGAGCCGAGCTTCTCTGCTGCCCGCGCACACTAATCCATCTAGGTAATACACAAAGCCAGGTTCGGGAGCGGCATGCCTTGCGTCCTTCAGTGGTGCACCTCTTGAGTGTTTATACCTGTGCACCTATCTTGCTTATGAACATTCATGTATAGGGAACATAAACAAGAGCCATACATTGGTAAATTTAAACCTTCTGCTCCATAGAGATACAAAGGAAGATAAAAAGAGCTCCCTACACGAGGTTGGTGGCAGCGGATCCCGACTGGAGGAGGTGTTGGGCGATAAGCGACCTTGTCGTGCTCCGATCTCGGTAGAGTAGCCGCCAGGCACGCCAGCCGACATTTCTTCGTCCGCCGAACGTAACATAACAAATGACAATAAACTGAAACTAAGGAGCTGTTCGGGATCTCTCCGCTCTGCAACTCTACTGCGGAGCGGAGCAGCATGCAGTTATATTTCTGTGAGCTGCTAACAGGGTGCTCCGTGAGCTCCACTCCCTAGCGAAGGAGCAGAGGGTTGCCGAACACAGCTTGAAACATAGAATTGTAACTAAGTAGCTTAAATAGAGTGAACAACAGATGGGAAATCAAATGCATGAAATGATTGCACACGGAGAGAATTGGTTGAGTTAAATATGTCATCAGTATATTAGTTGGTTGTCAATCTTCTGAGGGGAAAGATGTTGGCAAAGGTTGGTCTTGCTTTCATTCGTCATCAAGATTTTTATCAAGGAAAATTTTTAGACCCCCACATTCTAGTTGTTTAAGCTGAACTACTTGCACTTGTTTTGTATTAAACTGCCTAATGCTATCTTTACTGCAGCAACTTCTCTTAAAAATTGATTCTCAACATAAATTACATGTTATAATGCTAGCCACTACATCACTAAACAAAGTACGCTTGTGCAGGGTTTAATTTTTGCATGTACCTTGTAGTTACGAAGGAAGTAGCTGAAGCAGATAATGTTGTGTATCTTCATCAGCTCGTTCACATGGCTTGGATGGTAGATGTACACGGGAAGCTTGATGATTCCAAAATGAACTTGAGCCAACCATGGAAAGACGAGTTAGTCAGAAAAAATAATATGAAGATGCCGTATGTATACATATGGGCACTATCCCTGATTCAGAATAAAGATCAAAGATAGCAGAAGTCAACATGGATATGCATGCATTTCCAAGGGAGCAGACGAGTAAAGGCACCTCATCTGATCTACCACTATCTGCTACACTAATTTGTAGTACCATGTAAACCCAGCGATTCAGGCAACTAAGACCGTGAGAGACTGAGAATCGCGACAAATGAAGCCACTCTGTTTTGTCAAGTTAGCACAACCATATCCAATGTAATCTGAAGTATCAAATAAATTCCGGGATGCCACTTTCACAACTGATCTAGGGAAAGTAATTAAGCTTCAGTATATTGAAAAACAATTCAGGCAAACCACAACATCTCATAAGAACAATAAAATTAATTTGTCAGCAGACCTTAATGAAATACATCTTGTGTAATATCTAGCAGGCACGTAACAAGTAGCGCTTGCCCAATCTCTCTACAAAAGAATAACTATATGGGGAGGTGTTTTTGAAAATAGTCTTTGAAGGCAAGTATCTTTGATGGCTAATATAATCTAGGCATTGTTTGTTACGCTACATTACAATTTTTCTTAGACAATATCAAGATGTTCAACAATATCCGATGAACTATATATAGATAGATCATTTTGTTAAGTCAACCTTTTGATACAACAATAGCAAGGGCCTAAGCGGGGAGGTATTCACCTGGGCTTGCAACACCAGTGGAGCCGAGCATGCCAAGGCATCCAGGACGCCTAGTCCCTGGTCCAAGTCTGACCAGGACTGCTAGCAAACTCCCAAAGGCCTGGAGATTATTGATGAGGATCAAAAGTAAGATCCCCTAAAAAAAGGATCAAAAGTAAGAAATATATCCATCAGTAAAAGGAAAGGTCTAGAGTTATTGTAAATATCTCATGTCTTATGTTCTCATGTAAATGGAGACCTCACAGATCACAATTGACACCTCACAGATCACAATTGCATACATACACATCTTGATTAAACAGTGAGCCAATGCGATGACCTCTTTGATTGGTAGGGTAAGTTCTTGGATTAGTAGGATATGATTAGGTAGAAGTCAACATATGGTCTAATTTTTGTAGTTACCAGTAACTTGGAAGATATCTCAGAAGCACGCAAATCTGTTGGCATTAATTTAGAAGCAATAAAGAGATAATTACATAGACATGGGCGAGCACCTAAAGAACGGCGTCACAGATGTTCCCCTTCACAACCTCCTCGAGGTTCATGTTGTCCAGCTAATCATGGACGAGGAACCCATTGATGACGGCCGCCAGGTGCTTGAGCGTGTGCAGCGCGAGGTTGATGTACGCCGCCTGCGCGAGCTCGTAGCAGCTCTCCACGCCCATCGCCTCATCGTCCAGGGCCTTAATCTTAGACCTGGCTGCTTGTCCCTCCTTCTTTACTCCATGTATGATGATCTGAATGGGAAGTAACAATCAAAATGGCATCTAATATTTATGTATTCAGGAGGTAAATGCAGAGTTAAAGACAAAGTCCATCCATGATGATCTGAATGGGAAGTAACAATTAAATGGCATCTAATATTTATGTATTAAGGAGGTGAATGTAGAGTTAAAGACAAAGTCCATCCATGATGATCTGAATGGAAAGTAACAATCAAAATGGCATCTAATTTATGTATTCAGGAGGTAAATGCAGAATTGAAGACAAAGTCCATCCATGATGATCTGAATGGGAAGTAACAATCAAAATGGCATCTAATATTTATGTATTCAGGAGGTAATGCACAATTAAAGACAGTCGTAGCATGGATACTTACTTTCACCTGATCCTGTATGGCATCTCTCTCAACCACTATATCTTGCATTTTAGCTTGCTTAGCAGCATTGGAACTGACCATCGGTCTGGTTTTTTCAAGGGTCTTAATTTCTTTGACCAGTCGCCTCTCCTCGTCTAAAGATATGCTCTCATGACTTATGTGTTGATCAATCTCTTGATCCAGGAAGAATGAAAGGAGAAAATGCAAACAAAAAATCAGAATTCCAAATGAGAAGAGGTAGAGTTATCAAAGGGCTGATCATACCTCATGCTCAAGCTCTTCAACAGAAGAGCACAAGCCTGCACTCTCTGCTCACATAACATTATTTTCGGCATGGAACTCGCCTAAACACTTCCTGAAAGTTTTTATCTCCTCCAACTTCTCGTTATAAACCTAATTATATTGCCTGTTCTCAGCACTCAACGACCTTAGAGAACAGCAGCACGCTGAGTCTGTAGGGAAGTGTGAAGTTTCATCACTATACTTAAAGCAGGCACATTGATCCACTGATTGTCTACTTCAATGGAACACGTGCATGGAGGGTGAAAAGAACAATATAATCAGACAATTGCTCATCACTCAAATATAAGAAAGAGCTAGATGGACAGACTGTGTCCAGAATACATATACCCTCCTGTTAAAAAAAGAATGCAGACCCTGGCTCATCTAAGAATACCAACAAATCTTGAAATAAAATCAAGCGTACGAGCCTGCACGAAAACAATCAATATGCAATACGAGTAACATTTGATTACAGATTTCACACAATGTACCAATGTGCAGTGAATTCAATATATCCTATGAATAAGGAATTGCCCTTTTTAGGAAAAAATGCTTAACAATACCCATCTAGGCCACAAGGTCAACCAAACTTAAAATTTAACTTGCGATGCAAAGCCACGTATAGCTTCCAATAAAATTGTGCTATACTAAATGAATATTGACTTTTGCAGGAGCTTCACTAAATGAATGTAAGCAAAATGAATCTTAAAAAATAGCTGTGCAAATTATAACAACTCCAAAGAGAGCAAACAATCAGTGCTTTGTCTATGGATTTAGATCTGGAAGAACCTGCAACAACTATATAAAAGAAGAATACAACAGCTCATCTTCTCTGAACACAAAACCACACCGACGTCAAGTCATACCAGTTACTGAAGAAAGCTTCAGGGCATCATCAACTACAGTAGCATCGACTGAGATCTGCCTCTGCTTGTGCTACAGTATGCCCAAAACCTGCCTCTGAACCAAAGCTGATCCTCCAACGGAGCCCTCAGAATCACAACACCATCATTACATATCTTGGTTAACTAGTCTGAGAAGATCTTTGACAGGGTAAAACGAAAATGAATAATCTGAAAGCTAGCACAATTTACCTAGACGAAGTATGCAGAGCACGGCAGCCCCTAAAGTCGTTGCCGTCGGCCAGGCCTTGCATGAACCCGCTACTTCGCTCCACCTCCACTTCGAATAGTCGATGCAGCCGGCAAGCGTGGCTCCTCCGCCCTCGCCGCAAGCTCCCAACCCTCTCTCCAAGGCCACCACCCCCTGCTTCCTCCTCGCGCTCTAGGGTGTGAGTCTGGAGTTCCGTTCCCACATCATATGTTGGCAGGATTGTGCGCACTAATCAAGCTTCAGTATTTGTTAACGTGTTTGTATGGTAGTAAGCTTAGTTTAGCAAGAAAAGACAAAGCCTAGATGACGCAGTATTATTTGGAGCCTAACACAACCTTCTGCATTACTACACGTATCACCATGATAAAATTATCCTCAAGAGGGTTACCACCCAGACAAAGAGCCTAAGACAACTTTTTCTACTACATGTATCACCGTGATAATTATCCTCAAGAGGGTTACCACCCAGAAAAAACTATGTACTTAACACTTAGAAGAGGTAGTGCATTATGGCTAGTGTAATTTCACAGAAACAATAAGCTAACAATATATATTTGGTCGATGGAAATGTCTGGATCATAACCAATATAACATTACACATCCGATGATGCAAATAAAGAAACGAGGGCCAACAATAGTGGAAAATAAACGACAATAGAACATGTATTTGGCGAAACCTCCATACTACAATATCAAACATGAATTGAAATTAACAATCTAACAAAGCAACATGACATATGCAGTCTTGGTCATTTTTCCTTTTGTGCCATCCCCTAAAAAAAGTAAAAAAAAATTGATGTTCGTATTTTACCAGAGATACACTGAGCTGGGACAATTCGGTCTGAAATAAAATATGATGGCTACGGAGGTTTCAGAAGGCAAGAAATTTGCTTTCTTCCAACATACATGGTCTGCTGAACAAAACTTCGTTTCAGCGGGCTTTGACAAAAATCTGTAACTGCAAACATCAAACTTGTGTGCCCATCCTACATCAAACTTTAAACCTACCGGATTAAATATTTCAGGTTAGGCTCAGATCAGTGTACTTTATGAGTGTTAAATGTACTTTCTAAATAGCAGAGAAACCATAACATCTAAGCACAACCCAGCAGCTTGTACAAGCTAACATCATATCTGAAAGAGGAAATATCGACAACAGGTGACAGTACCATGATCCACGACTAAGCAAAGTTATCTATAATCCTCGGTGAATATCATAAATTAGGATCAACAAAGCTGACAAACTAAGAGTAACTTTATAATCTATAATCCACACAAAAATTCCTGCATATAATCCGAACAATAAAGTAAATAAATTGGTGTAACTTGGTTCTTAATTTATCTAAAAGCAGAAAATGCTAGAGAATTTGGCAGTCAGGTTATATAGCAGCAATCATCTAAATTAAATAACTCAACAGCAAAACTGTCCTACTGTCAGATCACTAATGTTTTGTTTGTGTTACAACATGAAGGATGCTTTTCTACTCTAGAGGGCATGTTAATTGTGTACTGGTGTGCTGTCAAAATTACTTATAGGAATTAGAAGAAGTTTGCACAAGAAATATATTCTCATTAATGGTTTTTTCCCAGGAATGGCAAAGTAAATAGATGAACAGAAGAGAGCTCACCCTGCATAAACGTGAACGGCACAACCCGTGGATATCGGGTCCGTGGCGGCCGGCGCCGCCTGCGAGGACGACGACCCGTCATGCTCCACGCCTGCCAGAGGAGCGTCCATGTCCACCTGCTCCTGCCTGCAGTCCTCGCTGCAGAACGCCGCGTCCCCCCTGTACATGAAGAGGTGGCGGTCGGAGGCGATGTATCGCTTGCACATGAAGCAGGTGCCCAGCCGTAAGTGCCGTCGGCGACGGCTGCCTAGTTAGAAATAGCATGTGATCATTGCTACTGTATTTAAAACGGAAGACAGTTAGACAGGTGAAGGTTTCAACGGTTCCACCTGGACATATGCGTAGAGGTGTAGATAAGCTGGTGCGGAGACCGACAGCGGCGCGCGGCGGCGGCTGGTTTTTGTTTTGTTTCGCCGGACAGGACAATGTAAATGCCGGTCGCATATGCAACGGCAATGTATGTACATATCTCCTCTTTATTTATCTTTTAATTTTTTTGCGGGTATATACATATATATCTCCTTTGTTTAGTTAATCGATGAGGCAATTTTTTTTGCGGGTATGTACATATCTCCTCTGTTTAGTTAATCGACGAGCAATCGCTTTGGCATGTATGGCACGTACCGGCCATACATATGTTTAAGTGGATTAAGTAATTGCCCGTGCGTTGCAACGGGATATACTTCGTATGATTGGTGAGAATAAATTTTAGTGAATATTAATACGCAGTCACCGTGATTTTTATATCATTTTAATGTTAATGTGATTCTATGTAAAAAAATAGGCTTTAACTACAGATTAAATCCGCACTTGACTTACGAAAAATATTATTATTTTATTTGGCAAGCCAATAATTAGTGGGACCATTTAGTCCCTTGTCAGCTGACATATACATTCAAGAATTCCTTAAGGCCCGTATGTTTGAAAAAATTTGCAAACAAAAAAGTAACAGTTTTGCTAAAGCACATCTAGATGTGCTATAAGTATTACACATCTAAGTCCTATGTCATTAATCTTATGATAAGATTCGTGTAGATATTTTCTTTTTCTTTTTTCTCTCTCTATGCTTAATTCACTCACTTAGATGTGTAATAACTAGAGCACATCTAGATATGCCCTAAACACACCCAATAAATAAATCCATCAAGTCAATGTTTTGCGGACACCTGACACAGCAGGATTCACGAACTTATGCATAGCATCTTTTGAGTATTTCTTTTCCTTTTCTTACAACCAGGTAAATGTTTTTAAGGAACATGAAATATAACCTGAATTATAGAATCCTCCTTAGCTCTGGAGTAAATTGGAAGAAATCCCACGCTCAAGCTATCAATAATCCGAAGAGAAGCAACGCATCACACAACATAAACCACCTGACTGGAAGTGTCATACAAAAAGACAAATGAATCATGATCAGTTCATCATAATAAAACAAATAGACAAGGGCCAAGGAATTTGGTCCAATAATATTCATTCGTGCCCACCGGGTTGTAGCATATGATTTTCATTAATTAGCTTGGTGAATTAGGGAAGAGGAAGATGGAGAGCGAGAAAACAAGCGATAGCGGGGTTTCTGGGAGAAGGATGAAGCACGAAAATAGAGATGGGAGTGTTCATGCGAGACTTGCCACTCTATTCGGAAAAGGAATAGCGTGAGAGCTATATCTCGTTTCACGCGCGACGGAAGGATCTCTCGCATGAAGTGGCTATGTAACGGGCATGTAAAAGAAATAGTGAAGAGAGCGTGTGTGTGTGTGTGTGTGTGTGTGTGTGTGTGTGTGTGTGTGATTGGAACCCTGGTCTACTGGTTCATTGCAAGCACTGCTAGCCACTTGGCTTGCCTCGAGTCTGCGATGAAGTAGTAGGGTGGTACTATTTAAGCTGAAATAAGCAGGTTTTCCACCGTTTCTTCTTCCTTTTCCAGGTTTTTGTTTTGTTTTGTTTCGTTTTTCTACCAGTTTTCCATGTGTTCATTGGTTTTTCTTTTTCTTTCCTTTTTGCTATTTTTCTTTGGTTTTGTTTATGCCTTTCTCGTTTTTCACTGGGTTTTCCTTTTTTCTTCGGTTTTGTTTCTTTCTTTCTCATTTTCATCGTTTTTCCTTTTTACCTTTTTCTTTTTTCTTATTGTATTTTGCTTTTCACTATATATTATCCGGATATGTCACTAAAAATTTTCTAATACACATTTAACATTTTTCCAATACAAATTTAATATTTTTTAATACATGGTCAACATTTTTATACATATTTTCAAATTCTTGATTAAATTTTTTAAATACAATATTATTAAAAAATAATATATGGTGCACATTTTTCTGTGCACACTTTTAATTTTTAGTTTCTTGATTAATTTTTAAAATATAAGACTAACTCTTTTAACACATGATCAACAAATTTACTTTAATCATTAAAACAAATTCAAATGGTTGATTAACATTTTAAAATACTTGTTCAACATTTTGCAAATTCTTGATTAACATTTTTGATATTCATGATTAAAAATTTATCATTTTTGAAGACATGTTCAACTTTCTTTATACACATTAAAAAATTAAGTTATTGATTAAAAATTTATATACATGATAAAAAAGTTTTATCATTTTTAATACGTGGTCAACATTTTAATACAAATTTAATAAATTTTAAATTCTTGATGAATTTTGTCAAATACTTGTTCCAAAATTTTCAAATGCTTTATTAACATTTTTGAAATACAGGAGCAAAATGTTTAATACATATTTCGTTTTTGTTTGTATACGTGATACACATTTTCTCCATACACATTTAATAGTTTTTCGAATGCTTGGTCAACAAGTTTCAAATGTTTTAGGTAGAGTGGTTTTTGTAATATATTTATTTAAAATATTTGGAAGTATAAACAAAAGTGAAAATAGAAAGAAAAAACTAAAACAATAAATGTGAAAAAAAAAACAAAACAGAAAAAACGATGTTGTGGCTCCTGCACGCGTGGGCCAGCGACAGTTCCCTCTATCTATTCAATATGAACTTGCACTAACTCGCGCCTCCCTTCAGCCATAGTTCCCTCTGTCTGGCGTGTAGCCATATATAGGGACGCCAAAGAAATAGTGTGTGGCTGCCTATTTTCAATTGGGCCGGGCAGGCTACCTTTTGCAGAGTAGTACATTTATATTTATAATATTCACATGCATACGGAAAAGTGTCGCCCCTGCTATGGATGGGCCCAAAGCCGTCGCACTCGCTGCCATGGCCTAGGGCCGGCCCTGCAAATGCGAGAGGACCTAAGGTATCTCTGCCGGCGGCGGCTCTTTCTCAAACCTAGCTCTCCCCTACATGTCAGAAAAGTCTGATTTCCTATGTAATTAGTGAAATTGGTTTCGTCATTTTGGATCGCTATCCATCCTCATAAACCATGGTGGTGCATGATTAGTTTAACATACGGTCTTGCATCTTGTACAGTTCATCATCTGCAGGAGCTGCCTTAAGTTTTAATGGATCTTAATTATTTATATTGTCATTTCATAATGCATAATCAGAATATAATCATACTAATGTTCAAAAACTGTACTACTCTTCTTTTTGCGAGAGGCACTAGTTTACACCACTTAATCTTGGATGCTACGAGTTAGCGCAAGTTCATTGCAAAGTGTTTGGAATTTTAGCATGATTTATTTTATTTTATTTTCCTATTCCTACTCGTGTAAAACCAATCCATACTATTTATTATAAATAACTTGTGTTTCGGTATTTATTTAATTTTTATTTTTTATCTCTTTTGAAGATGGTTTTTTAAATGTTGCTTCGGTACACCCCTGAGAAAAGTTTATGGATTTCAGGGCAGATTAAATGTGCGGATTCGAAGGTACACATTCAATAAAAAAGGATAGTATAGTCTTTTGTATCCAAATCAGCATATTCAATATGTTTGATCTGCAAGCTAATATGGTGATAGCCTTTTAACTAACTTTAAGATTCATGCGAACTTGTAAGGGGGTGTACCGTAGCAAAACTCTTGTAATTTTGTTTTGTAGCATCATTTGTGTTTATTGTTTCTTTCAACAATTATGTTAATATATTTCAAGATTTCATATGGGTCGAATAGTTCTTAGACTGGCCCAGCCCCAACTATAGATTAATCTTTGATGAAAGAATAAGCGGCAACAACTGTGGGCTCTTTTGGGCTTATGGCTAGCTGTGGAAGTACGTTGCTCCCTTCTCAGCTTATTCTAGAAGCCCAGTCTAAAATTTTATTTTATAAGTCTTCGAGTTAACCCTTAACTAGTATGCTTCGGAAATTAAATTTTAGAGTTGGCTTCTAGAAAAAGTTGGGGAGGGGGCAACTTATTTCCACAACAATTCATAAGCCCCAAAAGAACTGGTCCTCGGTAAACCATGCCAAGTGAAAAAATTGGCGTTGAATGCCGGTCCAAAGACTAGCAAAAAAGTGACGGAAACATTTCTACAATTTTAGGTAACCGACGTTTAGACAATCCCTTACAAATATGTTGGTGCACAAGTTTCCCTGATTAGTGGGAAATATGTTGGAAATTTTGGTAAAAGGAGTTTAGATGAAGCGAAGCAGAATCTAGTTAAATCAGCATTAAATTGTCGTGTCCTTGCTAATTACTATACAATGAGCAAAACTATTACACAAGAAATTTTTAGTCAAACTTCCAAACAGGAGTGTCCTACATGGATAAATAGATTGCTAGAGGACACATGGATGTGCATATAAATCAAGATAGAGATAGCTAAACCTATACACAAGGACGAACTCTGTCCTCTACGTCCTCAACCGGCGTGACAACCAATGACTCAGGAGGTGGTCTTGTTACGCCAGTGTGTGTGGCCAATGCCCATAGCAAGGTGACAAGCTCGCCACCCTGCACTAGCGCCTCCTCCTGCCCTTCCACATGCTCGTCGCTGCTGGATGGCGCAACGTACACAATTAACTCTACCCAGAGGTCGGCCAACAATTCCCACACACTCCCATAGTTTCTGTCCATCTCTTCCACCAGCATCTTTCCAAGCACTATCCCCTTCTGGACCATAGTCATGGTGTTGTCCCGGCAATCCAAATGCAGCTTCTCGTGGTTTGTTGTCATCATCTTTCTG
Organism: Aegilops longissima; assembly: GCA_021605205.1. Lineage (NCBI taxonomy): Eukaryota > Viridiplantae > Streptophyta > Magnoliopsida > Poales > Poaceae > Aegilops > Aegilops longissima. The sequence continues at coordinate 28,487,437 of CM038682.1, forward strand.
TATCGGATGCTCTCTGGGGCAAAGTAATAATCCCAACTCCCCAGCACCTCCTTGAGATTGCTCTTCATGTCATCGTACACGCGCTCTGTACCTTCCCGGTCATCCGGTAGCAGCTCCGGGTGGAAGGCCACAAGATAACAACAATACTTGGACAACCTCGCCGCCACGGTCCTATGATGGTCGGTCTCGGTCAGCCTTGAAGTCCCTCCTTTGTGTTGTGCCGATCCTGGATAGGCCATCTCCAATAGGGTGGTGGCAATGTGCCAGGTGATGATGACCTCTGCTACACTTCCGCTCTCACAAAACCATGACAAATGTGAGAATTGTTGCCTGGAGTATAGTATGGATTTACCATTGCTAAGATGGGCCGGGTAACCATCACGGCCGTACGCTGCCAACCGGAAGCGCTCCATTATGGAGCCCTTTGCTTGCTTTGGTAGAAATGTAGTCGGTAGCGTCATGGATAGCCAGGTTACCCTCAGCAAAGAGAGCTGCTTGAAGGTTATACGGCTACGGTGGCTCAACTTGCCACCGATCCACGAGATGCGGTGGAAACACCCGCGGTAGGTGGTGCTTTTTCTCCAGCGTACCTTTGCGGTGTAGCTGCACAATAGTGACACCATGAACCAGTTGGAGAAGACAAAGACCAGGTACTCCCACACATGCTCGTAGACGACGGCAATGAAGAGGATGTAGGTGATGGAGATGTCGACGGTGGAGAAGAAGGCTGCCGGAGACTTGAAAAAGTTTCTCCATAGGCATTTGGTCAGTTTGAATATGCCAGATGATAGGGCGTAGTTGTCAGTCCCCATGCTTCGAAAGGTCGAGTTGATGTTGCCATTGCCGGAGAGGATGACGGTCATGACGCAGAGGGCAAGTACCACCACGGGGAAGGTGATGTAGTTGATCACGAAGAAGTAGGGGCTCGCAAGCACGACGGGGTGGACAGAGTGGCGGTCCTCACTCAGGAAGCTGATCTCGTCCTTGAGCACTTGGAATAATGGCCGTCCTGAGGCGCCATCATCGTATTTGCACAGGCCTTCAAAGATAAGGTCCCGGCAGTGGTCGGTTTCCTCCTTGGTCATGGCCGGCAGGTGTAGGTGCTCGAAGCGACGCCGCAGCAGCTTGAAAAGTGCGAAGGAGAGGCATAGCCTTCTGAGCCTTGGGCTCTCCTCTTTGTCTTTGTGACCTAGTTGCCATATTTTGCCGACGGTGACGACGTCGTCGTCCTCCATGGCGACCCTGTCGAGGTCAAGCTCGTACCCATGGGGCCCGGGCTTCAGCACCAGGTTCTCTTCCCCCATGACGAGGTACTCGCACATCTTCAACCTGTCCAATGGAGCAGGTGCGTCGACGGCACCTGCTCCATGTTGTTGCCGTCGCCGTGCTAGCATTTGATCCATATAAGAGGAGAGGAGGCGCGCGTTCTTGCCGTGGGCATACGAACGCTTGCCTATCTCGGTGTAGGCGGCCCTCTGCAGGAACTTTGCGGCGCAGAGCATCCAGAGGATGCCGAACACGGCCACCCGGCCGGCTCCCTTGAGGTTGAAGAAGACAAGGTAGCCGAGCCAGGAGACGCTGTTGGCGTGGCCGATGATGCCGGCATAGCCCTTCTGCATGGCCACGGTGGTGGGGATGGCCTCCACGTTCTTGCGGATGAGCTCCACGAGAAGCATCCACGAGAGGATGAGCCGAGCCCGCACCGGGAAGTCGTCGCCGCCGGTGTTCTTGGCCTCGGAGAAGAGGTATGACATGACAGGGAGGAAGAGGGAGAGCGCGGAGGAGAGGATCTGGCGGACGGTCGGGTTGAGGATGGCGCTGGTGTTGGTGACGCGGCTGAAGAGGTTGAGGTTGAAGAAGACGGCGGCGAGGACGAGCATGAAGACGGAGGTGGCCACCACGGATGACTCGTTGCGCTTGCCGGCGTAGGAGGAGGTCAGGTTCCGCACGTAGTTCTGGATGTCAGGGCTACCTGGGCACATCAACACTTGACTAGTGTCGTTGAAGAACCCCATGATCTACTGATTTGGCCTTAGCTACCTACCTGACGCAAATCTGCATGAGTGAATTGGTCAGGCTGGTTTGGCTCTATATATACATGCCGGAGAAGACACAAACATGCAAACCTCCACAGGATAGGAGGAAGAAGAAGACAGCATCGGCATGGCGTGCATGTGAGGGTTTTACACTCATCATCACGTGAGTATAGCTACTCAGGAAAACGCATGAACACCATAACTTTTTGTCACTAATAGGCTTATAAGTGCTCCCAACAGTCTCAAAATTATATATATTCTAGCTTACAATATGCATCAAATATGTGTTTACGTAAGACACTTCATGTGGTTTTTGTATCTAAGTGTTGCAATTAAAATATTTCATTTTAGAAACATAGTGCAGATGCAAGCTCTCACGACGCGCACAAAAAACACCCACATGAGCGCGCACGCACAAACTCTGGCTACCTCTATAAGGTCTCTGAGAGACTGAGTCGGCATATCTTAAGATTATCAAAGTTGCTACACGCACCTCGCAGTCGATGGACAAGCCATGCTACTGAAAAAATAGCGGCAAAAAGCCTGCAATTAATTCAGAAAAATATGTGAGGAATTGTGTCCAGTCTAAGACTTGAACCAAGGTGGGTTAGTTCCACCACAAAGAATCTAACCATCTAATCTAGACTTAGTTGGCGTAAAATAATTATTTTATTGTAAGAGAAAGCACGTAATAACTTATCTTGCCTTTGTGGCAGCAATATCAACAAAGATACGACATCTCTCTTTTCTCATTATTATTACATCTCTCTTTTCTCATTATTATTGGTAATAAAAGATAATATACAGACCGAGATGATATTAGATACAGTAGACCTACCTAACAATACAACGTCAAGAACTAGTTGAGATGTCGAGGTTGCACACGACCAATTAGGCTTCCACATCACTAGTTTGCCTTGGACATTTTTTAGACACCGGTGTTACTAACTCTAAATTGGCTGAGTTTTGTATGTCTTCGCTGAGACCATGAACCGTTCCAACGGATCTGCACTGAGCTTCATACGATGCACACAGCCATGGATACAACTGACATACTGGGTGTGCCCTGCTTGCTTGGATTAACTAGTACAAAGGAGAAGTACGGTATGTTCCTTGCTTCTCTGCCCTGCAATCCTTTCCATTACCAAATTAAGATCATCAAAAGACAAGAAGTTGAGTCGGGGGTTGTCATGGCTTTGTTAAAGTTTGTCCCCTCCTCGTGTCTTCCGTTTTCTACTGGCTAGGACGTATAGAGTACATCCCTACTATGTGCCTAGCTCCAAGCGCGCGCAAACCGATCAAGCATAGATCGGAAAATCAAAAAGAAAACGCCGATCAAAATGACCGGCGAGAGAGCCAAAAAACCCGGAGCAAGGGCTCGGGAAAAAGACTCTCTAGGGCAGCCGGCCAACATGGCCGGCAGACGAACCCGAGGTACGGGCGACGCGGCCCCCGGCGGCGTCATGGAGGCCGACCGCCCCGGGGGCGGCGCGCGGGTGCAGAAGCGGCGGCGGCTAGGGTTTAGGATCGAGTTTAGGCTAATACCATGTTAGAAGGGAGAGAGAGGATTGATGGAATAGTTCGTTGTATTGCTTGAGCCTCGTGGGCACATATATAAGAGTACATGATTTACTTGGAGTATAACGCAAACCAGAATAATTCCTAGTCTAACCTATGTTTTCAATCTAATCAATACACTCAACAGTTGGGACGCGGGAGTTCTCACAGCTTTCCGCTGCTTGTGTCTTTTCTTTTCTATACTAGTATGTAGTACATCCGTATATCTTCCTACACTCTCCTTTTCCATTTCCCCAAGAAGAGGACTAAGAATCAATGTCTTTGGAGTTAAAATATGGCAAGTCAAGCTTGCTTTATTTTAGAATACTAATTACTAAATCACATTCCCATGCTTTGTGCTTTGTTTGCGTGACATGATTAGCCAGAGTTTTTGTGCCAAATGCGTGGCAACTACAACTTTTGTGATCATTAAGTTTGCTCCCGTGCACTTTTGACAGCACTATGACATGCGGAGTATCGTGCTAAGAAAGTGGGGGCCAGGCACTAGGCACGAATATCTTTAGTGAAAGTGGTTTGAAGCAGCGTTCAAGACAGTTGTAAACACTAAGTTAGGGGGTCTTGGATTCGAACCAAGACTTGGTTCAGCTCAAAGGTAAAAAAAAAATGTACAAAATGGGTGAGATAGATGGAAGCCTTGTTTTAGCCCTACCTGTACAGTGAGACAAGTGAAAAATCGTTTGGTAGTGGTAATTCCTTCTTTTATCAATGTGGAATCCCTCGACAATGAATGTGAGTTGTGGGGCACTACAATGTTATTTTGCTTTGAGTCGATTCAACGGTAGAGGGATAGTTTTAGTGGCTCTACAAATGATTCATTGATTTCCCACCCAAAAAAAAGAAGATTCATTGATAACATGAGCTAGTGAATCACCATTAAAGGATAAATCATTGCAGATGGTTCCAATATCCATCTAGATAACTTTCTTTGCTCTATATGAAATGGAGTCTACCATGGGAAAGTCCCTAACTGCTCACGAGCTCAAATGAGCTCGCCATGAATAGTGAATTCAAAAAAATAAAAATAAGTTCAAAAAATTCTTATCTTTTGTCATAAACTTTAACAAAATTTTCAAGATCTTGCAAATTTTCATCTTGAAATGACATTCTTTGAAGTGGAGAAAAAAAACAAAATCAGCACTCCAAAATGCTTTTGAAAATGGTATTTCTAGAGCATTGATTTTGTCTATTTTTCCACGACTTCCACGAGATATCATGATGGAATTTTCCAAGAACTTAGAACATTTGTCAATATTTCGTGCAAAAAATATCAAAATTTGCTTTTTTTTTTACCATTTTACTATTCATGCAAGCTCATTTGAGCTCAAGCTAAGAATAGCCCCGTCCTCTACCATGGCCCTTATATTGCATAATCTTCCCATGTCCCTAGAAGGCAATGAATACGGCCTCGACAATAGTAGGTAGGCGTGGCGTGGGTGCATCCAAGGCTATACGAAATGACATTTTCCACGGTGTGAATGGACTTTTGGAGATGTATCCCTACAGGAACCTTAAAAAACTAGAAAGACATGACGATTGACACTTTTGCCGATTTGCTACAAATCGACCGACATTATATTATTTGAAAGATCAACCAAAAATTATCATGTGTTTTTCATAGAGCTATGTGCTCCGAGAAGCTGTTTTATTGGTTTCACATGATGGTGCCACTGCAAAGTTAGTTCATGCATTATCGAGTTTAACCGAGTTGAACACCTCAAAATCTGATGGACGAAGACGTGGTGATCAAGAGCGGGACAAATGAAGGCGACGATGTTTGTTCAGTTGACGTTCCCGTCCACTACGAGGCACCTATGCTGCGTCAATCACAAGATGTTGTGTCAGCTCAGTATCTCGACGGAGCTTATGGGGATATGATGTGCATGCGCTCAAAAGGGTAGGGTAACTGTGCGTTTATGTGAGCATCTTCAAATGTACCGTGTTAAAAAAAAGTGTGGGACAAATGAAGGCCGCATGTACGACAGGCAGGACTTGTAGCGAAGAGGGTAATATCTAGGGACATTTTAATCTGTCCTTGGAGTTTTAAAGACCAAACTAAAAAAATATGGGAAAGGAGAAAACTTGATATTGATTCATCCATGAACATAGACATAAACATAGACAAAATGCATGCATACATAAATCGAAGTAGCAGTATAGCATTGCTGGGGCACGCGGCAAACTTAGGTGCATCTAGCTCAGACACCACAGGCTATGGGAAACCTAGGACTGCCTCTGAAGTAGTCGGTGGGGGCGCACAGCACCCTGACGTCGTACGGCCTCGTGTACGCCGGCCCCACGTTGAACCGCACCACGGCCAACACCAGCACGCTGATGTTCGGCGTGCGGCCGCTGACGCCGGCCTTGGCGAAGGGAGACCCCACGAAATTCGCCGACGTGCTAATCTTCGCCGTAGTTCCTGGCAGCTGAGGGGCCGGCTTGGGGCCGTCGACATCGGCCGGCACCTTGAACTCAACCCCGGTCGCCGCGTCGGAGTACTGCAGGTACATGATGACGCTGCGGAACTGCACCCCGGTGCGGAGACTCGTGTCGTTGACGTCGAGGGTGAGGTTCAGACGGCCCCCTTTCAGGTCGGCGCGCGAGTCGGTGACGGAGAAGACGATCTCCGCGGGGCAGAGGATCGCGGAGATGGCGATGACGACGCCGCTGCCGACGAGGGTTCCAAGGAGAGCGGCGAGGATGTAGCGCTTTGTGTTCCATCTGCTCGGAGGCTCTTTCGTCGCCATTGCTAGCTCCCGATGCACCTTGCTCTTTGCAATATACTGTAGCTATGAAGTAGCCTAGCAGCTAGGACATGATCAGCAAGCTACTCCCCATGCCTATATGGATCGACACATGAGAATTGATCGGAACACGTGCCCTTACCCGCCGCTGCAACACTAGTGTCGTCTCCTCCCGGAAGGGTAAAGCGATACGGGAGAATATATTTCTTTCTTTCTTTCTTTCCCTTCGTTTCTCATACAAGGCTTCGCTACTATCCCATTTTTTATATCGGGATTGCTAAGTTGATTCGATTCAGACTTAACAAGTCTTAGGACATGCTACATTCGTGAGATCTTACGTGAAGATTCGTGCAAAATTTTCCTTTTAAGGTTTTTATTCTTACTTTTTATATGTTGTGTCACTTGACTGAGACTTGATTAGTCTTCATCGACTGAGATCAAGCCACACATTTTTTTATATTTTTTATAACGTCTTTGTATTTAAAACCGGAGGGGGTACTATTTTTTCATCGAGGAATGATGGTTCATTCAGGATGGTTTCTCAAAATTTGTGATGTAGTATACTGCTTAGAAATCGGTCAGTGTCCATTTGAAAAAAATCATAGGTTCGATACGGAACATGTCAAGTTTCAAGGTGCAGTGACGGTTCTTGCTTCATCCATTGGCCTTGAATTGTTCTAAACTCAAGACATACAGTTACATGTTCTATGTTTTTTTTGCATTTTTTGATTCATTTGCTATATTTAATTCGTTTAGTGTTATTCTAGTTAATTAATCAGTATACTTCAAATTTGAACTACAAGTGCCTGTCATATTTGGTAAACTTGGGTTGAAAAATCTTATTTGTATTATTGAGTCTATATTTATGCCTTATTCAAGAAAAGGAAAGGAATTTCAAACCTCTGGATGTCAAGAATCGACCCCGAACATGGTGGTTATTTGTTTTTTAATTCCGAAAAATAGAAACACAGTCCAAATACACAATACACTTGACATGGTATCACCATATGATTCATATTGGGTGAGGTACAAAATCGATAATGTTTCGTGAAAGTTGTGACATACATTGCTTAGAAATCAGGGCATATGTGAGGAAGAACTGTAGTCGAGATTGAATGGGTCGGATTTGAAGGTGAAGCTACTGTTACTTCAACCCCTGGCCTTATTTTTTTTAAAAAAAATTAAGATACACTGTTACATATTTCATGTCAAGATTTTGCATTTTTCGGGATTCGTTTGCTATATTTAAGTCATTAGTGTATTTCTAGTCAACATAGCTCAAATTTAGTTCAAGTTTGAAACTGCAAGTGGATGAAAAAGTTGCCGAAATTGGGATGAAATTCATATTTGTGTTCTTGGTATAAATTTAGGTCTTATCCAAGAAAATAAAAGGAATCGTAAACGTGAGGGTGCCAAGACTCAATTTCGTTCATGGAGATTATTTGTTTTTTCTTTGAAACATGCAATGGAAGTCTTAAAAAAATGAAACTTTACATGGTGCTTTTTATATTGGTTATTGGATGAAGCTAGGTATTTTTTTTTGAGCACTCAACGGGGGGCGATCGCCCACCTGAACTCATTTTTGTATTAATAAAGACATTCGGATCGGTGATTACATAGCTACACGGAGCAGAGAGAGAAAGAGAGAGAGAGAGAGAGAGAGAGAGAGAGGGAGAGAGAGAGAGGAGAGAGAGAACGGGGGAATCAGCTACAGATAGATTCACACCACAGCAGTAACGTGGCACAGTCAACGTGGGAGGGGGCCAGACCACCCACAATCGGAGGTGCTCCGGGACCGAATGCCACAAGTCAAGATTGGAGCTCCGAATGTTATCGAACACCATTCGGTTCCGGGTCTTCCAGACGACCCAAAGGACACAACACATCGCCATCCTTAGAAGCGGACGGGCCCAGGAGGGGTGACAGGCGGTGAAGGCACGTCAAACAGAATCAACACAACAATCGACGGGCATACTGCGGCGGCCGTGAACGTGCTCCCACATCGGATGCAAGCGGGGACACTCGAAGTACAGGTGCACGATCGTCTCAGCCCGGCCGGGGCAAAAGGGGCAGTCATCATGATCGAGGAAGCCTATCCGATGCTGGAAGCCCCGCGTACGAGTGTTACCGGGTCGAAGAACCCAGACAAACACCTTGACTTTGATGGGCATGAAGCCATCCCAATTGAGGTCATGCAGGGGGAGCTCACATCCGGAAAGCTTGATCATATGGTACACCGTGCTCGCCTTGAACTGAAGACACTCATCCCATGCTAGGATTCGCTCGTCACCCCCCTCGGAGAACTGGACACGATCGAGGGCCGATCGAAGCAAGCAAAGTTCCAATCCTGCAGGTTTGGACAAACGATCGTGCACGGGGACTGCATCAGCACCAAACCGACCAAAGTCCCCCAGGGTTGCTTCGGGGCGGAGATAGCGTGAATAAGCTGCGGGGAGAGCAGCCGCCAAATGACCCAGCAAGGTCCAGTTGTCGTGCCAGAGGGAGGTGTGCTTGCCGTTACCAACCCTCATTGATGTAAGCGAACGATATAGCGGGACAAGGGAGGCAAAGGCTCTCCAAGTTGGGGTTGAGGGCGCCGGATGATCACACATGTACCAACGGCGAATCCAAATAGTCCACGGGTTAAGCACACCACTGGAGATTTTATGGACCATCTTTAGAAGGAGGCAGGTATTCTAGACGCCAATATCCACCATGCCAAGCCCCCCTTCTAAGCGGAGCCGACAAGAGTCCTGCCAGGCAACCTGACAATCACCTCCAGAGTACTCACTCGCTCCTTTCCAGAACATGGCCCTACAGGGGCGGTCCATCCTGGAGTGTGAAGCTAGGTATTTTCCCTTCAATTTGTGCCTTCTCAGTTTTTCAGTATTTTCCACTTCATCCCGTAGCTCACATGTATTAATATTTCTAGTTTTTTTGGAGTATTGAAAAAAAAAATTGTTCCAAAATCCTACTGGAGGGTGTAGTGCTTCTAGAAACTGCAATAGTTAGAAGGTTAAATTAGACTAAATATAAATTTTGAGAAAAAAACGAGCAAAGCCAATCCAATATCTTAATGAAGAATATTAGATGTTCACATTACTTGACTGAGCATTAGTTAGACAGACCCTTTTCCCTTTCCTCGAGATGGCTTCCATCGGGAGTAGTATATTATAATGAGTAAGTATGCTGGAGGTAGCTTCTAACCGAGTAGCAAGCACAATTTTCACTTTAGCGAGTGCACATGTTCGGCTCGTGGTATCGTATGAATAGATATATGCATATAACCATCCATGGATTAGCTAGCTAGCTCGACAGACCGCAGCACTAGATAGCTACTTTACAACCACGGTGCAAGAGTGTTCATGTCTGATTCACTAGGCAAGGACGACGACGACGGCGGCGAGCACACAAGGGTCCGGTGGCTGATAACCGTGGGGCGCTACGCGGCGGCAGCCCTGGTGACCGCGGTCACTGTGGCGGTCATCGTGAGGGCCGCCGCCGTATCGGCGCGATCTGAGAAGCTCTCCATCAACGTCGTCAATGGCACGGTGACCGCTTCGGTGACACCAACCCAGGTGAAGCTGTCGGTCGGCCTCAGCTCCAAGAACCCCAGCGGCCGCGTCGGCATCAAGTACCAGGGCGTCAACGTCACCCTCCTCTACCCCAACGGCACATTGATAGCCTGGATCGGCATCGAGGACGGCCCGGTCTATGGCATAGAGGTGGGGCCAGAGCTGGTGCGGGATTCATTCGTAACGACGATCCTGGACGTGCCGGCCGACGTGTCGCGGGAGTTCGCCGGGATGATGATGGCGCGCAACGGGCCACGGCGGGTGGAGAACGCGACGGTGCACCTGAACGGTACGCTCCAGACGCAGATCTCCGGGCTCAACTACACGCACGGCGGCCACGCCACTGAGTACAGCTGCTATCCCGTGACCATCGGCGTACTCTCCGGGCTCAACTACACGCATGGCGGGGATGTGTCATGCGTCCCTTCCGCGTCGAACGGCAACATGTAGTAGTAATTTTCTTTTGTTATGTTGGTGAGCTTGTTCATTTTTCTTTTTGGTGTGGGATTATTGGTTAAGCTCCAGGCTTGAGAGCTCCTTTCCTCCTTCCATGTACTCCCTCCGTTCCGAATTACTTGTCGTAGAGATGAATGTATCTAGACAGTTCTAGATACATCCATCTCTACGACAAGTAATTCGGAACGGAGGGAGTACGTGGTTTGATCAACCATTCTAGTTGTTCGAATACCGACTAGATTGGTGTGGCGTGTGGGTGCTCCAGCTCCACCTGCTCGAATACCGACTTCCTTTTTCTACCAGCTCACACATTCATCAGTGTATCTGTTAGATTAATGCAACCTACCGTACAACATTGTCAACATGACGAAACTAGCATCCATTTTAGAAAGGCATTTATCACACCGATGCCAAAATACATGCAGAATAGAGAACCCTGCTTCTATCGTTCGATCAAACAAAGGAAATGTCACTTCTTTTAGTAAATGCAGTGATTCCTACCTAATTTGCACTTACCATTTTATTTTTCACCTTGTTGTGTTCGACACTCTTACTGATCAAATACACTTGTGGGATATCAAACGCCGATGCTGGTGTGACTCCCTGACGTTGCAGCCGCCAACCCGACACTGCCACGACCTTCCCGTTGCATGCAAGCTTTGCAGATGCTGCCACCGCTCCTGCCCGACATGCCTCTCCAATGTGCCTCATCGGCATCGGCGGCTAGGTATACGGTTGGACTTAGGGTTAGGGTTCGAAATTTCCGACAAAAAAAGGCCAGGGTGGGAAGTTAAAAATCATTGTACTTCCCTCGTAGTTCTGATAATTTACTTTGTTTATTGTTTGTAACATATTAATTCATCACCCAAACGTGAAATGGCCCTCCTCACGCACTGCTGGCAAATATCTCATGCAAAAAAATTACCATGTACCTTTTCAAAAGTTGCTTGTCTCGCAAAATAATTAATGTCATCTCCACAGATAATTTAGTTTTGCATATCATTTTAAGGAAGATTATAGCCGTGTATAAACTTTAAATTTACAATGGAAATTAGCGACTGGGGTGGAAAAACAGAGTGAGCATGTCAAATGGATAACAAGAACGAAACACTAATTTATTGCCTAGTCCAAGTAACTAAAATTGCTCTGGTCTGAGTGATGTGATTGTTAATCCTGAAAACTCCAGAAGATTTTACTAATTTTTAGTTGGCAATCCCATGATTTTATTGCAAGCAAATCTCAAATATTGCGCTAATCTACAAACAAAAGTATTGTTGCAATAGCACCTGAGTCATGACCTAAATTGCAGACCAATTGCGCAAAACAGACTAAACACTTGACTTCCGAGTCCACAATTATGCTAAGTTATTGTTTTGTTCGTATTACTTCTATAATAATGCTAATGAAATAAATGACATGTGTAATGGTCTTATTTTAGCAATGCCATGTAGGATAATTGGTCAGGTGGAAGAGAGACACACAAAATTAAGAGACTTGCCTTAATGAAATACCATAACGTCTTATATTGAGGAACGGAGGGAGTATTATCAAGAGATGATCTCTTAAGGAAAAAGATAAGGCATCCCCCCAATGTACTAGATGTCTTCTGTCATTTACATGTTTTGTAGTTTAATTTCAACCACCCCAGAATTTTAGAATCATGAAGCTAATAATCGCGAGAGATTACACTAATATAAAAGAAATTCTATGTCATGGTTTTGGCTTCTCTAAATGGCATGGAATACATGAGAAAACACTACCTTATCAATGACAGCATCAGCAGCCTCAGCAGACAGAGCAGCCTTGTGAGTAAACAATATTATGAAACAGTAGGATATGAAATACATGAGGAATAGAGCCAGCAAATATCTCAATTTCACCCATCTCCAAGCACATCGGTCCCCTAGATAACGAGCTACCTGCAGCTTGAGCTCTGAACAGCATTTCCAGACTTTGGCCATCTATAAGAAAGAATTATTAGCATCCAAAACAACAAATAACTGAATGTTAGAATTATGTCTATTTTTTTGGAGATAACGTATTCACGTAGAAACTAATGCTCAAAATATTATTTCAAAGATTGGGTCAATGTCCTAAAAGACAGACATGTTGGATTTGGGTGTTACTGTTACCTATCCATTGCAAGTCACTCATTTGATTCTTGCAACACAGAAATCTAGACAACAAATAGGTGCATATTCTACGTGCTAGTCATTTTAGACTTATAAGTATACCAAAGTCCATATTGCCGATCTATGTAAAATTCATGATTTTGTTATTCCATTTATTGGAAATATTGACATAATGTGTATCTATCATGCCATGATATTTAAAAGGTCATGTATGATCCACCCAAATCTTGTTACCATTGGTAAGGGCATCTCCATAGGAGACACTCAATGCTCCAGTATATGTCCGGGTTGTGGTTTCTGGACCACTTGTGTCAACTTTTTCCATCAAACGGGAACCCATATCGGTCCGCGAAGCGGTCTAGACGTCCAAGAGTCTGGACATGCAATTGACCAACAAAACGACCCCATGTGGTCATCCATTCTTTTCTCTCTCTTCACATGGATGTTCCTTCTCTTCTCTCTCTACTCCCAACCGGACACTACACCATAATATCTCACCACATGCATGGTCTCCCTGTACTCTCTCTCCTTCCAATTGGATTACTTTGTGAATAGCGTTGGATGTTCGTGGACCATGTCTAGACATAAAAACAGACATTTGAGGTGTCCATTTACTGGTCAGTGTAGGAGATACTGTAAGTTGCCGAATAATTTTGTGTTTTCTTTTTGGGCACAGTAATATTATGTTGTGTGGATGTCGCCGTATTTTTGGAACTATTTCACCTTATGAGGTCTAGGGCACTTGCACATCTAATTAGTGTGTCTGGGTAGAGAAGATTACGAAAAGACCAAAAGAAATGCTTGCATCATTGACCATGATTCAATTTGTGTCGGTGTACCATTTCTTGGAACTTTAGCTCTAGCCTCTAGGGCACTTGTGTACCTAACTAATGTGCACTGGAACAGAAGATCAGGCAAAGACTGAAAGATTTGCATGCATGATTGAGCATGATGGACTAAATATCTTGCGACCATCCATGCACAATTTCCTGAGATGCGTGACAAGTCCACAAATCAATATTGAAACCAGGGAAAGAAAAGAAAATGTTACAAAGCATGGAAACTGTTCATCTTTTCTCTCTGCACGGATATTCTTTCCTTCAAGGCCAATGCAATGCCAGTAGTATCTCTGAAGTACGCCTTGTTGGCAGTACTAACGTTATTAATTTATTGTTATTTATTAAATGGAAGAGATGAACCTAGCTTGCTAGCTTAGCTACTTTAGGCATTCTTTGCATATCTTAGTCTTCGCATGGAACTTGCGCCTCAATTTTATATGTAGAGATAGATGGACAGACTTTGGATGTCATTCACGGATAGCATATTCGCAAAAAATTATTTAATCCTAGTGTTTGGGGGAACAAAACACATGGGCCAAGAAATCTTTGGCCACAAAAAATATAATAACTACACTCCATCAACTGCTTGCTGGAATAGGATTCTTAAAGTTATATTCATCTTTGCCGGAAGGCTCTGAGAACCCAAGACCAGATTATTTATTTATTTAGACATTGTTATTTAGTAACATATTGACCTTTTTTGAGCAGGGAGTAACATGTTGACCTGCCATTGCATTTTGTAACATATTGGCCTGGCCGGCACAAATGCATTTTTTACGGGTAGAGGCAGATGCTATTAGAATTTAACACCAGTAATATTTAATGGCAAAAGATTTCTTGGCCCACATATTGACCTGACATCGCATTTAGTACTTTTTTTTTCTCTTAGAAGCCTGACTTTAGATGTTCACTCGATGCAGTATGTATCGTCTTGTTGTCACAACCGTCCCAACCCACCTCCTCTAGCTTTGGTACTTGAAGATTTCTGGCCCACCTCCATCGCCCCACCCTGATCAAAGGACCATGTTGTGTTCTCATTGATGCGCCTGTCAAATGAAACACTCCACTCGACTATTTGTATCTATATGAACTAATCCTATTCAATGCATTGGTCAAGACGACTGAGATAGAACATGGAATCAAAGCATAGCAATTATTTTTTACCACGTCTCTCATACCCAGAAACCATAACATCATGGAAGATACCATGTTAAGGTTTATGGACCTCATGTTGAGCTTAGATGAAAACAGAGGTCCGGATATTATATACTACAAGGACAATGATGGAGAACTTGTGTCGGGAGGAGGCATCGGCAATACTAAAAACAAAAGGAGAAGATCAAATCCTGGAAAGCATGAGTCGCCCACATAATGAGCTACCTGGAGCTTGAGCTCTGAACATCATTTCCAGAGTTCGGCCATCTATATGAGTTACTACTATCCAAAATTAAAGATAACTTATACTTCTAGAATAATGTCTATTTTTTGTGAGACAACATAGTCACATAGAAATTAATGCTCAACGTATTATTTTAAAGATTGTGTCAGTGTTCTAAAAGACCTAGATCTCAGATTGAGTGTCACTATTACATATCCATTGCAAGACACTGATTTGACTGTTGCGACACACAAAACCTTGACAACAAATAGGAGCATATCGTACGCACTAGCCATTTTAGGCATAAAAGTATACTAAAGTCCAAACCACCGCATATATGTAAAATCCATGATTATTTTCCTTCACATATTGGAAATATTAAAGTAATGTGCATCTATGATTCCGTGAGATTTAAAGGTCATGTTTAATCCACTCCAAATCTTGTAACGAGTGGTAAGTTGCAAAATAAATCTGTGTTTACTTTTTGAGCATAGTAATATTATCTGGTGTCCAAGTTGCCGTCTATTTTGAACCTTTTCACCTTTTGAGCTCTAGAGCACTTGCACATCTAATTAGCGTGTCCGGGTAGAGAAAATCATGAAAATAGCGAAAGAAATGCATGCATGATCACACATGATTAAATTTGTGCCGATCTTATGATATTCTTGAAACTTTAGCTCTAGGGCACTTGCGCAGATAACTAATGTGCACTAGTACATAAGATCGGGCAAAGACTGAAAGATATGCATGCATGATTGACTAAACAACCTATGATTGGCCATCCCTAAAAAAAACCCTGTGAGTGATTTCTAGGGATGTGCGACAAGTCCATAAATAAATTTGAAACCAGGGAAAAGAAAAGGAAAGGTTACAAAACATGGAAATTGTTCATCTTTTCTCTCTGGACGAATGTTCTTTCCTTCAGGGCCAAAGCATTGCTAGTAGCATCTCCAAAGTGGGTATGTTTCTTTGTTTGTAGTACTAATGTTATTAATTTATTATTATTTAATAAATCGAACAGATGAACCTAGCTAGCTAGCTTAGCTAGGTACTTTAGGATATCTTAGTCATTGCATGGAATTTGCGGGTCAATTCTATATTTAGAGATAGATGGACAGATTGATGCTCTATTCTTTGGATGTCACCCACAGATAGTTTTTTTATTCGATAAAGGGCGCTTTTATTATCTCAAAATGTAGCTCAAAGTGATACAAAGCATTAAGAGTATCACCCAGTCTCTACATAACTAGGATGCACATAGCCAAACACCAGTAGTCTGATAAACAAAAAGATAAAAGACCGACAATTCGGCAATAGTAGAGTCCATAGACCGACACTATGCCTATGTCGAAGGAGATGGTGGACCGAGCCGGAGGTTATGCTGCCATGCATCCATGTTGGGTAAAAACCTTCGTTGCCACCTGCTCCAACAGCGTACACACCGTCTTGAACAACGGTTGGTACTCCGCTCGTTGTAACGTACACCACGTACGAAGCGAGTGCGTACAATGAAAAATAACTTGCAAAGGAGAAATGGTTTTGTCATTAAAAACAACATCATTTCTACATAGCCAAAGCGACCGTAGTAAGGCATACACTCCCACCCTTATTAGCGTTTCGTACCTATTTGAAATATCATCCGGCCAATGACCAAAAATATTGGCAACACTTATGGGCGGATACAAATTTGACGCTATTTGGATGGCAGATCATGTAGAACGCGCAAACTTACAGTGAAAAAAGAGGTGTTTAATTGTCTCGTCGTGAGTACAAAAACAACACTTCTTACTTCCCGACCAGTTGCGTCATGCGAGGTTGTCTTTTGTTAGCACAACTCCCCTACGGAGATACCACATGAATATTTTGACTTTAAGCGGTACCTTCACTTTCCAATTTTTTTTGTTATTACTCACCGGTACCTCAGAATGCGTAAGTGCACGATACATAGAGTCTACTGTGACAGTATATGTGCAACAAAATATTTAATTTCTAGTGTTTGTGGAAACAAAACACATGGGCCAAGAAATCATTGGCCACAATAAAGGATAATAACTACAGTCCATCAACTGCCTAGAATATGATTCTTAAAGTTGTATTCATCTTTGTTTATTTAGACATCATCATAGTATATGCGTTGATAAAGCAAAAACAGTTGAAGTGACATCTCCTTTAGTAACATATTGGCCTGGCCTGCACAAATGCGTTATTATTACAGATGTAGTACAGATGATATTAGAATTTAACAACTGTGATAATGACCATTGG
Organism: Aegilops longissima; assembly: GCA_021605205.1. Lineage (NCBI taxonomy): Eukaryota > Viridiplantae > Streptophyta > Magnoliopsida > Poales > Poaceae > Aegilops > Aegilops longissima. Next base: position 28,504,437 of record CM038682.1, read on the forward strand.
ATATCGATTTAATGGCTTTATCATATATACCGTTTTTCTCTTCTTTGAAGACTAACTTGAGACTTGGTCAAACTTTAAAAAGTTTGACTTAGAAAAATCCAATAACTTCAATTATTTTGGACTCGGATGGAGTATTACAGAATAGTGCAAATGATATTAGAATTTAACAACAGTGATATTGATGATTGGTTGATTTAATGGCTTTCTCATACCATCTTTTCCACTTCTTTGAAGGCTCACTTTAGATGTCCACTCGGCACAGTATACATCCTTGTCGCCACAAACATCCCAACACTCCTTCCCTAGCTTTGGTAGTTATGCATTTCTGGCAAACCTTCATCGCCCCACCCTGACCAAAAGACCATGGCATGTTCTCATTGATGCGCCCTTCACTATTTATTGTGTCGGTCCAAACCTCTTGATTGCAAGTTCTATCTGTATGCACAAATCCTATTCACTGCATAGGTCGAGACGATCGAGAAAGAACATGAAATCAGAGCACAGCAAATATTTTTAACCAGGTCTCTCAAACCCAGAACATCATGGATGATACCATGTTAAGGTTCATGCACTGCAAGTTGAGCTTAGGTGGAAACAGAGTTCCGGATATTATACACTACAAGGACAACGAAGAAGAAGTTGTGTCAGGAGAAGGCATCGGCCATGGGCATGCATGCATATCTAATTGTCCGCGGTACACAGGAAGCACACACAAAGTTAACCAGCAATATTAAAAACAAAAGGAGAAGATCAAATCCTGGAAAGCAAATGCGTCTAGATACGTGTTGCCCATCACAGGCTGATGGAATTGTGCATGGCTGCTTTCCATCGTACGTCCGCCAACCCATGCATTTCGTTTTCTTTCTATATATAGAGCTAGCAGCTACGATACTGAAATCATCAACTCATCAAGCATTGCCCTCAACACGTGAACACAATTCATTAGTTCGTGAACATGAAGGTCTCCACTTTGCAGTCGCTGCTTCTTGTGATCATCTTGCCTACTTCCTGCAGCCCGAGTGCAAATGCAGGTGCTGGAGATCACCATGAACACAAACATTTCATGGTTGTGCCAACAAGCTCCCTGAAGCACATCCCAGAAGACGCCGCCTGCTCCGGACACAAGGGTAAGATGTTTATAATTAGTGACTAGAGCAGTATATATGTAGAGTAGTAGCTTCAGCTAATACGTACATGCACGGAGAACAGTGATACCGTCCAACGGCACCGCCTGGGTGCCGATGAACCGCCCGCACGGTCCGTGCTCATCAACATCGTCGAGGGCATCAGAGGATATAGGCATCGATGTCGATGACATGCTTCTGTGGGACCAGCTCCGCACCAGCTACATCCGGACGCAGCTCTCCGCTGATATCGGCAGTGTCGGTGCGGGGATACCAATAATTGCCAGATCTACCACGGTTTCTAACCGGGATTATACGCCGTCTTCGACAGCTTCAGTCGGGACAAACTCAGGGACATCAAAATCGGTGAGAAGGCTTTAGTATGTACTGCTTTAAAATGATTCCATTAATTCTCGACTGACCGAATTTATGGAAAGTATTCCAGTGAATGAAACTTAGTGTGTGTATCAATTTAATTAAGATGTTTGTGCGTCGGTAACCGGTTCTACAACTTCCTCTTAAAATTTTAGATCCAAAAATCTGATCAGACTCCGCCTGGCGAGCACCATGCCACTATGAGCCAGACGGTGGTCGTCGACACGAGCAGCGACATCCCCTGGGTGCAGTGTCTCCCGTGCCCCATCCCACAGTGCCACCTCCAGAAGGATCCCTTCTATGACCCCGCCAAGTCGAGTACGTTCGCACCAATCACATGTGGCTCACCGGCCTGCAAGGTGCTAGGCAGCAGCTACGGCAATGGCTGCTCAACCACCACCGATGAGTGCAAGTACATTGTAAATTATGGCGACGGTAAGGCAACTACCGGGACGTATGTTACTGACACGCTGACGATGTCCCCAACCATCGTGGTGAAGGACTTCCGGTTTGGGTGCAGCCATGCCGTGAGGGGCTCCTTCAGCAACCAGAATGCAGGCATCCTGGCACTGGGCGGCGGTCGCGGGTCGCTTCTAGAGCAGACGGCAGAGGCCTACGGTAACGCATTCTCCTACTGCATCCCACAGCCGAGCTCCGCCGGCTTCCTCTCGTTGGGCGGGCCGGTGGAGGCTTCGTTGAAGTTTGCACACACACCTCTCATCAAGAACAAACATGCACCAATGTTCTACATCGTGCACCTGGAGGCGATCATCGTGGCCGGGAAGCAACTGAGCGTGCCGCCAACAGCTTTTGCCACGGGCTCGGTGATGGATTCCGGCGCAGTTGTCACGCAGCTGCCGCCACCAGTGTATGCTGCACTAAGAACCGTATTCAGAAGCATCATGGCAGCATATGGCCCACTGGCGGCCCCCGTGCGCAACCTCGACACATGCTACGACTTCACCCGCTTCCCTGAGGTGAAGGTCCCCAAGGTTTCTCTCGTATTCGCTGGTGGCGCCATCTTGGAGCTCGACCCAGCATCCATAATGTTGGATGGCTGCCTGGCGTTCGCTGCCACCCCCGGTGAAGAATCCGTCGGATTCATCGGCAATGTGCAGCAGCAGACTTACGAGGTTCTCTATGACGTCGGTGGCGGGTCCGTCGGTTTCCGCCCTGCTGCGTGCTGATGTGGCAGGTTGCTCATTCAGATCCACTACTATATATTTGCGGTCTACAAGCTAGCTCATTGAGATCGAGCTAGTTTGCTATAAATAAGTGCAAGAAGAAGATGTAATGCGTGTAACTTTGTTTTTCAAATGGCCTATGATTGTAAACCTTACATGGTACATTTACTGACTGTTAAGTCAGCTTATACAATTATTTTACCGATTGATGTGCAATACTATAGTTTGTCCTTCTCATGCCATTCTTATTGTGAAACTTGTTTTGTTTTGCAGCGCACCAGTTACTCTCTCCGGATCGTTATACAAGGCCTATCGTATTTCGAACTAGATGATTTCGGCCCACGTTGCTTTGGCCAAGTATGTTTTTGATATTTTGTTGGCCTAGAATCCTTGGTCTTAATTATGAAACTCCATCCTTCTTGCCAAAAAGGCATTCAAGGCAATCTTCATTCCTTTCCATGCAGAAACGCAAAGAGATGTATAGTTATGAAGTATTGTTACTGCATCCAAACAAAAAATTGCCGAAAGGGCATTCAATGCAATCCTCATTCCTTTCGCCGCCGAAGTGAAGACGATGAACAACTTAAAAACCTAGACTACGAGGGAGTAAAAACGATCCACACGCGTGGATCTGGCCACCCCCCTCACCACCGATGAGGACGATACTGAAAGATTGTCCTCTCCTGGCGGCAGCTAGGGTTCCAGCCGCCAGGGACAAGAGGAAAACGATCTGCTTCACGGTTTTTCTTATTGCCAATGATTAATAAGATGGCCTTATATATCTACTTATAACAAGGATATAATAACCCATGTAAAAACCTAAAAAATACCAGCCCAAGAAAAGGAAAACCAGAGTCTTTATTTTTAGCGTTATATTTGACACACTACAAAAAAAGAAAAACAAGAACTTAGACATAGGAGGTCAGGTATACGAAGTGGTTAGTACATCTGGTTATGAATTGTGAGCTTTTGAGTCGAGTCTGGTTTAACACGCTCATTTTTTTAAGGTTGCAAAAAAGGAAGGATTTCTTTTAAGGTTGCAAAAAAGGAAGAAAAAAAAGGAGAAAATTGGGACAAGCCTAGCTCATAGGGGTTGTGTACTGCAAAGAAAAATGAAATCAAGGAATAAACAGACCAAACAAAACAAAAAAAAAGAAGAAACTAGACTAAGAAGATGCAAAACAAGAAGATTGAAAGAAGTAGTTAGGCACAACAAGTGAATTGTCCCAGATGGTTATAGGGGTGGCAGTAGACCACAAACCCGAGAGAAGCAAAAGTAACTTTCGAAGGTTTAGTTACGGAAGCCCTAACGTTTCCTCATCGACTGCGAGAGTTTGTGGTGTGTGTTCTCGGACCAAAGAAACCAAACAAGCATACCTTTCCTTTACTGGAGTATCTTCAGTATGGTACTCCCTCTTTATCAGCTCGATGTTCAATCAGCATTTCTTCACGGGGATCTTGACCGGATGTAAGTCAAGATTGCTATTATCCATTTAAAGAGCATAAACTTCCAAGCTTCTAGTCGGTTCCAACTCTTTCGAGCCACTCTCCCAGTCAACGTTCAAAGGCATCACCATGCCATAGAACTTTTGAGCTTCGGAAATACTTTTCTGGCTTCTTCTCCACACCTTCCGTTAACAACTCAGTTAAAGGCCTGCTAATAGCTCCGTATCCCGGTACAAACCTCCTGTAATAACCCCTGCAACCCTCGGAGTTCTCTGACATTGGCTGGTTCTGGCCGAGGTTGGGAGTTTGAATCCTATCTCTTGCACCTATTTTTTGAAGGTTAAAGAAGAAGAACAAATGGGCCATGCCCATGACTGATGGGTGTGACCGGCGGGCGGATCGACTGTGTACCGGTTCGTACGTGCCACATATGGAGGTGGGTATACATTATGAGGAAATGACCATACTATCCAAGGGCGGGGGTGTACCCAAGCAATCCTCTAGATTTTGTTGTCTGTTGGTTCATTGGTCCGGTTTTCACGGTTTTTTCTTATTGTCAGTGGTTAACAAGATGGCCTTATATATCTACTTATAACATACGTATGGCCGGTGTTGTACCTGTGCTTACATGTCAATACCTGTGCGTACATGTCAATATTTGTCGCATCGTTTAACTAAACAGAGAAGATATGTGCCGGTGCTGTACCCGCAGATTCGTGCGGGTATTCTTTTTTCCTTTCTTTATGCTTGATTGAGTCACTTAGATGTGCAATAACTAGGCCACATCTAAATGTGCCCTAGATAGACCCTTATTTATTACAGAAAACAATGTCATTAGGGGAAATTCTTTCATACCTTCACGAGGACTTCGACAAGGTGATCCCTTATCTCCGTTTTTGTTTCTATTTGTGGCCGATGCTTTCTCTGCTCTTGTCAACAGAGCAATTATGGACGGGAGTATGGAAGGTGTAAGGATATGTAGACGTGCACAGGTGATCTCTCATTTATTATTTGCGGATGATTCTCTATTATTTTTCCGGGCTTCCGAACAACAAGCTACAATTGTCAAGGGTTTGTTGAACACTTATGCAGTGGCTACGGGTCAACTTATTAACCCTTCAAAGTGTTCCATCCTTTTTTCTGATAACTGTTTGGAGACAGTGGCAAATGGGGTTAAAGGAATCCTAGATATTACAAAAGAGGTATTTGAGCCAAAGTATTTGGGCCTTCCAGTGCCAGAAGGTAGGATGCACAAAGGTAGGTTTGAAACAACTCAAGCGAGAATTAGTAAGAAGCTAGTGGATTGGAGTGAGCAATTCATGTCCTCGGGCAATAAGGAGATTCTAATTAAGTCTGTTGCGCAAGCTATCCCCACATATGTTATGAGTGTCTTCAAATTGCCTTCTTCTGTGTGCGATGATTTAACACGCATGATGAGACAATATTGGTGGGGAGTTGATAAAGGAAAGAGAAAAATGGCTTGGCTCAGTTGGGATAAAATGCGCCTTCCAAAATCGAAAGGGGGCATGGGGAACCAAGCCCTGCTAGCTAAACAGGCGTGGCGGTTGATTGAAACCCCGGATAGTTTGTGTGCTCGCCTGCTTCGAGCAAAATATTATCCAAACGGAAATATTCTTGATACAGTGTTTACTGGCTGTTCTTCGGCTGTCTGGAAAGGCATTGAGTATGGCCTTTAGCTATTGAAAAAAGGAATTATTTGGAGAATTGGTGATGGCTCTATGGTACATACGTGGCGGGATCCTTGGATACCTAGGGGTAACGACCTACACCGATCACTCCAAAAAGAAACTGTCGGTTTAATCGAGTTTCAGATTTCCTTTTTGATAATGGTGGATGGAATCTGGAGCGTCTCCAGCAGCATTTCTGGGATGTGGATGTGCAACAAATTTTGAGGATACGTACGTCGCCGATGAATCGTGTTGATTTCCTTGCTTGGTTCCCAGAGAAATCTGGACGTTTTACTGTTAAAAGTGCCTATCGTCTCGCAACGAAAGACCATGATGATTCATTTGCGGGTGGGGCATCTAGTATACATCCAGAGGGAGAACGATCTATATGGAATTTATATGGCGAGCTAAAGTCCCTCTGAAGATGAGGATAACTACATGGAAGGCCGCGTCGGGAGCTCTTGCAACAGAACAAAACAAGTTGTTTCGCCATCTGGGCACCACAGATTGTTGCCGGGTGTGTTGTCGTGAAAGTGAAGGCTCCTTTCATGCGCTGGTTGCGTGCACTCAGGCGCGTCTGGTTTGGCAAAGCATGCGTGGAATATGGCCGTTGCCTGGGGATGATGTGCTAGTAGATAACGGCAAAGAGTGGATATTGCATGTATTGGCGACATGTGATAACAAAACCCGTGATATGGTAATTCTGCTTGTATGGAGGATATGACAGCTACGTAATGACGTTGTGCATGGGAAAGAAGTACCACCCGTTGAGGTTACTTTGGATTTTCTAGATAGTTACTACAAATCACTTGATCTTGCCAGGAATCATAGTATGGAGGAGATTATTAAAGGTAAAATGTTAATAGGGGAGGAGGTAGTACGTCCAATGGTACATCAGATGAGGCATACAACTCCCTGGCCACATCCTCCGGCAAACTGGACTGCCTTGTCTGTTGATGGCTCTTACTCATCTCAGGATGGCAGTGCGGGTGTTGGTATGATTTTGCGGCGTGACGACGGATCGATAATTTTTGCTGCCTACCGTGTTATTTTTAATTGTAACGAGGCGTTGGAGGCGGAGATTCATGCACTTATGCAGGGGATGGCCCTAGCGTTACAACATACAGAACGGCAAGTAATGGTGCAATCTGATTCTTCCGAAGCGCTATCAATCCTCTCAAGTGATAGCTTGTCTTGTTCGGCTTATGGACACCTAGTAGCAGAAATCAAGACATTGATGAATGAAAGGGAGTTTGTTCCACAGAAAATTAGTAGAGCTCAAAACAGGGTAGCAGATTGTATGGCAAACTATAGCCGTATTGAGTCATGTACGGCGGTGTGGATGTGCAGATGTCCTCCATGTTGTGAGGACTTATTGCTTCTCGATTGTAACCCTATAAGTTTGGAATAAAACTCCCATATGATTTCGCAAAAAAAAAGGGAAATTCATTTTAAGTCTATCATAGTATACATGCCCATTGTAGGAAGTTCGCGCAAGGATGTCTAAAATGTAAAGGCCAGCCCTGCGCATTCGGCTGCCATCTTGGCCTTGAGAGGTGAGGGGAGCCCGGCCCGGATCATCAATAATTTTATGATCTTCATCAGCGTGTAGTACTCTAGTGGTAGTCGTGATGTTTTTTTGCGAATGAAATTATTCTGGCCTGTTTGGCGGCGCCATGGAGACAGATGTTAGTGTTTCATTCATGTTGGTTTTTATTGGTTTGACGATTGTTTGCGCTGCTGGAAGTTTTCCTCGATACTATGATGAAGATCGATCTCGTGGCCTTGAGACAGTGATGCTAAAAACATGCACAGTCGATCATCACTACCGCTCGTCATCTTGAGCGATGAGCAGAGCTCGCTAGCTACCTGGCTGGCCAGCCTGACACGGCGAAGTCCGCCCGCGAGGACGACGTCGACGGCCTGAAGATCAGCAGCGCGCTGTGCCGGCGGGCGTCCATGTCCATCTGCTCCTGCCTGCAGTCCTCGCTGCAGAACGCCGCCTCGCCCCTGTACATGTAGGCGTTGCGGTCGGAGGCGATGCGGCGCTTGCACAGGAAGCAGGCGTCGAGGAGGATGCGGCCGCCGCCCCCGCGGCCGTTGTCAACTGGTTCGAGGAAGAAGACCCGGCCGGAGGCCGCCATGGCGTCCCTCGACCCCATCACCGATCGATCAACCTCTAGAGCACTCTGCACTTCTGCCGATCGATCTGTTGGCTGTTGCACACTTTCACTGGTTCAGGGGAAGCTAGCCTAGATCGCCGGGCCCTTGTAAGTTGTATTTATAAGCTCATAATGGGATGGTTGCGTAGCGTACGTATCGTACGTCGGCCGGTTGTTTTGCGTGCACCACTTGCACTGTTTTCCGGCGGGGGCCGCATGCCGACGAAAACCAACGTACGGCCAAGCGGCCAAAGACAAGCACGCCGCCGGTTCTGTTTCGCCGGACAAGACACCCACGGGCGCAACCGCACCCTCGGAAACGACTGGCGGGCATCCACCATATTGCGAAAGCAGTACTAGCGATGTTGCCATAATACTCCCTCCATTTTTATTTATTAAGTTTGACTTTGACCAAAACTAATATACGGAGTAAATAAAAACAGAGAAAGACAGAGGATAATTTATAAAAAATGTCGTAAGCAAAACAAATTAGGCTACCAGCTAAGCTAGCAACCACACACCCACCCTCAATTACATGCTACTCCTTCATAAAGGTTTGAAAACACCTAGCTCCAGCCTTCCTCCAAGTTTGTACCTCATCGAGAATGAGATTAACAAATTGGGGGATATTGCGTTGCGGCCCCACACTTCTGAAAAACCCTCGCATTTCTTTGCTTCCACAAGCTCCAAACAATGAGAATGGCTAGTGAATCAAATCTCTTTCTGCTCGTCTTCGTTAATCCTTTGCACAATCTTAGCCATCACACTTCAAGGTTGTCCTCTATGGAATGGACGGCGATATGAACAGCCAGCAAAGTGAAACATGCATGCCATGCCTGCGGAGCAGAGACACATCGCATAAGAGCATCTCCAACAGCCGCGCTAAACTAGCGCCGCGCCGCAAAATAGGCCTTTTTAGCGCGCGCGCAACGCGGCGGCTCGCTCCAGCGGGCGCGCAAAAACGGTGCGCGCGCGATAACGGGTTGGGCGCGCGGTCAAAAACGCTTATCCGCGCGGTGTATTTGGAGCGCCAGCTACAGCGCGCGGCACACTCGAGCGCGCCCGCACTCTCTCCCTCTCCTCGTCCTACGCCCCGCGCGCGCCGGCGCCGAAGCCCTGTCCCCCGCCATGGACGCGCACACCGGCGTCCCGCTCACTCCGCTGTACATCCGCGACCCCGCCGCCGCCGCCGCCGCCGCCGGAAACCCTAGCGCGGCGAGCGCTGGCGTCGCCACCGCCGGAGCTCCGCCGAGCGTCGGCCTCGCGCGCAGCCTCTTCTTGCCGCCGCGGATGACTACGGCGCCGGGTGGCGTCGCGCCGGCGCCATCCCGTGCCGCCGCCGCACCGTCGAAGAAGGTACCCAATGCGGCGCGGGCGAAGAAGGGCAAAACATCCGCGAAGAAGAACAAGGCGGCGGACGGCTCCGGCATGGCGAGGGGGAAAAAGCTTGCAGGGCGTTCGACGGCCGCGGCGGCTACCGAAGCGCCGGCGAGCTCACTCGTTGAGCCGGCTGCCGACGCGCACCACGTGTTCGACGAAATGCCCCCAAGGTGAAAAAATTTCCAAGTATTTTTTTCTTCTTATTTGTTCAATGCATCATCATTTCACATATAGATAGCTTACTTGCATTGTTCAAAAAAATTGTAGTCTCAACAATGATGCATACATGTCCACTATGGGTGTTGGGTCCAACAATTCGCATTGGTCTCAAACCAATGACATCCATTTCAAAGACCATGAGTTTGAGGTGGACGAGGAGGGTGAGGGAATTGTCGAGGCGCCGAGAGGAAGAGCGAGCAATTACTCCACCGCCGATGACAAGTTACTATGCAACACTTATTTGCATGTGTCGAAAGATCCATCCTTTGGAGGTGATCAAAGTAGAGACGCGTATTGGGGGCGAATGACAGAACACTTTAATGCTCACAACAAGAGTAGAATTTACCGCTCGGAGAGATCACTTCGGTCCCGATGGTCGACAATCAACTCGGATTGTCAAAAGTGGGCGGCCGCGCAAAAGTCGGTGGACAAGATTAACCCAAGTGGCACAAATGAGGATGATCGAGTAAGTGACATCTCATATATGTTCATCATACTTGTTTTTGGTGACCGAAGTGCTAACTTGTTTTGTTTTTCTTGTAGTACAACATTGCACAAAACTTGTTCAAAGAAGAGACAAGGACAACCAAGAAGGGGAAGATCAAGAAAGGCAGGATCTTTACTTTGCCTCATTGCTATGAAGTGTTAAAGGATGATGAGAAATGGAAGAAGCGTGATGGTTTGGAGGATTTGCATTTGAGCAACAAACGGAAGCGAGAAATTGAGATGAATGATGATGAGGAGGAGGACGATGCATCAAGTGATGACGGCAAGAGAAGCCCCACACACAACTCGGTTTCATACTCGAAGCCAAAACGACCGGATGGGTGCAAGAAAGACAAAACCGAAAAGAAGAAGAAGAAAGGAGATGATGAGCTAAAAAATGCTATGGAAGCTATTGTGAAGGCAAGGGTCGAAGCGAATGAGGTGAGGAAAATGGCAAGGAACCAAGATGTCGTGGCCGAGGAGAGGAGGTTGGCGGCCGAGGAGAGAAGGGTGGCGGCCGAGGAGAGAAAGGTGACTTTGGAGGAGAGGAAAGTGAGCAACGAGGAGCGAGCTAAGTTGTTGGAATGGGAGAAGCACTTGTTCTTCATGGACACATCTAACCTCAATGCGGCGCAAAAGGAGTATGTCAATCTTGCCCAACAAGAAGTCTTGATCCGAAAAAGAGCCTTGGTTCGTGCAATGGGTGGCGATGGCCTCGGCGCCATGGGAGGCATGGGTGGCTTCGGCGCCATGGGAGGCGGTGGCCTCGGCGCCATGGGTAGCGGTGGCCTCGGCGCCATGGGAGGCATTGGTGGCTTTGGAGGCATGGGAGGCATGGGTGCACCTCCGGCCGCCATGGGAGGCATGGGTGGCTTTGGAGCACCCTCCGACGCTATGGCCGCCATGGGAGGCATGAGTTTTGCTTCTCTTATGGGAGGCATGGGTGCACCTCCGGCCGCCATGGCTTCTCACACACATTCCCATGAAGATGCCGTTGAAGATCTTGCCAACACCGTCGGAGCTTCACATGATGCGGTGCGTGATGCGGTGCGTGATGAGGATAGGGAGGAAGGTTCATCTTCGGAGGCGGAAGAGTCGTCTTCGAAAGATGAGGACGAAGACGAAGAAGAGGAAGATGAAGATGAAGCTTGATGTGTCTTTCATGTCTTGAACTTTTAGTTTGCATTTAAAAATGGTTGGATGAACTTGTGGGCATTATTTTGATGAACTTGTGGGCATGAACTTTTATTCATCAACTTGTTTGTGTTAAATTTTACATATTCATTTTTGTCCAAAATATCCATATATGCAAAATGCCCGGCGAGTCGCGCGCGCTGTATTTTTACGCTCTGCTGGAACGGCGCACGCTGTGCATTATGGCGCGGCTGCTGGAGCCAGCGCAGGCGGGCGCGCAAAACCAGCCGCAGCGCGCGCGCTAAAAGGTTTTTTGCGCGCGGCGCTATAGCGCGGCTGTTGGAGATGCTCTAAGCATGTGGTCCAGAATATCCCCCTCCCGGCAGCAAGTGAAGCATAGAGATGTGGTGTCTTGCAATCCATGTCAGAATCGTCGATCAGAAGTCCAGGCATGGTACCCGTCCCTTCCATATGCAATGAGCGTTGTGTAATAGCAAGTCAAAAGACGAATTAGACTCTGATAGTACACAACATTAGTCAGGCTTTATTTTTCCCCATAACCATTGTCGATACTATTTTTTTTCAAGTTGGGTTTCAAAAGGTACATGATTTTTGTAACATTATCGTTTCATGTTGTGCATATCTGCGGACTTGTTCTCTTATTTGCTTGAAACTTTTGTAGGTACAAGCCGAACAATGATGGAGTACTACTACACTGGAGGAGTAGTACAGTACGCTTCTGGCTATCTGACACCGATTAAACTGCTGCATGTTCACCGCGTGCGGGAGGGAGAACGTGTAGCGAAAGCTTCTCCTAGTCTTGCCAGCCACCATGCTCATGGGCGAGGGAGGGACGCTCCTGCCTTTGCGTGTATGACAGGTGGGCCGGACAGGTGTGTGGCCAACCTGTCATATAGCCAAAGGCAGGTGCAGTTAAGTCCACGAGGAAGGGGATAATCAAACTTCTCGTTGATGTACGAGTTGACGCGACACATCAAAGCACTGCACTGGATATATTTCAATAATTTGCGTTTACCGATGCATTAATTACAACGCATGCATGCATGCCGTGACTCTCCTTTTTAAAGCATCGATCTATTATCTCCGATGGAAAGAGCGGACCTGTCTTGGCTGTCAAGTATGAGAGCACCACATAAACGAGCCATGGCGCAGAACTGGCAAAGCAAAAAACTAAAGCGGAGGCCGCGCGGATCAGATGTGGATTACGTGGGTCAGGGGCACGCAAAGCAACACGATGCCAGACGAGCCGGTCGGATGCTACAGGAAAACCTCTCTTTTTTCTGCTCGATTGATTGTTCATACACCTGATCGGATCGGTTCTTTCTGTTGGTGCAGCTAGCCCTTGCCCTAGCTCGCCGGTCACCTCTCTCTCTCTCTCTCTCACTCACGCGCTGAAGTAGAAGGGGGGAAGAAGATAGAGCAGTGGACACAGGAGGTTTTCCGGCGCACGAACGCCCGCCGCGCCGACGGCCCTTTTACTCGTCAAGCATGAACTCGAGCACCTCAGCTGTTACAACGATCACCGCACGGCTACACCTGACATCTACAGATATGGTCACCTGCTCAGCTTTCATGTTCATTGTTGGTTCGCTCTGCTGTCCACTCCATTATATAAGATAGTTCACATTACTTTCCTCGGACAATAATTTCCTTTCCCCTAGCAAAAGGTACGGATCCTGAATGCAAAGCATGCAAGGTTATCTGCCTAAACCTGTAAACCACGTAGGCTCTATGCAATCTAGGTACTTGCACGCAAGGGATAGAGGACGTGTGAGGGATGAAAGATGCGTGCGTAGCTACCAGCCTGGAGACGAAGTAAATTTTCGAGCATGATAATATAAGATGAAAGAGAAATCATATTCCTATTTAAAAGTTCTACAAGAACTCAACCTACTAGTTCACTTTGACTGCGACCGAACTCTACAACATACTAGTTCATTTTGACTGCAACCATCTCCACGTTTGTAAGATTTTTTGTAAAATTAGCAACTAGGAATGTCATTGCTCAAAAATGAATATGATAAAATAACTGGCACTTCCTTTGGACTCAAGAGTCGTACGTTGTATAATAAATCCTTCCTTGATTGTAACCACAGACGCTCAAATCAAGTAAGTACACCGGTCCCCACAAATGTACACACGCATACCTTATCTTCATGATCACACCTCTGAGTCGAGTTGGTAGATATTTTTTTCTTGAATATAGTACAGACGCGGATGCTCATACATATGCATATACACTCATCTCTATGAAAACATACCCTACTCCTATGAGCACCTCCAAAAGACTGAGAAAACACATTATCTTGAGATTGATGAAGCAGCTACAGACACCTTCGTAGTCAATGTGGACGTGTCCTCCCACACAATGCACATCATCGGAAAGCCTAAAATAAGTCCAGGAAAATAAAAGCACCAATGTCAAGTCTACTTCTCCCACTGAACACACATCGTCGGACGGCCTGAAATAAATCCATGAAAATGCGAGCACCGATATTAATTCTAGGAGTTGAATTCTGGTGGGCTGTGAATACCACTGTCCTCCTAACCATCTAACTACAGGTTGATTCTCAACCGATTTGGCAAATCTTGACATTGACAAAGTCACTACAGACATCTCGTAGGCGATGAACATATCATACCAACGAAACGATAGCACCGAAAAAGCTGAAACAAATTCGGAAAATATATGAGCAGCCATGCTAAGTCTAAAACTTGAATTCGGGTGGGCTGGTTTCACCATGACAAATAGCGTGGCGGCTATAACCTGTGCTTCCGCTTGAACTGATATCCAATTAAAAAATGTAAAAAGGAAAAGAAATCAAATTATGCAAAATGATTGTGATTATTTTATAATGGGCCAAACATGATGAACAATACTTGACCATTTCAGGATGATCATAGCATACAACTCGAATAAGGACTGAGTAGTCCAGCAAATAAATCTTACGCTTAAACCACATAAAATAATTCTCAACCTTCATTTCGCACAATAAGTAAAGCTTTTACAATCGATAAAGGCACACAAAAAATTGGTAACGGGAAATACGGCACACAAAAACACTTGTCAAATCGGCTTATTTGTCGGCCATAGGTGAAAGGCCCAATAGGGATATTACCCAAGAACCCAAATGATGGTAGGTAGTAGGTAGGTAGGTAGGTCGGCTGAACGCGCGGTGTGTAGCTCAGCACGCGGCACGGCGGAACCCGACGGCGCTGCCGCCGACGTTGTAGAGCACCTCGATCGTCCGCTGCTGGACGTGGCCGATGACTCCGGTGGATCCGCCGGCGCCACCGGTGGACGCGAACGCGAGGCAGCTGTTGAACAGCACCCCCGATGGGTCCAGCTACACGGCAGCGCCGCCGTTGCTCCGGCTGTCGAACACAAGCGAGATCTTGGGCAGCCTCAGGGTGCGGACGCCGGTGAAGTCGTAGCAGGTGTCAAGCTGGCCCTTGGGCGCGGCGACGCGGTACGCGCCCCTCTGGGCCCTGAAGGCGTCGCGCAGCGCGCGGTACGCCGTGGGCTGGAGGCGCGTGATGACGGTGCGGGCGTCCATCACCGCGCCGGCGGCAAATACCATAGGAGGCACGGCGAGGCGCTGACCGGCTACGTCGATGCCGCGGAGGCGCACGAGGTACATGGACGGGGCCATCTTGCTGTTGAGCATGGGCGTGAGCACGTACTTGGAGGCGGCGATCCTCGGGACGCCGAGGACGAAGAAGCCGGTGTGGCTCGACGTCGGCGGGACGCAGTAGGAGAAGACGTGGCCGTAGGTTCCCTTGGTCTGCGACGAGAGCGATTGCGCGCCCCGGCCGAGCGACATGATCCCGGCGGTGGTGTTGCTGAAGAGGTCGGGTCGCTGCAGGGCGTGGCTGCACCCGAAGCGGAAGCCGCTGACCGTGCCGGCGGGGGTGGGGGTGATGGTCAGAACGTCGGAGATGTAGGTGCCGGAGGTGGATGATCCGTCGGGGTACTGAACGCGGTACTGGCACTGGCCGGTGTTGCCGGCGCCGGTGCAGCCGTTGGCGTACGGACCGAGCTGGCGGCAGACGGGCGAGCTGCAAGGGAAGGGATCATAGGTGGTGGACTTGCTTGGGTCGTACGTGGCCCGTCTGAGGGTGGCACTGTGGCTTTGGGCAGGGCGCGCACTGCACCCACGGCACGTCGCTGGCCGTGTCGATCATCATGTGTTGGGTCACTCCGGGCAGTTTGATGACGAAGATTCCTGCAATCAATTAATGTTGGACGTGAGTTAAGGCGTTCATCTTATTTTATCTTAAACGATAAGTGCCCGCCTGACTTTTTACAATTAAAATTGCTACGACTTTTTGGTTTGTCAGCCAATATGCATGGATTATGGTGCGCATCAGGCGCGGCAAAACGCGCGCCCGCGCGGTAAAATCAGTTTTTCGCGCGCGTCGGTTGGTTCCGCGCGCTCCAGCGGTGGCGGGAAGTTAGCGCGCGCGGGAAGCGTTTGCGCGCGCGCGGTAGAAAGCGGCACGCGGCGCGCTAGATTTGGCGCGCCGCTTCGCGCGCGCCTATAAGTCCCGCGCTTCGCCACGCGCACAGAACAGCCACGCGCCCTTCTCCTCGCAATCTCGCCGCTTCGCACTCCACCGCTTCGCCGCGTCGCCGCTTTCTGCGCCACCACCGCGCCACCATGCCGCCGCGCCGCCGGGGTGCTTCGGGCTTTCGCGGCGTCCGCGAGCGCCCCAACGGCTGGTACTCCGCCGAGATACGGGCCGGCGACGTCCGGCTCGGCCTCGGGACGTTCCGGAGCGCGCGCAAGGCGGCCCGCGCGTACGACGCTGCGGCGTGGCGCTTGGACAGGCCCCGATCCAAGATGAATTTCCGGGACGTCTTCACGTGCGAGGAGGCGCAGCGCCTCGCCCCTCCGCCGCGGCTGATCACAGACATGGACCGTGCCGACCACGCTCGGCGGCAGCGCCGTCTCCTCGTCGCCGAGGAGGACGAGCGAGCCATGGCGGAGTGGCGCCGTCGCCACCCAGAGGACGTCGACGCCGAGCATGCCTACTGGGCGGAGAGGACGGCAAGGCGCCGCTCGGAGCGGGCGAACCGGCGTCAGCGGAAGGCAGTGGCGAACGAGCAGTGCGACATCGTCTCCGCAGGTGGGAGGTCGTTCTTCACCTCGGACGATGAACGTTGGGACGACGTCTGGCTCTCAACCTCGGACGACACCGATGAGGATGACGATGGTGATGGCAACGACTTAGAGTAGTTTTCTATCTATGTATGCCGTAGTAATTTCTATCTATCTATGTATGTTGAACTATCTATCATCTATGCCGTAGTAGTTGCACCGATGTAATAAAATATCTATGTATCGCTTTTTTTATCTATGCAATTTTAATTAAAAAATATTATAGAATGAGCGCAGGCGCTGCATTTTACCGCGCCTGCTGGAGCTGTCGCGCGCGGCTTTTCAGCGCGGCTGCTGGAGCAAACGCTGCGCGCCGCGCCAAACCAGGCGATGGGCGCGCGCCAAATCTGTTTTTACAGCGCGGCGCGTTGGGCGCCTGTTGGAGATGCTCTTAGGGCATCTTCAAGGGGGTGGCAAATAGCTTCGGTATATGTCCGTTTTTATGGTCGGACGTGGTCTACGGACATGACGCGGGAGAGAGCCATCCAACCTTTTTTAAAAATTAATCCTTATTTGTCCGGTTGGGATGAGAGAGAGGAGAGGGGACCATACATGTGAGAAGGGAGAAAAAAGAGGAGGGCCACATGGTGGCTTTTTGTCGGTCAAGTGAATGTCCGGACACCGGTATAGCTCCCCCATGTTTGTCTCGGTTTTGCCAGGAAAGGACGTCCAAACCACTTCACAGACCGATAGGGTCCTTTTTGGATAACAAAAGTTGTCATAAGCAGTTCAGACACCACAACCCGGACATACACCGAAACTTTGAGGGTCTCCCTGTCTCCCTTGGAGATGCCCTTAAAAATAGGCTCTATGATTGGCGAGTTGTATCATGTTCGATGGGCATTCCTTTAGCCTTTCTGACGAAAAGGTTTTGTAGGGCTACCGATGCCTTTAAGCAGCATGTGTTCATCGCCAGGGTTAGCCCACGTTTAAAAGAAATTACATCCTTACAAAGCATACCACCTTAACATTTTCTTAGGCGTACGTCCCTCCAGCACGCCTCGTCGAACCCCGCTCAGAGGTTTAGAAGAAGGACTGTGCTAACGACCAGTCGACTGGTTGTTAGCGACAGATCCGCACGACTCCCCTCGATGGCTCCCGCTTCTACCGTTCCGCACAACTTTCTTCGATGGCTCCCGCTTCTCCCGTTCTCCCCCCGATTGACACTAATAAAAAAAGGCGAATTGAGAAAAAGTGCGCCACATGGGATTCGAACCTGCATCAGGTAGCTAGGGCACGCCTAATACCATGACCAACAGCCATTACACCAACCCAGGCTGTTGTTCAATACGTGAAAATAAAAATATTTTAAAACTCTTTTTCACCATTGTCAGATGACAAAAAGAAAGGTATTTTCTTGAAAAAAATCACTGCATAAATGATGATGTACTATACGTGTGAATGTGTAGAGGGACTCCTCTATGACTTTTTTATCAGGGTCAGGTACATAAGTTATCAGGTCTGCGATGTGTGAGTTACCATGCTATTCACACAAAAGTTATCGAGGGGATGTTTTATCAACTCCCCCCCTCATCGCCAAAGTTATCAGGACCTGGGTACATAAGTTATCATGTCTACGATGTGTGAGTTACCATGATATTCACACAAAACCTACCGAGGGGATATTTCATCAACTCCCCCCACCCTTGTAGCCAAAGTTATCAGGACCTGGGTGCATAAGTTATCAGGTCTACGATGTGTGAGTTACCATGCTATTCACACAAAAGCTACCGAGGGGATATTTCATCAACTCCCCTCGTTGTCAAAGTTACCAGGATGGGGTGCATTAGTTATCAGATATGCGATGTGTGAGTTACCATGCTATTCATACAAAAAATTATCGAAGGTATGTTTACACTAGTTTTTTGGGTTAAAAAGCTACTACGTTATTTGTACATCAGCTATCAGGACTACGATGTTTGAGTTACCATGCTATTGACACAAAAGCTATCGAGAGGATATTTCATCAACCCCCCTCCCCCTCCCAAAGTTATCAGGATAGGGTGCGTAAATTATCAGGTCTGCAATGTGTGAGTTACCATGCTATTCATACAAAAGTTCGTCAACTCCCCCCTCCCCCTTCGGTCGCCAAAGTTATCAGGACAAGGATATACAAGTTATCGGGTTAGCGATGTGTGAGTGACCATGTTATTCACATAACAGTTACCGGGGTATATTTGATCAACTCCTCATAGAAAAAAGGAAAAAAAAGCAACATGGAATGGTCAAATAGTATGGCGTGCATTTTTTCCCAACAAATGGTCCAGCTGAGCTGGTTAGTGTGTGTTTCACATTAGCTGCTAGGCATGAATTCAAATCCCATATTCAGCATGATTTTTTTGACTAAAAATGTAAAGAGGGCGTGCCAATAGATCTAGCACCTCAAAAAAATGACAGATCCAATTCAGAGAAAAATCGTGACAGTCAATGGCATAGTCTTCAGATTATTTCCACTAAATTCGCAACCAAAGTTAGTGAGTCGTTCACATTTTAAATCTTAAACAAAGAGCCACTACGCAATATATTCATACTCTGGGCGCTTTTAAAAGCAACAAAGTCCGGGTGAGTTGGTTACCGTGGTGGGGCAATTGCAGGAGGTCGCGGGTTCGAATCCCGTCCTGCCCCTTTCTTTTTCTCGCGCACGTTGGCGACCGCACGATCAGGATCCGACGATGATGGCTTCGTACGCGCCTGTTGCAAACCATCTGCCGACTGGTGGTTAGATTTCTCGTACTCTGATTTATGCCGCAGTGGATCTATTTTCGTGAATTTATGCCTTGTACTTCCTATGTAAATCTAAACGCTCTTATATTTCTTTATAGAAGGAGTACAATACAAAATTCAATGGAGCTCCCCTCGGGTTTTTCAATTTTCCTCCGGCAGACTGAAGATTTTTTTAAACACGGTACGCAGAAGTTCATACATAAGCATATATACACACCCTTATGAACGCACACATGTACACACTACCCCTATGAGCACCTCTGAAAGACTGAGCCAGCAAACCATCTTCATATTGACAAAGTCGCCACAGACGCCTTCGTAGTCGACACGAACATCTCTTCCCATTAAACGCACATCATCGAAAGGGCTGAAATAAAGCCATAACAATGCGAGCACCGGTATCAAGTCTAGGACCTGATCCTTAGTAGGATAGGAATGCCACTGTTCATCTAACCATTCAACCAGAGGTCAATTCGCGGCAGAATCAGGATTTTGATAAGCACACTCAAGGCACCAAAACATGCACGGCTTTACAAGCAAAGCACATCCTAGGCATTGCGTCTTTGTCTTCTCCAGATTAACGTGCCGGGATTAAAATAAAGTATGAGAATCTATCCCGTATGTGCACTGGTGCATGTATGGGAAAGAGTGAAGTGCACTGTAGGTCCTTGAACTATTTCAAGTGTCACATAGATATTCAAACAATAAAAGTCATCATACAGGTCCTCAAAGTACAACAAGTGTGTCATGCTAGGCAAAATATAGGTCATCAGACTATTTTAGTGTTGGAACTGATTTTGGACATGAATGACACACTTATTGCACTTAGAGGACCTGAATGATGATTTTCATAGTTCGAGGACCTACGTGACACCACTAAAATTGTTCAGGGACCTACAATGCACTTAACTCTTGTGCTACCTGTGCGCCAAGTTAATAAAATCCAATTTATAAATGCCAGAAAATTCTGAACAAAAAAGTATGTTGTACTAGCAACAAGAATCTGCCATACTACAAAATTTGAAATCCAAATTGAAAACTCATTATTAGAAAGAAAAAAGACAAATTCACCGATGATATAGAAAATGGGCTGAATTCAAGGCCCAGGTTGCATTAGGTACTGTTCACAGCATGATTTGTCTTTTCTTGTTTCTAACTATGTACGTTAATTTTCTCAAAAAACTATGTACATCAAATTTAAAAATAAAATTGTGTACTATGGTAGAAATGTGTCATACTTACTGTTGGAAATATGCCCTAGAGGCAATAATAAAATGGTTATTAATTATTATATTTCCTTGTTCATGATAATTGTCTATTGTTGATGCTATAATTGTATTAACTGGAAACCGTAATACATGTGTGAATACATAGACCACAACATGTCCCTAGTGAGCCTCTAGTTGACTAGCTCATTGATCAATAGATGATTATGGTTTCCTGACCATGGACATTGGATGTCATTGATAACGGGATCACATCATTAGGAGAATGATGTGATGGACAAGACCCAATCCTAAGCATAGCACAAGATCGTGTAGTTCGTTTGCTAAAAGCTTTTCTAATGTCAAGTATCATTTCCTTAAACCATGAGATTGTGCAACTCCCGGATACCGTAGGAATGCTTTGGGTGTGCCAAATGTCACAACGTAACTGGGTGGCTATAAAGGTGCACTACGGGTATCTCCGAAAGTGTCTGCTGGGTTGGCACGAATCGAGACTGGGATTTATCACTCCGTGTGACGGAGAGGTATCTCTGGGCCCACTCGGTAATGCATCATCATAATGAGCTCAATGTGACTAAGTAGTTAGTCATGGGATCATGCATTACGGAACGAGTAAAGTGACTTGCCAGTAACGAGATTGAACGAGGTATTGGGATACCGACGATTGAATCTCAGACAAGTAACGTACCGATTCACAAAGGGAATTGTATACAGGATTGCTTGAATCCTTGACATCGTGGTTCATCCGATGTGATCATCGTGGAACATGTGGGAGCCAACATGGGTATCCAGATTCCGCTGTTGGTTATTGGCCAGAGAGCTGTCTCGGTCATGTCTGCATGATTCCCGAACCCGTAGGGTCTACACACTTAAGGTTCGGTGACGCTAGAGTTGTTATGGGAATTATGTTGGAAATATGCCCTAGAGGCAATAATAAAAGCATTATTATTATATTTCCTTGTTCATGATAATTGTCTTTTATTCATGCTATAACTGTATTATCCGGAAATCGTAATACACGTGTGAATACATAGACTACAATACGTCCCTAGTGAGCCTCTAGTTGACTAGCTCGTTGGTCAACAGATAGTCATGGTTTCGACTATGGACATCGGATGTCATTGACAACGGATCACGCCATTAGGAGAATGACGTGATGGACAAGACCCAATCCTAAGCATAGCACAAGATCGTGTAGTTCGTTTTGCTAGAGCTTTTCCAATGTCAAGTATCTCTTCCTTAGACCATGAGATCGTGCAATTCCCGGATACCGTAGGAGTGCTTTGGGTGTATCAAACGTCACAACGTAACCGGGTGACTATAAAGGTGCACTACAGGTATCTCCGAAAGTGACCATTGGGTTGACACGGATCGAGACTGGGATTTGTCACTCCGTGTTACGGAGAGGTATCACTGGGCCCACTCGGTAATGCATCATCATAATGAGCTCAAAGTGATCAAGTGTCTGGTCACGGGATCATGCATTGCGGTACGAGTAAAGTGACTTGCCGGTAACGAGACTAAACGAGGTATTGGGATACCGACGATCGAGTCTCGGGCAAGTAACATACCGTCGACAAAGGGATAGAATACGGGTTGCTTGAACCCTTGACATCGTGGTTCATCCGATGACAACATCGAGGAGCATGTGGGAGCCAACATGGGTATCCAGATCCCGCTGTTGGTTATTGACTTGAGGTAGTCTCGGTCATGTCTGCATGTCTCCCGAACCCGTAGGGTCTACACACTTAAGGTTCGGTGACGCTAGGGTTAATAGGAAGACAAGTATGTGATTACCGAATGTTGTTTGGAGTCCCGGATGAGATCCCGGACGTCACGAGGAGTTCCGGAATGGTCCGGAGGTAAAGATTTATATATGGAAAGTGGTTAAACGGACTCGGAAAGTTTGGGGTATACGGTAATGTACCGGGCCACCGGGAGAGTTCGGAGGTCCACCGGAGGGGCCACCTCGGGGGCCACATGGGCTAAGTGGGAGAGGAGCCAGCCCCTGGTGGCTGGGGCGCCGCCCCACCTAGGCCCATGCGGCTAGGGTTTGGGAGGGGAAACCTAAAGGGGCGCCCTAGCTTGGGCGGCAAGCCACCCTCCCTCCTCCCTTGGCGCCGCCCCATCTAGGGTTTTCCCTAGATGGCCGGCCCCCTTGCCCTCTCCTCCTATAAATAGAGGGGTGGGGGAGGCTGCACACACCATTGAAGGCGCAGCCCTCCCTCCCAACACCTCTCTTTCTCCACGCGAGCTTGGCGAAGCCCTGCCGGAGAACTGCCGTACCAACTGCACCACGCCGTCGTGCTGCCATTGGAGTTGTCTTCTTCAACCTCTCCTTCATTCTTGTTGGATCAAGACGGAGGAGACGCCATCGTCCCGCACGTGTGTTGAACACGGAGGTGCTGTCCTTTCAGCACTTTGGTCATCGGTGATCGGAATCACGTTGGGAACGTCTTCATCATCACCACTCCCTCGAACGCTTCCGTACTCGATCTACAAGTGGTATGTAGATGCAAATTCTCTCTAGTAACTCGTTCCTTAGTAGAACTCATAGATGGATCTTGGTGAAACCGTAGGAAAAATTTTAATTTTCTGCAACGTTCCCCAACAGTGGTATCAGAGCTAGGTCTATGCGTAGTTCTCTTTGCACGAGTAGAACACAATTTTGTTGTGGGCGTGGATCTTGTCAACTTACTTGCCGTTACTAGTCGTTTCTTGCTTCCGCGGTATTGTGGGATGAAGCGGCCCGGACCAACCTTACACGCTTTACGTGAGACCGGTTCCACCGACTAACATGCACTAGTTGCATAAGGTGGCTGGCGGGTGTCTGTCTCTCCTACTTTAGTTGGAGCGGATTCGATGAACAGGGTCCTTATGAAGGGTAAATAGAAGTTGACAAGATCACGTTGTGGTTATTCGTAGGTAAGAAAACGTTCTTGCTAGAACCCAATTGCAGCCACGTAAAAGATGCAACAACAATTAGAGGACGTCTAACTTGTTTTTGCAGCAATTGTCATGTGACGTGATATGGCCAAGTTGTGATGAATGATGATATATTGTGATGTATGAGATCATGTTCTTGTAATAGGAATCGCGACTTGCATGTCGATGAGTATGACAACGGCAGGAGCCATAGGAGTTGTCTTTATTTTTGTATGACCTGCGTGTCATTGAAGAACGCCATGTAATTTACTTTACTTTATTGCTAAACGCGTTAGCCATAGAAGTAGAAGTAGTCGTTGGCGTGACAACTTCATGAAGACACGATGATGGAGATCATGATGATGGAGATCATGGTGTCATGCGGTGACAGGATGATCATGGAGCCCTCAAGATGAAGATCAAGGAGCTATATGATATTGGCCATATCATGTCACTACTTTATAATTGCATGTGATGTTTATTATGATTATACATCTTGTTTACTTAGAACGACGGTAGTAAATAAGATGATCCCTTAGAACAATTTCAAGAAGTGTTCTCCCTAACGTGCACCGTTGCTACAGTTCGTCGCTTCTAAGCACCACGTGTTAATCGGGTGTGATGGATTCTTACGTTCACATACAACGGGTGTAAGCAAGATTTACACACGCAGAAACACTTAGGGTTAACTTGACGAGCCTAGCATGTACAGACATGGCCTCGGAACACGGAGACCGAAAGGTCGAACACGAGTCGTATGGAAGATACGATCAACATGAGAATGTTCACCGACGCAGACTAGTCCGTCTCACGTGTTGATCGGACACGGCCTAGTCGACTCGGATCGTGTAACACTTAGATGACTAGAGGGATATCTAATCTAAGTGGGAGTTCATTGTAATAATTTGATTAGATGAACTTAATTATCATGAACTTAGTCTAAAAAATTTTGAATGATATGTCTTATAGATCAAATGGCCAACGCTCATGTCAACTTGAACTTCAACGCGTTCCTAGAGAAAACCAAGCTGAAAGATGACGGCAGCAACTATACGGACTGGGTCCGGAACCTGAGGATCATCCTCATAGCTGCCAGGAAACAATACGTCCTAGAAGGACCGTTAGGTGACGCTCCCGTCCCAGAGAACCATGACATTATGAATGCTTGACAGTCTCGTGCTGATGATTACTCCCTCATTCAGTGCGGCATGCTTTACAGCTTAGAACCGGGGCTCCAAAAGCGTTTTGAGCATCACGGAGCATATGAGATGTTCAAGAGCTGAAACTGGTTTTCAAGCTCACGCCCGGTCGAGAGATATGACATCTCTGACAAGTTCTATAGTTGTAAGATGGAGGAAAACAGTTCTGTCAGTGAGCACATTCTGAAGATGTCTGGGTTGCACAACCGTATGACCCAGCTGAATATTAACCTCCCAGATGAGGCCGTCATTGACAGAATCCTCCAGTCGCTCCCACCAAGCTACAAGAGCTTTGTGATGAACTACAACATGCAGGGGATGGAAAAGACCATTCCTGAAGTGTTCTCTATGCTGAAGTCAGCCGAGGTTGAAATCAAGAAAGAACATCAAGTGTTGATGGTCAATAAGACCACTAAGTTTAAGAAGGGCAAGGGCAAGAAGAACTTCAAGAAGGACGGCAAGGAGGTTGCCGCGCCCGGTAAGCAAGTTGCCGGGAAGAAGTCAAAGAATGGACCCAAACCCGAGACTGAGTGCTTTTATTGCAAGGGGAGGGGTCACTGGAAGCGGAACTGCCCCAAGTACTTAGCGGATAAGAAGGCCGGCAACACCAAAGGTATATTTGATATACTAGTAATTGATGTGTACCTTACCAGTAATCGTAGTAACTCCTGGGTATTTGATACCGGTGTCGTTGCTCATATTTGTAACTCACAGCAGAGCTGCGGAATAAGCGGAGGCTGGCGAAGGACGAGGTGACGATCTGCGTCGGGAATGGTTCCAGTCGATGTGATCGCCGTCGCACGCTACCTCTTCATTTACCCACGGATTAGTTATAAACCTTAATAATTGTTATTTGGTGCCATGTTTGAGCATGAATATTGTATCTGGATCTCGTTTAATGCGAGATGGCTACTCATTTAAATCCGAGAATAATGGTTGTTCTATTTATATGAGAGATATGTTTTATGGTCATGCTCCGATGGTCAATGGTTTATTCTTAATGAATCTCGGCGTAGTATTACACATGTTCATAGCGTGAATACCAAAAGATGTAAAGTTGATAACGATAGTCCCACATACTTGTGGCACCGCCGCCTTGGTCACATTGGTGTCAAGCGCATGAAGAAGCTCCATGCTGATGGACTTTTGGAGTCTCTTGATTATGAATCATTTGACACATGAACCATGCCTCATGGGTAAGATGACCAAGACTCCATTCTCTCGGAACAATGGAGCGAGCAACCAACTTGTTGGAAATCATACATACCGATGTGTGCGGTCCAATGAGCGTTGAGGCTCATGGAGGATATCGTTATGTTCTCACTCTCACAGATGACTTGAGTAGATATGGGTATGTCTACTTGATGAAACACAAGTCTGAGACCTTTGAAAAGTTCAAGGAATTTCAGAATGAAGTAGAGAATCAACGTGAACGAAGATAAAATTCTTACGATCAGATCGTGGAGGAGAATATTTAAGTCACGAATTTGGTACACACTTAAGAAAATGTGGAATCGTTTACAACTAACGCCGCTGGAACACCTCAGCGAACGGTGTGTCGAACGTCGAATCGCACTCTATTGGATATGGTGCGATCTATGATGTCTCTTACCGATTTACCGCTATCATTTTGGGGATACGCCTAGAGACAGCTACATTCACTTTAAATAGGGCACCGTCTAAATCCGTTGAGACGACACCGTATGAATTATGGTTTGGGAAGAAACCTAAGCTGTCGTTTCTAAAAGTTTGGGGATGCGATGCTTATGTCAAGAAACTTCAACCTGAAAAGCTCGAACCCAAGTCGGAAAAATGCGTCTTCATAGGATACCCTAAGGAAACCTTTGGGTATACCTTCTACCTTAGATCCGAAGGCAAGATCTTTGTTGCCGTGAACGGAACCTTTACGGAAAAGAGTTTCTCTCGAAAGAAGTAAGTGGGAGGAAAGTAGAACTCGATGAAGTACTACCTCTTGAACAGGAAAGTAGTGCAGCTCAGGAAAATGTTCCTGTGATGCCTACACCAACTGAAGAGGAAATTCATGATGATGATCAAGGTACTTCGGATCAAGTTGCTACTGAACTTCGTAGGTCCACTAGGACACGCTCCGCACCAGAGTGGTACGGCAACCCTGTCCTGGAAATCATGTTGTTAGACAACAATGAACCTTCGAACTATGAAGAAGCGATGGCGGGCCCAGATTCCAACAAATGGCTAGAAGCCATGAAGTACGAGATAGAATCCACGTATGATAACAAAGTGTGGACTTTGACTGACTTGCCCGATGATCGGCGAGCGATAGAAAACAAATGGATCTTTAAGAAGAAGACGGACGCGGATGGTAATGTCACCATCTATAAAGCTCGACTTGTCGCTAAGGGTTATCGGCAAGTTCAAGGGATTGACTACGATGAGACTTTCTCTCCCGTAGCGAAGCTTAAGTCCGTCCGAATCATGTTAGCAATTGCCGCATACTATGATTATGAGATATGGCAGATGGACGTCAAAACAGCGTTCCTTAACGGCTATCTTAAGGAAGAGCTGTATATGATACAGCCGGAAGGTTTTGTCGATCCTAAGAATGTCGACAAAGTATGCAAGCTCCAGCGATCCATTTATGGGCTGGTGCAAGCATCTCGAGTTGGAACATTCGCTTTGATGAGATGATCAAAGCGTTTGGGTTTATGCAGACTTATGGAGAAGCCTGCGTTTACAAGAAAGTGAGTGGGAGCTCTGTAGCATTTCTCATATTATATGTAGATGACATACTTTTGATGGGAAATGATATAGAATTCTTGGACAGCATTAAGGCCTACTTGAATAAGTGTTTTTCAATGAAGGACCTTGGAGAAGATGCTTATATATTAGGCATCAAGATCTATAGAGATAGATCGAGACGCCTCATAGGTCTTTCACAAAGCACATACCTTGATAAGATTTTGAAGAAGTTCAAAATGGATCAGTCCAAGAAGGGGTTCTTGCATGTATTGCAAGGTGTGAGATTGAGCTCAGCTCAATGCCCCACCACGGCAAAAGATAAAGAAGAGATGAGTGTCATCCCTATGCCTCAGCCATAGGATCTATTATGTATGCCATGCTGTGTACCTGACCTGATGTAAACCTTGCCGTAAGTTTGGTAGGAAGGTACCAAAGTAATCCCGCAAGGAACACCGGACAGCGGTCAAGAATATCCTGAAGTACCGAAAAGGACAAAGGACATGTTTTCGTTTATGGAGGTGACGAAGAGCTCGTCAGCGTAACAGGTTACGCCGACGCTTAGCTTCGACACAGATCCGATGACTCTAAGTCACAAACCGGATACGTGTATATGTTGAATGGTGGAGCGAGAAGCTGGTGCAACTGCAAGCAGAGCGTCGTGGCGGGATCTACATGTGAAGCGGAGTACATGGCAGCCTCGGAGGCAGCGCATGAAGCAATTTGGGTGAAGGAGTTCATCACCGACCTAGGAGTCATACCCAATGCGTCGGGGCCGATCAAACTCTTCCGTGACAACACTGGAGCTATTGCACTTGCCAAGGAGCCCAGGTTTCACAAGAAGACCAGGCACATCAAGCGTCGCTTCAACTCCATCCGTGAAAATGTTCAGGATGGAGACATAGAAATTTGTAAAGTGCATACGGATCTGAATATCGCAGATCCGCTGACTAAACCTCTTCCATGGGCAAAACATGATCAACACCGAACTCTATGGGTGTTCGATTCATCACAATGTAACTAGATTATTGACTCTAGTGCAAGTGGGAGACTGTTGGAAATATGCCCTAGAGGCAATAATAAAAGCATTATTATTATATTTCCTTGTTCATGATAATTGTCTTTTATTCATGCTATAAGCTGTATTATCCGGAAATCGTAATACACGTGTGAATACATAGACTACAATACGTCCCTAGTGAGCCTCTAGTTGACTAGCTCGTTGGTCAACAGATAGTCATGGTTTCGACTATGGACATCGGATGTCATTGACAACGGATCACGCCATTAGGAGAATGACGTGATGGACAAGACCCAATCCTAAGCATAGCACAAGATCGTAGTTCGTTTTGCTAGAGCTTTTCCAATGTCAAGTATCTCTTCCTTAGACCATGAGATCGTGCAATTCCGGATACCGTAGGAGTGCTTTGGGTGTATCAAACGTCACAACGAATCGGGTGACTATAAAGGTGCACTACAGGTATCTCCGAAAGTGACCATTGGGTTGACACGGATCGAGGCTGGGATTTGTCACTCCGTGTTACGGAGAGGTATCACTGGGCCCACTCGGTAATGCATCATCATAATGAGCTCAAAGTGATCAAGTGTCCGGTCACGGATCATGCATTGCGATACGAGTAAAGTGACTTGCCGATAACGAGACTAAACGAGGTATTGGGATACCGACGATCGAGTCTCGGGCAAGTAACATACCGTCGACAAAGGGATAGAATACGGGTTGCTTGAACCCTTGACATCGTGGTTCATCCGATGACAACATCGAGGAGCATGTGGGAGCCAACATGGGTATCCAGATCCCGCTGTTGGTTATTGACTTGAGGTAGTCTCGGTCATATCGCATGTCTCCAACCCGTAGGGTCTACACACTTAAGGTTCGGTGACGCTAGGGTTAATAGGAAGACAAGTATGTGATTACGAATGTTGTTGGAGTCCGGACGAGATCCCGGACGTCACGAGGAGTTCGGAATGGTCCGGAGGTAAAGATTTATATATGGAAAGTGGTTAAACGGACTCAGGAAAGTTTGGGGTATACGGTAATGTAGGGGCCACGGGAGAGTTCGGAGGTCCACCGGAGGGGCCACCTCGGGGGCCACATGGGCTAAGTGGAGAGGAGCCAGCCTGGTGGGCTGGGCGCCCCCACCTAGGCCCATCTTGGCTAGGGTTTGGGAGGGGGAAACCCTAAAGGGGGCGCCCCCCTAGCTTGGGGGGCAAGCCACCCTCCCCTCCTCCCCTTGGGCCGCCGCCCCATCTAGGGTTTCCCCTAGATGGCCGGCCCCCTTGCCCTCTCCTCCTATAAATAGAGGGGTGGGGGGAGGGCTGCACACACCATTGAAGGCGCAGCCCCTCCCCTCCCCAACACCTCTCTTTCTCCACGCGAGCTTGGCGAAGCCCTGCCGGAGAACTGCCGTACCAACTGCACCACGCCGTCGTGCTGCCATTGGAGTTGTCTTCTTCAACCTCTCCTTCATTCTTGCTGGATCAAGACGGAGGAGACGCCATCGTCCCGTACGTGTGTTGAACACGGAGGTGCTGTCCTTTCAGCACTTTGGTCATCGGTGATCGGAATCACGTTGGGAACGTCTTCATCATCACCACTCCCTCGAACGCTTCCGTACTCGATCTACAAGTGGTATGTAGATGCAAATTCTCTCTAGTAACTCGTTGCTTAGTAGAACTCATAGATGGATCTTGGTGAAACCGTAGGAAAAATTTTAATTTTCTGCAACGTTCCCCAACAAATTAGTGTGCAGTTACCGAATGTTGTTCGGAGTCCCGGATGAGATCCCGGACGTCACGAGGAGTTCCGGAATGGGCCGGAGGTAAAGATTTATATATGGGAAGTCCTATTCTGGCCACCGGAACATGTTCGGGATTTTTCGGTATTGTACCGGGAAGGTTATAAAAGGTTCCGGAGTGGGGCCCACCTGCATGGGGGACCCACATGAACGTGGGTAGAGCGGGCAAGGCCCCACACCCCTGGTCAAGGCGCACCAAGATCCCTCCTTAGAAGGAATAAGATCATATCCCAAAGGGATAAGATCATGATCCCTAAAAAAGGGGGATAACAATCGGTCGGGAAGGAAATGATGGGATTTCTTTCCTCCCACCTTTGCCAACGCCCCAATGGACTTGGAGGGCAAGAAAACAGCCCCCTCCACCCCTATATATAGTGGGGAGGCGCATGGGAGCTTAACCCTTCCCCTGACGCAGCCCTCTCCCTCCCCAACACCTCCTCCATAGTAGTAGTGCTTGGCGAAGCTCTGCCGAAGAACGGCAAGCTCCACCACCACGCCGACGTGCTGCCGGAGCTCTCCCTCAACTTCTCCTCTCCCCTTGCTGGATCAAGAAGGAGGAGACGTCCCCGGGCTGTACGTGTGTTGAACGCGGAGGCACCGTTGTTCGGTGCTTAGATCGGATTCGGCCGCGATCTGAATTGCTTAGTGAACGACTCCACCGACCGCATTCTTGCAACGCTTCCGCATCGCGATCTTCAAGGGTATGAAGATGCACTCCCCTCTCTCTCGTCTCTAGTATCTCCATAGATTGATCTTGGTGATGCGTAGAAAATTTTGAATTTCTGCTACGTTCCCCAACAGTGGCATCATGAGCTAGGTTTATTGCGTAGATTCTATGCACGAGTAGAACAAAATTAGTTGTGGGCGTTGGTTTGTTCAATTTTCTTACCGTTACTAGTCCTATCTTGATTCGGCGGCATCGTGGGATGAAGCGGCCCGGACCGACCTTACACGTACGCTTACGTGAGACAGGTTCCACCGACTGACATGCACTTGTTGCATAAAGGTGGCTAGCGGGTGCCAGTCTCTCCCACTTTAGTCGGATCGGATTCGATGAAAAGGGTTCTTATAAAGGGTAAATAGAAATTGGCATATCACTGTTGTGGCTTTTGCGTAGGTAAGAAACGTTCTTGCTAGAAACCCATAGCAGCCACGTAAAACATGCAACAACAATTAGAGGACGTCTAACTTGTTTTTGCAGGGTATGCTATGTGATGTGATATGGCCAAAAGAATGTGATGAATGATATATGTGATGTATGAGATTGATCATGTTCTTGTAATAGGAATCACGACTTGCATGTCGATGAGTATGACAACCGGCAGGAGCCATAGGAGTTGTCTTAATTTATTGTATCACCTGCGTGTCATTGAAAACGCCATGTAGTTACTTTACTTTATTGCTAAACCTTTAGCCATAGTAGTAGAAGTAATATTTGGCGAGACAACTTCATGAAGACACGATGATGGAGATCATGATGATGGATATCATGGTGTCATACCGGTGACAAAGGTGATCATGTCGTGCCTCAAGATGAAGATCAAAGGCGCAAGATGATATTTGCCATATCATGTCACTTTATGATTTGCATGTGACGTTTGTCATGTTTACATCTTATTTGCTTAGAACGACGGTAGCATAAATAAGATGATCCCTCATTAAAATTTCAAGAAAGTGTTCCCCCTAACTGTGCACAGTTGCGAAAGTTCGTTGTTTCGAAGCACCACGTGATGATCGGGTGTGATATATTCTAACGTTCACATACAACAGGTGTAAGCCAGATTTACACACGCAAAACACTTAGGTTGACTTGACGAGCCTAGCATGTACAGACATGGCCTCGGAACACAAGAGACCGAAAGGTCGAACATGAGTCATATAGTAGATACGATCAACATGGAGATGTTCACCGATGATGACTAGTCCGTCTCACGTGATGATCGGACACGGCCTAGTTGACTCGGATCATGTATCACTTAGATGACTAGAGGGATGTCTATCTGAGCGGGAGTTCATTAGATGAACTTAATTATCATGAACATAGTCAAAAGGACTTTGCAAATTATGTCGTAGCTTGCGCTTTAGTTCTACTGTTTAAGATATGTTCCTAGAGAAAATTTTAGTTGAAAGTTGATAGTAGCAATTATGCGGACTGGGTCCGTATACTGAGGATTGTCCTCATTGCTGCACAGAAGGCTTATGTCCTTAATGCACCGCTCAGTGTGCTGAACCTCGAGCGTCGTTTGTGGATGTTGCGAACATCTGACATACACGTTTTGATGACTACGTGATAGTTCAGTGTGTAATGTTAAACGATTTAGAATTGAGGCAGCGAAGACATTTTTTGAAACGTCGCAGAACATATGAGATGTTCCAAGATCTGAAATTAGGATTTCAGGCTCGTGCCCACGTCAAGAGGTATGAGACCTCCGACAAGTTTCTTAACCTGCAAACTAAGGGAGAAAAGCTCAATCATTGAGCATGTGCTCAGATTGTCTGAGTACTACAACCACTTGAATCGAGTGGGAGTTAATCTTCCAGATGAGATAGTGATGGTTCTCCATAGTCACTGCCACCAAGCTATTAGAGCTTAGTGATGAACTATAACATATCAAAGATAGACATGATGATCCTTGAGCAATTCGCGATGTTTGACACCACGAAAGTAGAAATCGAGTAGGAGCATCAATTGTTGATGGTTAGTAAAACCACTAGTTTCAAGAAGGGCAAGGGCAAGAAGGGATACTTCATGAGACGACAAATCAGTTGCTGCTCTAGTGAAGAAACCCAGGGTTGAACCCAAACCCGAGACTAAGTGCTTCTGTAATGAGGGAACGGTCACTGAAGCAGAACTACCCTAGATACTTGGTAGATGAGAAGGCTGGCAAGGTTGACAGAAGTATATTGGATATACATTGTATTAAATGTGTACTTTACTAGTACTCCTAGTAGCACCAGGGTATTAAGATACCGGTTCGGTTGCTAAGTGTTAGTAACTCGAAATAAAAGAGCTACCGAATAAACGGAGACTAGCTAAAGGTGAGATGACGGTGTGTGTTGGAAGTGTTTCCAAGGTTGATGTGATCAAGGATCGCCTGCTCCCTCTACCATTGAGATTGGTGTTAAACCTAAATAATTGTTATTTGGTGTTTGCGTTGAGCATAAACATGGTTGGATTATGTTTATCGCAATACGGTTATTCATTTAAGGAGAATAATGGTTACTCTGTTTATTTGAATAATACCTTCAACAGTCTTGCACCTAAAATGAATGGTTTATTGAATCTCGATCGTAGTGATACACATGTTCGTGCCAAAAGATATAAGATAGTAATGATAGTACCATATACTTGTGGCACTTCCACTTAAGTCATATTGGTATAAAACGCATGAAAAAGCTCCATATTGATGGATCTTTCGACTCACTCGTTTTTGAAAAAATTGAGACATGCGAACCACGTCTATTGGTATATACGCATGAAGAAACTCCATGCAGATGGATTGTTTGGACTCACTTGTTTTTGAATCACTTGAGACATGCAAATCATACCACATGGGCAAGATGACTGAAAGGCCTCGTTTTCAGTGAGATGGAACAAGAGAGCAACTTGTTGGAAGTAATACATTTGATGTGTGCAATCCAATGAGTGCTGAGGCACGCAGTGAATATCGTTATGATCTTACTTTACAGATGATTTGAGTAGATTCTTAGTATATTTACTTGATGAAACACAAATCTGAATTATTGAAAGGTTCAAGTAATTTCAGAGTGAAGTTGAAGATCGTCGTAACAAGAGGATAAAATGTCTATGATATGATCATAGAGATAAATATCTGAGTTACGAGTTTGGCACACAATTAAGACATTGTGGAAATTGTTTCACAACTAATACCGCCTGGAACACCATAGTGTGATGGTGTGTCCGAACATCGTAACTGCACCCTATTGGATATGGTGCATACCATGATGTCTCTTATCGAATTAACACTATCGTTTATGGGTTAGGCATTAGACACAACCGCATTCACTTTAATAGGGCACCACACAATTCCATTAAGATGACACCGTATGAACTATGGTTTAGAGAAACCTAAGCTGTAATTTCTTATAAAGTTTGGGGCTGTGATGCTTATGTGAAAAAGTTTCAGGCTGATAAGCTCGAACCCAAAGCGGACAAATGCATCTTCATAGGACACCCAAAAATAGTTGGGTATACCTCCTGTCTCAGATCCGGAAGCAAAAGGGATTGTTTCTAGAATCATGTCCTTTCTCGAGGAAAAGTTTCTCTCGAAAGAATTGAGTGGGGGGATGGTGGAGACTTGATGAGGTTATTGAACCGTCACTTCATCTAGTGTGTAGCAGGGCACATGAAGTTGTTCTTGTGGCGCCTACACCAGTTGAAGAGGAAGCTGATGATAGTGATCATGAAACTTCGGATCAAGTCACTACCAAACCTCGTAGGTCAACAAGGACGCGTACTGCTTCAGAGTGGTGCGGTAATCCTGTCTTGAAGGTCATGTTGCTAGACAACAATGAACCTACGAGCCATGGAGAAGCGATGGTGGGCCCGGATTCTGACGAATGGCTCGAGGCCATAAAATCTGAGAGAGGATCCATGTATGAAACCAAAGTATAGACTTTGGAAGAACTACTTGATGGTCATAAGGCTGTTGGGTACAGATGTATTTTAAAAGGAAGACAGACAATGATGGTAACACTAGTAGAAAAGGGGGCAATGGCCCTGGCCGTTTCAGCCCATTAGTCCCGGTTCAATCCAGAACCGGGACCAATGGAGCTATTTGTCCCGGTTCGTGAGCCCAGGGGGCCGGCCGGGCCACGTGGGCCATTGGTCCCGGTTCGTCCGGACCTTTTGGTCCCGGTTGGTGGGACGAACCGGGACCAATGGGCCTAGCTCTGGCCCACCACTATTGGTCCCGGTTGGTGGCTGGAACGGGACCAAAGGCTTCCCTTAGTCCGGTTCATGCCACCAACCGGGCTAATGGTGGTGCCTATATATACCCCCTCGCAAGAAGCGAGCACCTTTGCTCTGTTTTTTTCGGCCGAGGGAGAGGGCTTGGTGGTGCTCTAGCTCACCTCCTATGCACACAAGGTGTTCGATGGAATGCCCGAGCCACACTACTTAAGGTTTCTCCTCTCCAAGCTCGACTGCCAAGCTCCATTTTCCTCAATATTTATCTAGGTTTAGCGGTCCGTCATGCCCCATCCCCGTCTTCATCGCCGTCGATCACCCGCGCCGATCTCATCGCCGGCACCACCGTCGTGAGCCTCGTGTTCTTATCTTCTTTCTGAAAGGAAAAATATTCTTACTTGTATGTTTAGATAGATACTTGTATTATTTTCTTACTTTTATTGTTGCATCTTATATAGTGCGATTGTTTTGGTTTCCGCCCCCATCGGCCCTCGTCCTGTCTATGATTCGGATGTGGTATATATTATCTTTTCATAACTATTGGTTCATTTATTGTTTATAAAAATTATGCCGACCAACGTGACATAGATTTTATTTATCTAGGAGGTTGTTGAACCGGAAATTCCAACCGACCCTATTGTCGAGAGGTTAAATTTAGTTGAAGAAGAAAACAATTTCTTGAAGGAAAAATAAAAAACTTGAGGAGGAGAAGATGATATTGGAGTTGCATGTTGCGGATGTCGCCGATGATCACAAGATCAAGATGGATGCAATGCGCTTGAAGATTAGAAAGATTAGAAAATATGCCATTCATACCGAGGCTTGGTATCATTATGCCGTCGGATCAGTTATTACCTTGGTTGCGATTATGATCGCATTTGTTTCGCATTGAAATGTTTTACATTGTTTCAATGTATGGTTTAATTAATTTAGATGCTCTGCAGAGCTTTATGTTGTTAGATGAGAACTATGTATGTACTTTGGTTTTATGTAATGATGAACTTCTATTAATTTGGTCACTTAATTATCTATTCATGATGTTCTGTAATGATTTTGACACTTAATTATATATAATGCACGTAGATGAACCGACAATGGATGTACGGTGACAGACACACCTCCGAGTACACTAAGGGCGTGCATGATTTTCTCGAAGTGGCTCAGGCAAACAAGCAGAATGGTTTTATGTGTTGTCCATGCCCTATATGTGGGAATACGAAGTCTTACTCTGACTGGAAAATCCTTCACACCCAACTACTTTACCAGGGTTTCATGCCACACTATAATGTTTGGACGAGGCACGGAGAAATAGGGGTTATGATGGAAGACGGCGAAGAAGAAGAGTACGATGACAACTATGTGCCCCCTGAATACGGTGATGCTACTGAACATCAAGAGGAAACAGACGATGTGCACGATGGTGCTGCAACGGGGCGAAGCTGCTGAAGATCAAGAGGAACCAGACGATGTGCCCGATGATGATGATCTCCGCCGGGTCATTGTCGATGCAAGGACACAATGCAAAAGTCAAAAGGAGAAGCTGAAGTTCAATCGCATGTTAGAGGATCACAAAAAAGGGTTGTACCCCAATTGCGAAGATGGCAACACAAAGCTCGCTACCGTACTGGAATTGCTGCAGTGGAAGGAAGAGAATGCTGTGCCTGATAAAGGATTTGAGAAGCTACTGAAAATAATGAAGAAGAAGCTTCCAAAGGATAACGAATTGCCCGACAGTACATACGCAGCAAAGAAGGTCGTATGCCCTCAAGGATTGGAGGTGGAGAAGATACATGCATGCCCTAATGACTACATCCTCTACCGCGGTGCACACAAGGATCTGAACGCATGCCCGGTATGCGGTGCATTGCGGTATAAGATAAGACGAGATGACCCTGGTGATGTTGATGGCGAGCCTCCGGGAAGAGGGTTCTGCGAAGGTGATGTGGTATGCTCCTATAATACCACGTTGAAGCGTCTGTTCGTAAACGGAGAGCATGCCAAGTTGATGCGATGGCACAGTGAGGACCGTAAGAAAGACGGGAAGTTGAGAGAACCCGCTGACGGGTCGCAGTGGAGAAAAATCGAGAGAAAGTACTGGGATGAGTTTGCAAAGGACCCAAGGAACGCATGGTTTGCTTTAAGCGCGGATGGCATTAATCCTTTCGGGGAGCAGAGCAGCAATCACAGCACCTGGCCCGTGACTCTATGTATGTATAACCTTCCTCCTTGGATGTGCATGAAGCCGAAGTTCATTATGATGCCAGTTCTCATCCAAGGCCCTAAGCAACCCGGCAACGACATTGATGTGTACCTAAGGCCATTAGTTGAAGAACTTTTACAGCTGTGGAATGGAAAGGGTGTACGTACGTGGGATGAGCACAAAAAGGAGGAATTTCACCTAAAGGCGTTGCTATTCGTGACCATCAACGATTGGCCCGCTCTTAGTAACCTTTCAGGACAGACAAACAAGGGATACCACGCATGCACGCACTGTTTACTTGACACCGATAGTATATACCGGGAAGCTGCAGGAAGAATGTGTACACAGGCCATCGTCGATTTCTTCCGACCAACCATCAATGTCGAAAGAAAGGCAAGCATTTCAAAGGCGAGGCAGATCACCGGAAGAAGCCCGCCATGCGCATCGGTGATCACGTACTTGCTATGGTCAATGATTTACACGTAATATTTGGAAAGGGTCGGCGGACTAGCTGTTCGAATGACGCCGACAATCACGCACCCATGTGGAAGAAGAAATCTATATTTTGGGACCTACCCTCTGGAAAGACCTAGAGGTCCGCTCTTGATCGACGTGATGCACGTGACAAAGAACCTTTGCGTGAACCTGCTAGGCTTCTTGGGCGTGTATGGGAAGACAAAAGATACACCGAGGCACGGAGGACCTGCAACGCTTGTAACTAAAAAGAGGGCATGCCTTGAAGCAAAGTATGAAGGTCCTGCCAGCTACGCTCTTATGAAAGAAGAGAAATAAATCTTCTTTGAATGCCTGCTCGATATGAAGGTCCCGACTGGCTTCTCGTCGAATATAAAGGGAATAATAAATATGCGGAGAAAAGTTCCGAACCTAAAGTCTCATGACTGCCACGTGATTATGACGCAATCTGCTTGAGGTTGCATTGAGGGGCTTCTACCGAAAGCGTCCGATTAGCCATTGTGAAGCTATGTGCATTCCTCAATGCAATATCTCGAAGGTGATCGATCCAGAAATCGTACCAATGCTAAGGAGTGATCTGGCGCAATGTCTTGTCGGTTTTGAGCTGGTGTTCCCACCATCCTTCTTCAATATCATGACGCACGTCCTAGTTCATCTAGTCGGCGAGATTGTCATTCGGGGCCCGTATTTCTACACAATATGTACCCCTTTGAGGGTTCATGGAGTCCTAAAGAAATATGTTCAGAAACGCGCTAGGCCGAAGGAAGCATCTCCATGGGCCATTAAACAGAGGATGTCATCGGGTTTTGTGTTGACTTCATTCCTGGCCTTAAGAAGATAGGTCTCCCTAAATCGCGGTATGAGGGGAGACTGACTAGAAAAGGCACGCTTGGAAGGGACTCAATAATATGCAGGGACGGATATTCTTGGTCTCAATCACACTACACAGTTCTACAGAACTCTACCTTGGTGACCCCGTATGTCGATGAACACAAGAACAGTCTGCGCTCCAAACACCCGGAGTAGTGCGACGACTAGATTACATGTGAACACATCAGGACTTTCAGCAGTTGGTTGGAAACACGTCTCAGAGGTGACAACACTGTTTGTGATGAGTTGTACTTGTTGTCCAGGGGACCATCTTCGACTGTAACGATTGACCAAGATCAAAAGAGCACCAACCAAAACAGCGTTGTCCGCTTTGATGCAGCAACCGACAGGGGAAATGACACATATTATGGTTACATAGTATACATATGGGAACTTGACTACGGAGTTGATTTTAAGGTCCCTTTGCTTAAGTGCAAGTGGGTCAATCTATCAGGAGGCGGGGTACAGGTAGACCCACAGTACGGAATGACAACAGTGGATCTAAAAAATCTTGGGTACACTGACGAACCGTTCGACCTAGCCAATGATGTGGCACAGGTTATCTATGTGAAGGACATGTCTACCAGACCGAGGAAAAGAAAAGATAAGGAAGCGAATACATCATACGATGAGACAAAGCGCCACATAGTTCTTTCAGGAAAAAGGGACATCCTGGGAGTGGAGGGCAAGACAGACATGTCTGAAGAGTATGAAAAGTTTCATGAAATTCCTCCCTTCAAAGTCAAGGCTGACCCAAGCATCCTGATAAACGATGAAGATTATCCATGGTTACGGCGCAATAAGCAAATGACACAAGCGAATAAAAAATGAAGACTTTCTCACGCAACTATTATGATGATACCATGCCAACTTTGTAACAGACGAGTATGATACCATTGTCCGTTTTGTACATGCACATGCTATGCCAACTTTTTCAGAGCAACAATAAGTATTTTGTTGTAAGTAGAAACAAAATAAAATAAATAAAGCAATAAAGAAAAAAAAAGTGTTTTCAAATTTGAAAACTAATGGCACTAACCGAAAGTTTATATTTTTTCTAAAACTAAAAGCAAAAAGAATTAAAAATAAAGCAAAAACCAAAAGAAAATAAATAATGCAGAAAACAAAACAAAAAACAGGAAAAAATAAAATAGCAACAATAAGTATTTTGTTGTAAGTAGAAACAAAATAAAATAAATAAAGCAACAAAGAAAAAAAAAAAGTGTTTTCAAATTTGAAAACTAATGGCACTAACAGAAAGTATATATTTTTCTAAAACTAAAAGAAAAAAGAATTTAAAAATAAAGCAAAAACCAAAAGAAAATAAATAATGCAGAAAAC
Organism: Aegilops longissima; assembly: GCA_021605205.1. Taxonomy (NCBI): domain Eukaryota; kingdom Viridiplantae; phylum Streptophyta; class Magnoliopsida; order Poales; family Poaceae; genus Aegilops; species Aegilops longissima. The sequence continues at coordinate 28,544,238 of CM038682.1, forward strand.
AAAACAAAAAACTGGAAAAAATAAAAATAGCAACAATAAGTATTTTATTGTAAGTAGAAACAATATAAAATAAATAAAGCAACAAAGAAAACAAAAAAAGTGTTTTCAAATTTGAAAACTAATGGCACTAACAGAAAGTTTATAATTTTCTAAAACTAAAAGCAAAAGGAATTAAAAAATAAAGCAAAAAATCAAAAGAAAAATAAACCAAAACCAAAATAAACTAAATAAAGAAACAAATAAAAAAACAAAAAAAGTGCCACCTACTGGGCCCCCACGGCCTGAATACGACTAGAAACCCTACCATGGGTTAGGATTCAGGCCCGCGGGAGGCCCAGTAGGACCACAGGCACATATTGCACGTTTAGGCCCGAAAGCCTGCTTTAGAGAGGAGCTCGAGAGGGAAGGCGCACCGCACCTTATAAACTGGTGCGGCTCCCTCTCAACTAGCAAGGTGGGACTAAACATTTTGAGGCAGCACAAGGCCTTTGGTCCCGGGGTGCATTAGTCGGTTCGTGGCCCCAACGGGACTAATGCATTCTTTAGTCCCGATTGGTGCCACCAACCGACTAAAAAGTGCATTAGTCCCGGTTGGTGCCTGAACCGACTAATCTCTGCTATATATACATCACTTAGGAAAATTTGACGAACACATCGCTTGATTGCGCCCGCCCGCCGACGACGCCGAGCTCATCGACGCCGCCAGCTGCCCAGATCGACGCCGTCCGCTGCCCCCCGCCGCCGCCGCCCGCCGTCCGTCCGTCGCCGCCCGCTTCGACGCCGTCGCGCGCCCGTCGTCGCCCGCGCCGCGTCGCCGCCAGCGCTGCCCCGACACCGCCGCCGCCCGCCGACGCTGTCGTCATCGTCCGCGCCCGTCGTCGCCCGCCGCCGCTTCCCAGGCCGCCCGTCGCGCTTGCCCCACGACCAGCGCCCCCACCGTCGCCGTCATCGCTGCCACGCCCTGCCCTGACCCTCCGTGGTCATCGTCGGCGCCCTCGCCGCCCTGCCGTCGCCCTCGCCAGCCGCCCCCGTTGTGAGCCGCCGCCGTCGAGGCTCATGTTCATCAGTGCTTGCATTTTTTGTGCATTGCATTTTTTTTATATATATATTTTTGTTCATTGCATTTTTTCAGATATATAATGTATATATGTATGTGGTAGCTATATGATGAATGGATGTGGCTATGTATGTATGAATATAATGTTCATAGCATTTTTTTGTTTATATATATTTTTTCATATATGTATTAATTTTTTATTTAGGTTGTTAGTAGATATCGATTTTAGGTTAGTGCATTTTAATTAGGTTAGTGTAGAGGATAAAGTAAAATAAGGAAAAGGAAGAAGGAAGAAGAAGAAGAAAAAGAAGGAGAGGAAAAAGGAAAATAAGTAGAGAAAGAAGGAGAAGAAGAAGGAGAAGACGAGGAGAGGAAGAAGAGGAAGAAGAAGGAAAAAAGAGGAGAAGAAGAAGGAATAGAGGAGCTTCTTCTCCTTTTTTTCTCCTCTTTTTTTCGAGGGTGTCGAGGATCACCGAGGGGTCGAGGGTCGGGAACTAGGGTAGAGGGTCGAGGGTCGTTAAGGGGTCAAGGGTCGAGGGTTTCAGGTTCGAGGGTTCTATAGGGTCGAGGGATCGAGGGTCGAGGGTTCCAGGGTCGCCGAGGGTTCGAAGGGTCGAGGATCGCCGAGGGGTCGAGAGAGGTTTCCTAGTGTCAAAGTATTGAAGAAATCCATGGCTTCATCATTAGCCGGAAGTAACCAGAGCATGATGGTACGAAGTCCTCCAAAGTTATTCGGAATGGAGTCCGGATAGGATAATTTGCCTTTTATGCAATTTCAGCAAAGGCCTTCCAAATAACGATATTCGGAAGGTTCTTGCTGAACTTTGTACCAAAAAGCGAATTATCGTATCTGGGACTCCGTTCCAAAATAACTTTGGAGAGCTTCGTACCATCATGCACCTATTACTTTCGCCTAATGATGAAGACATGGTTTTGTTGAATCCTTTGATACTAGGCACCCCTCGGCGATCCTCGACCCCTTGACCCTGAGAGGAAGAAGATGATAAAAAAAGAAGAGGAAGAAGAAGAAGAAGAGGAGAAGAAAGAATAGAGGAGTTCTTCTCGTCTATTCTTTCTTCTCCTCTTTTTTTTCTTCTTCTTCCTCTTTTTTTTATCGGGAACGAGGGTCGTCGAGGGTCGCCGAGCGGTAGAGGAAACCCTAATTAAATAGCAAGTATCGTCGGTGTGAGCATGTGGCGTCGGTGTGGGACACTACATCCACGTCCCACAAGTGGCAGGCGTCGATGCCCACGTCACTTGTGGGACATAGATGTAGTGTCGTCGTTGTTGTTGTCGATATACCCCCTCCCGATAGCTTTAACACGTGGGGGGGGGGGGGGGTGTTGATATTACCCCCTCCTTGAAGCGTTGTCGAGGCCACCCCCTAACCCTTGAAGCGTTGTCGAGGCCACCCGAAACCCTAGAGAAGCAGCGTCGAGGCCACTAATTAATATGATTCCTTATTGTGATTAGCTAGCTAGTTCTACGTTTGCCACTAATATATCCATATCTGTCTTGTTTGAATAATAGTTGCCATGTTGTAAATATTTGTAGAAACTATGGACACCCCGCCCCGAGACGAAGCACAAGAAGCGTTGTTGAGGGACATAATCGCAGAAGGAAGTGATGCCGTCAACTCGTTGATGTTTCTCAACGACACCGATGGTCTGGAAGGAGAGGGTGAAGAAGCAGCTGGCTCTGATTATGATGGCTTTGATGACCCAATGCCGGTGGAAGAAGGAGAGGGTGAAGAAGTAGACCGTGAGGACTGCTCCGGTGATCACCGAACTGAGTCCGGCCAGGTATATATATTAGTTAAGCCTGTGCTAACTAGCTAATTGATGCATTCATTGTTTTGATATGTACACATATTAATTAGCTCTCGTCTTTCTTCCTTTTTCTAGCCCTCCGGATCGAGCACAACTTCGGTAAGGAGACGAGGCCCGAAGAAAAAGTTGAGCTTGGATGAAAGGTTTGAGATCATAGAAATCGCGCACGACGGCCAACTGATTGAACCCATCTGGACAAAGAAGGCATTTGTTGCTCAGTGCGGGGTTCTAGTTAGGGACAAGATCCCGATCAGCATCCAGCAATGGTATAAGCCTAAGAACGAAGACCCTGAGGTGTCTTATGTCAATGATCTGCAAAAAAATGATCTTTGGACTGAGCTGAAGTCAAATTTCACCCTACCGCAAGAGGATGATCCGGAGAAGCCAGTTATAGAGCCATTAATCAAGTCTTTTGCTCTTAAGAAGATGGCAGACCTATTCAGGAATTGGAAGAAAGACCTGAATAAGTTTGTCGATAAAAAAGAGACACCAGAATTCCAGGGCAAATATGAGAAGACCAGAGATGACTGGCCTGCATTTGTGGCCCACAGGACATCGGAAAAGAGTAAAAAAGATGTCGGCGACAAACAAGCAAAATGCTGCGAAGAAGAAGCTTCACCATCGCACGGGGTCAGGTGGCTACCTCATAGCCCGGCATAAGTGGGCCAAGGCTGAGAATGGTCTGCTTGATAAAGGGATCGAACCAGAGACAATGAACTGGCCAGACCGTTGCCGGACTTGGTTCTTAGGGGCTGGCGGAACCTTGGACCCTGTATCAGGGAAGTGCATTTGGACGGACGATCAATTGGACATACCAGTCAAGAGTCTAAAGCAATATATCGAAGCAGCGCAACAAGGGAAGTTCGTTCCAGACAGGGAGAAGGACGAGCTCACAATGGCCCTCGGGAATCCTGAGCACCCTGGACGGACACGAGGCACGCCAGGCTCCGTTTCATGGAAGGCTGGATTTCCGGACGCAGGGGGTTACAAAACCCATGAGAGGAGGAAGAAACTGGAGCAGAGCCAAATGCAGGCGCTGCACGAAAGGGTAATGGGGCTAGAGCGATGAGAAGAAGAACGGATCAATCGACCTGCCGAAGCTTCCCCCGAAGCTACCCCGCCATCTCAGCGGAGAAGCAGCGTGGCTTCCACAGAGCTGCTTCAGCCGGAGCATGCCTTGACGGCTCCTGCCAGCTATCCCGTGGATGCTATCACGGAGTCTCAAAATTGCCACCTTATGGCGCAATGGAGCAATTTGAAGGTCAAGGCGGCTGTTGGCTCTGTTTATCCTACTAAACCCGACTCAACTTTTCACTGCCGGTTGATTCCAGAAGGATATGCTAAGGTGATGGTGGATGAAATAACGGAGGGATTTGAGGACCTCCGGCTTGACAACCCTACCGGTGAAGGGGAGTATCGGCTGGGTTCTGCTCTGAAGACTCCATGCCTATGGCGGAAGGATCTCATCAACCTTCCGAACTGGACGCCTCCGCCTCCTCCTCCTCCTCCGGCGAGTCAGGGCACTCCGCCTCCTCCACCACCTCCTCCTCCGGCGAGTGATGATCAGGGCACTCGGCCGGCTCCTTCTCCGGCGCGTGGCGGCACTCCGCCTCCTTCACCGCCTGCACCGGCGCGCCCGAGCAGCCAGCCTCCTCCTTCTCCGCCTTGTCAGCAAGGGCGGAAGAGACCCGCCGCCGCTCCGGCTGCTCCGGCGCAATGTAGTCCTTCTCCTCCGCCTCGTAAGCAAGGAAAGAAGACATCCGCTCCGTCTACTCTGCCGGCGTCTAGCAGTACAGCCAAAGGCGGGAGGAGATCTGATTCGGTCCTTCTCTCAAGAATCCGGAGAAGTTACCGTCGAGAGGACCGAGGAGGAAAACGCGAAGATCGCGCAACCAAGTGCATGACTGGTTTGAAGGGTTGAAAGCAAAGAGACATCCACCTCCGGAGGAGAAGGTAGATCCGTGAAAGTGCAGCGACTGGCTGCCCCGACAAAACCACCCAAGTCTCCGCCGAAAGGCAACTATGAGCGCATTATTGGAAAGGCATTTGCCGAAGCGGAGAGGTCGGGAAGTACTAAAAGTTATCAAAGAATGAAAGAACGACGAGCTGGGAAACAAATTGCCCAGCTCGGCGAACAAGCGAAGCAATCGTGCCCCCCGCTCAAGGTGCCTGCTAGCGACATCGTCGATCCGAGGATGGTGCCCGGTTATGGCAATCCTGAAGATTATCTGCCCGAAGATGTACATTATGATTTCTTGGAGGTGCAGATACAAAGATACGAGTATGGGAAGCCTCTCGTCAAAGATGAAAGCTCTCTATCAACGATGATGTGAAGATTGCATGATTGGTACATGAAAACCAGCAGAGAGTCTAAGGGGAGGAGTACTTTGTATGTGAGAGTTAAAAAGGAGCATGACCTCGTTGGAATTGAACTGTTGACTATTCCATTTGAGGAGTTCTATCAGTTTTTCAATCAATTGGCCCTCGATAAAGCAACGGTCACCTGCTACTGTCTGTAAGTAGTACTACTTCTGTCATTAAGTCTCTCTATATAACTCAGCTCTTTCATTGCATGTATTTATAATTATCCTCACTATATTATGCAGATTGAAGATCGCCGAATTGAAGAAAAGACAAGTGGGTTCCATTGGGTTCATTAACACATATCTCATAGATGCAACTGAGGTTGAATTTCATGCCGAAAATACTGAGGCCAACTTGCTACAATCATTGGTAATAAATGAACACAAGGATATAATACTCTTTCCTTACAACTTCAAGTGAGTGTTACTGTCTTGTGGCATATTCGGTTTCCCTTATTAGTCCAGGTTATAGTAATGTAATATTGATGAGTTATGCATGCGTGCGCAGGTACCACTATATTCTCCTAGAGATTAAGCTTGAGCAGGGAGTAGTAACTGTATTAGACTCCAAACGAAAAGATCCCAAGGAGTATGCGGACATGACTGAAATGCTCGAGAAGTAAGTTAAATCGATCATTATCCACCATATCAGCAACTTTGTTCATTTCTGATATCAAGTAATTGTTTTCTTTGTATGGCAGGGTTTGGAGAAAATTCATCAAAAAGCTCCGGGACTGCCGAAGAAGCTGCAATTTAGACACCCGAAAGTAAGTACTAAAGTAGCATATTCCACGCATCTCCTAGTGATTCAAGCGCTAGTTTCATCAATACCATTTAACATGCTTGCTAATTATCAGTTTGATTGACCACTATTTCTTGTAAAGTGGTGGTGGCAGGAACAAGGGAATGATTTCTACGGATACTACATTTGCGAGTCCATCCGCCACACGACCTGTGAGCGGGGCTAATCTGACAAACAATATGAAGTGCGTAAATAACAATATTCACAATTTTATTTTATTACCATCATTTGTGTTGAGTTTCATTCATTCATATATATATGTATTGACCCCCTTCTTAAAATTAGATGTTTCGGATGCGGGATGAACTACTAGCACCAGATCGCCTGCGAGCAATTCAAGAGGAATTGGCGGCATTCTTTCTTGACCACGTGATCGCTGATAACGGAGAATACTATGTGGACCACGCGTCCGTATGTTAGGAGATTATTTTTGTAAAAGATAATTACTGTATATATGTAGCCGGTAGTGTCGGATAGATATACGAGAACTTGTTGTTCGACCAATCTCTCGGAGAAGGAGAGGTGGTCGATATCACTTCCCTCTGTATGCATATATGTTCGTGACGATCTTCTGTTTCCTTCGTTTGCTTACTAGCTAGCTAGCGTGTCTAGCTAGTCCTCTCTATACGTATGTATAGTACGTAGCGTCGACCAAGCACGGACAAAAGAGAGGACACTTCTCTCTATTAATTAGCTAGCTAACACAATATATGAAACACGTAAATTAACCCCCAAAACCCCAAACCCCCCTTTCAAAAAAAACAAAACCCCAGCCACGAAATGTGGACGCTGGATGCCTATTGGTCGCGGTTGGTGCTACCAACGGGACCAAAGGCCTCCTGCCTGGGCTCAGCGCACAAGCCACGTGGAGGCCCATCGGTCCCGGTTCGGATTGAACCGGGACTAAAGGGCAGGTATTAATGCCGACCCTTTAGTCGGTTCATGAACCGGGACTAAAGGCCCTCACCAACCGGGTCAATAGGCCCCTTTTCTACTAGTGTAAGTATCACCACTAAGAAAGCTCGACTTGTCATTAAGATGTTTTCCGACAAGTTCAAGGAGTTGACAATGATGAGACTTTCTCATTCGTAGCGATGCTAAGAGTCTGTTGAAATTATATTAGCAGTTCCTGCATTATTTATGAAATCTTGCAGATAGGATGTCAAAACATTGTTTCCTCAACGATTTTCTTGAGGAAAGGTTGTATGTGATACAACCAGAAGGTTTTGTAAATCCTAAAAGATGCTAACAAGTATGCAAAGCTCCAACAATCCTTCTAAGGACTGGAGTAAGCATATCGGAGTTGGAATATATGCTTTGATGAGATGATCAAAGATTTTCAGTTTATACAAAGTTTATTGGAAACTTGTATTTCCAAAGAAGTGAGTGGGAGCACTATAGCATTTCTGATGAGTATATGTTGTTGACATATTGTTGATCGGAAATGATGTAGAATTTCTGAAAAGCATATAGGATTATTTGAAAAGTGTTTTTCAATGGAAAACCTGGATTAAGATACTTGAACATTGAGCATCAAGATCTATAAGGATAGATCAAAAATCGCTTGATAGTACTTTCAAATGAATACGCACCGTGACAAGATTTTGAAGAGTTCAAAATAGATCGGCAAAGAAGGAGTTCTTGGCTGTGTTATAAGGTGTGAATATTGAGTAAGACTCAAGACCTGACCATGGCTGAAGAGAGAGAAAGGACGAAGGTCGTCCCCTATGCTTTAGACGTAGGCTCTACAGTATGTTGTGCTGTGTACTGCACCTGAAGTGTGCCTTTCCATGAGTCAGTCAAGGGGTACAAGAGTGATCCAAAAATGAATCACAGGACAGCGGTCAAAGTTATCCTTAGTGACTAGTGAACTAAGGAATTTTTCTCGATTATGGAGGTGGTAAAATAGTTCATTGTAAAGGGTTACGTCGATGCAAACTTTGACACTAATCTGGATGACTCTGAATAGTAAACCGGATTCATATAGTAGAACAGTTATTTGGAATAGTTCCAAATAGTGCGTGGTAGCTGCATCTACCAGATGACGTAGAGATTTGTAAAGCACACATGGATCTGAAAGGTTCAGACCCATTGACTAATAACCTCTCTCACAAGCGAGATATGATCAAACCCCATGGGTGTTGGATTCATTACGATCACATAGTGATGTGAACTAGATTATTGACTCTAGTGCAAATGGGAGATTGTTGGAAACATGCCCTAGAGGCAATAATAAAATGGTTATTATTATATTTCCTTGTTCATGATAATTGTCTATTGTTGATGCTATAATTGTATTAACTGGAAACCGTAATACAAGTGTGAATACATAGACCACAACATGTCCCTAGTGAGCCTCTAGTTGACTAGCTCGTTGATCAATAGATGGTTATGGTTTCCTGACCATGGACATTGGATGTCATTGATAACGGGATCACATCATTAGGAGAATGATGTGATGGACAAGACCCAATCCTAAGCATAATACAAGATCGTGTAGTTCGTTTGCTAAAAGCTTTTCTAATGTCAAGTATAATTTCCTTAGACCATGAGATTGTGCAACTCCCGGATACGTAGGAATGCTTTGGGTGTGCCAAACGTCAGAACGTAATTGGGTGGCTATAAAGGTGCACTACGGGTATCTCCGAAAGTGTCTGTTGGGTTGGCACGAATCGAGACTGGGATTTGTCACTCCGTGTGACGGAGAGGTATCTCTGGGCCCACTCGGTAATGCATCATCATAATGAGCTCAATGTGACTAAGTAGTTAGTCATGGGATCATGCATTACGGAACGAGTAAAGTGACTTGCCGCTAACGAGATTGAACGAGGTATTGGGATACCGACGATCGAATCTCGGGCAAAGTAACGTACCGATTGACAAAGGGAATTGTATACGGATTGCTTGAATCCTTGACATCGTGGTTCATCCGATGAGATCATCGTGGAACATGTGGGAGCCAACATGGGTATCCAGATCCCGCTGTTGGTTATTGGCCAGAGAGCTGTCTCAGTCATATCTGCATGATTCCTGAACCCGTAGGGTCTACACACTTAAGGTTCGGTGACGCTAGAGTTGTTATGGGAATTAGTGTGCAGTTACCGAATGTCGTTCGGAGTCCCGGATGAGATCCCGGACGTCACGAGGAGTTCCGGAATGGGCCGGAGGTAAAGTTTTATATATGGGAAGTCCTATTTTGGCCACCGGAAAATGTTTGGGATTTTTCGGTATTGTACCGGGAAGGTTCTAGAAGGTTCTGGAGTGGGGCCCACCTGCATGGGGAACCCACATGAACGTGGGTAGTGGGGGCAAGGCCCCACACCCCTGGTCAAGGCGCACCAAGATCCCCCCTTAGAAGGAATAAGATCATATCCCAAAGGGATAAGATCAAGATCCCTAAAAAAGGGGGATAACAATCGGTGGGGAAGGAAATGATGGGATTCCTTTCCTCCCACCTTTGCCAACGCCCCAATGGACTTGGAGGGCAAGAAACCAGCCCCCTCCACCCCTATATATAGTGGGGAGGCGCATGGGAGCTTAACCCTTCCCCTGGCGCAGCCCTCTCCCTCCCCAACACCTCCTCCATAGTAGCAGTGCTTGGCGAAGCTCTGCCGAAGAACTGCAAGCTCCACCACCACGCCGTCGTGCAGCCGGAGCTCTCCCTCAACTTCTCCTCTCCCCTTGCTGGATCAAGAAGGAGGAGACGTCCCCGGGTTGTACGTGTGTTGAACGCGGAGGCACCGTTGTTCGGTGCTTAGATCGGATTCGGCTGCGATCTGAATCGCTTAGTGAACGACTCCACCGACCGCGTTCTTGCAACGCTTCTGCATCGCGATCTTCAAGGGTATGAAGATGCACTCCCCTCTCTCTCGTTGCTAGTATCTCCATAGATTGATCTTGGTGATGCGTAGAAAATTTTGAATTTCTGCTACGTTCCCCAACACTTACGCCCTCACAAAATTTCATAATTTTTCAATGTTTATAAAGTGAGATACAAAGATCAGTGCACGGTAGCACCAAATTCACCGTTGCACCAGATACGTTCCCGGTACATGCAGGGTGCAGCTAGCTCGTATGCGCACTTGTGCATAACACAAATTCGTTTCATGAGTTCGGTCAGGATAAAATCACTGAAACAAGTGAAAAAAAAGTGACTGACGAATAGTAAAAGCATTACTAGTGCGCCTAGATGGTCTTAATTTGGATCTCTTGTTGACAAAAAAATGGATCATCGACCAATTTGTTTCTAAAACCTAGGATATCGGGCCAATTTGTTTTGGGACATTTTAGATTGCTTACCACATGTGTCACATGGTAGGATGTCCGGCCAATTAGTTGGCAGTATTTTCCCAACTACCTGCCTTCTTTTTGGCTATCTTATAAGGGCATGGTCAATGTATAGTCCCAGGGTGATGCTCCGTATGCTATGTAGGATCGGATGTCAGGAAAAGTAAATTCAGATAGGGAAGCGTGATCCTCTGCAGGACGGGTGTTTGAGCAGAAAAAATGTGGCCGGTGTAAAAAGTTAAAAAGTTAAAATGAAGAGTAGAGATGCATGTGTACTAAAGTCTCTGTTATCTATTCGTTGATGAGGCCCACTAGTAGTCGCTTGCGGTGGGGAGAAAAAATCAATATAGTTGCCTTAACCTACTTTTTCTCATGAGGCATATGTATCCATATGCCACCATAGTTTATGACCTAATTGTCTGTCATTAACGACGTTGTGAACAGTGACTGCTTTTTTCCCCTTGTGGACTAGCTTTTCCTGCAGGTGGACCAAAAGGCTAGCAATATACTTCCTCCGTTCCAAAATATAAGTTTTTTTAAACATTTCAAATGAACTACAATATACGGATGTATGTAGACATATTTTTTAGTGTAGATTCACTCATTTTACTCCGTATGTAGTCATTTGTTCGAATCTCTAGAAAGACTTATATTTAGGAACGGAGGAAGTATATGGGATCGTATTCCAACTTGTTTTACACCTTTCCTTTCACTTACTACAATGGGGATCGTATATGTCTCTTTTCTCTATTGCGTGCCTTGCGACCTGAGAGGAGCATCGGATCGTGGTCACCACAGTTTCTAATTCCTACACACGTAGCTTTACGGCTCGGCCGGTACAAGAGGACTAAACACCTTGTACTCTTTGCTAAGTAGTGATCATTGTCAAGCATTTTTGGTGGTGAAATCAATAGGTACTGAGATAGGGGGTTAAAATGTTCGAGATGATAGCAAGAGAAGTCCAAGGCAGTGCACGGCTGGAGGGTGACGGTGAGTCCAATCATGGCGAGATGACTTTGTTGTTTGCCTACTGTCACTATCTATTATGCTCTCCTGTGGAGATTCTTCTCCTAGTAGCTTTTGGTTCTAACATTAGTGGAGACTGGGTCATGCAATAATCCCTATAGCACAAGCAATTGAACTATCGCCCTGCGATCGTGTGCGATAGGGGGTGCATTGCGCATGCTAGGGGATAACCATGTGTGATAGGTATCGCACACGATACGCCCGGAAGTAAACATGTGTGATGGGGAGGCCTATCGCAAACGATCAGCCGGAACAACACACGTGATGCCTGTAACACTCACATTTTGTAGGACAGAAACCATTGTGTTTAGACGGTGTATCACACACGATTGAAATGCAAAATCGTATGGGATGCGTTCATTCATCGCACACGATTTTGAGGATAAAAACATTTGTTTTCGGACCCCGTATGACACACGATTGAAGACACACATTATGTGGATGAGGTCATTCAGCACACATGATGCAATGCGGGGAGTGTGTGGGTTACTCCACCCATCGCACGCGTTGTCTACAACAAAATAGTGTGTGGTGGTTCGTCCGCACCGCATGCTTACTTTGGGGAATCATGTGTGTTGTAGGTGGTCATTGCCAACACACCTTTGTACGGAACCATGTGCAACACAATGTAATGCTAGCGAGGGTAATATATTCGTCGGTCCAGTCAACGCGGTCCGAGGGGTCAGTTTGGCTGGTACGTTGGGGTTGCGGCCCTAGAAGTTTGGCGCAGCACCGATGGTTGTTTCATGTAGCAATAGCTACAAAATGCGTGATATGTGTGGCACCGCGGCTCGAGTGTGGGTGGGGGATGCGGCGGCTCCGAAGCTGGGTGTGTGCGTTTGTTTCGATTGTGGCCTAGGGTTGTGTGGTTGACGAGGCATTGTTGCTTGTGCAGTTTTTGACCTGGTTTTCCTTATAAAGTTGGCTACTTTGTAGGTTTTTGATCTGGTTTCCCTTGGAAACTGGATCAATTCTATTCTTGATGCAATGCAAGAGTTCTTGGCTCTATGAGGAGGTTCTGCCAGATAATTGTTCTATGATTGGCAGGACTAAGAGATGTTTTTATTCCATATTCCGACTATTCGGATTACAAGAGGAAATTTTGCAATTTAATTAGGGTGGAAATGCCATTGTCGACGGGTCCAAATCTCATCTTTGAGACCGACATCGATCACTGGATGATTTATTTCCTATCAATAGATAACAAGTTCTACAACTAGTAACAAACATCCGAAAAAATCACTATGGTGCGTTTTTGATATATACACGATACGATTCACATCGATCAATAGATAAAGTTCTATAAGCCGTTTGATCGTAATCTTCCGTCTACTGTGCGTCCGCTCTCCTTTTTGCACAAAAACGCCCGCAGCCAGCTAATTCGCCCTGTGAATTTTGCAATCACCCCCTCCTCCCAAGCCGAGGTCATCTCTCCCAAAATCTCTTCATCCCTCCAATCCCCAATCCCACCGGCGGCCATCACGGAGTGCCACGACGGGGACGGCAACCTGCGACGACCGTGTGGATGGCCATCACATTCACTACATCAACCATGGACGGCAGCCTTAGACTGAGCACGCAATGAAGCGTGCAACGGTGATCTGCGTAGGCGGCGGCCGCATCCCGGCGGCGACCGCCGGTGATGAAGACAGCAGTATGCGACCATGACACTCCGACTCTGGCCACGAGCACCACGTCCCGATGACGGTGCCGACCACAACCACCACATCCCAACGACGGCCGCGACCACAACCACCATGTCCTGAGTCGGCGGCGACCACACCCCCCGTCGTTTATTAGATGACCAGTACTGCCACTACGTAGCTAGGAGTAGTTCTTTTTAGATAAACTCCTCTTGCCGATTCCAACAACAATTTATCTTGTTGGGATGTGGCAATCGAGCTTCAGAACTAGAGTAATGTGTGTTGCTGAATGTAAAATTCAGAAAAGGTGAATTTCAGTTCTTTGAATTTGTCTTTCAGAAAATTGAGAGAGGAAGCAACTGGGCAGAACATCTGCTGGTTGCCTGAGCTAGAAGTCACAGGATAAATGAATCTTGGCTAGGAATTGATCTTGTACTGGAAATCACAGTGTAAACGTGTTTGCATGATAGAATAAAAGCTCTTGTTTACTCTCAAGAAAATAGTGTTTTACTTTCTTTGGTGAATGCCATCGTTGAGGTTCATGTGTATTCACAAGCTGAATTGTTTCTTGCACAATTCATACCGCAATTTGGTTCACAAGTCTTGTATGCTGCGACCACATGCTTACACCCAGTACATCCTACTTCTACTACTAATCAGCTAACATCCCAATTAGGTGATGAGTGGTTGAACTGAACACTGCTTATACAACAGAATAAACGGATGAGCTCACAGTCTGGCTAAGTTTCTTGGACATGAATTTCTCCTGTGTGATAGCAGTTGCTCCTTGGTATAACAGAATGAAAGCACGTTCAAGTTTATGAGAACATAATTTATTATGGTGCTCCTGCTAGTTGGTACGCTCCATTTAACTTGCAACTGGTTAAAGAAAATAAGAAAAAGACAGTTTGACAAAAGACATATTCTCATTCATTACAAGAATTCAGTACATACAAGAATCAAAATTGAGCTTGCGAACTATTTCCCAATTCCCTAGCTGCACATGCATGAACATTATAAGTCGTCCGAAAGCGAGATGTTCATGTTCATGTTCTGTAGTGTTAGGATCCAGCTACTAGATTCTAGGAGTGAGCATTCAGACAGCTGCACAACAATCAGACAGAAGGTGCAAGATCTCATGCTCGAGATACTCCCAAAGCGACTTGTGAGCATCAGTAGAACACTCTATTATCACAGCTGCAGATCATTCGGACAGAAGGTGCAAGCGCCACTGACATTTGTGAGAAACCCAAGGAAAGATCCTTCCAGGAGCGCACAACAGAATTGTGTGATTCAAAAACCAGGCAAACTTCCATTGGTCTCTTGTGCAAGTATTGTTCAGTTGAGATCCCATGAGTAGCAGCACAAAAGCAGAGGAATCCGGACCAAATGTGTCACGAGCTTCAATAGTGCAAGTGAACCATCCTAATTCATGACCTGTTACTACCTCATCACTTGTTGTAAACATTTGTAGCTGTGGATAATATAATTGAGGACAGGAGTCAAAACCCATTTCCTAATAAGTAATCATCCTTGTGACTGACGGGTGGGGATACGGTCTGCACATTGCCTCCTTCTGCAATAATAATAGCAGGTCAAGAAGTGATGGCAACTGAAACCAAGCATTACATAGCTGCAGTAAAAGAACAAGAACATCCTGCAATTGCTCATACTGAAGATTCACATAACAAATGGACCAGAAAATGCTTGTGTTCAGAACTGGAAATTGCTTGCGGCAGATAGCAAGGATACCAATAGCGCAATAACAGATCACTATGGAGTTGACCTGAAGATTGTCCTCGCCCATATCAGGGAATTTTATGATGGGTTTGCTCACAACTACTATGCCAAGGCAATTAGGCAAAGCGCAGGGTTGCCTCTTGATTTATGGAGGAAAGACGATGAACATGTTGATCTCGATTGTTGTGGAAGCAGACTCCCTGGCAGCTCATAGTGATCGGTTGCAGCGTATCGTACGAGGAGGATTCGTTGGTAGATGCATTCCGTCGTGTCCCATGGCCGCCGGTGGGATGCACAGGTTGCAACGTGATTAGGGATTGGGAGAGAAACGATTGGGAGTAGTGAACTAGGAGGCCTGCCATCGGCTGAGGATTTTTTTAGAAAATTTACAGGGCGACTTAGCTGGCTGTGGGCGTTTTTGTGCAAAAAGGAGAGCGGACGCACATCAGACAGAAGATCTCGATCAAACGGCTGATGAAGAGCGGATGCAGGGATGCACAAATATGGCTGGATTCATAGGATACGACGCCTAATTTGTATTATACATTTGTTTGTAGTACAATATACTCCATACTTCCTTGAAAGGAAAATACTCCATACTTTTTTTACATACTATATACTCCCTACGTTCTAAAAATATTACTTTGAGCGCATACTATATACTCTATACTCTCTAAAATATGGCACCACATTCTTTTTAAACCCATTCTACGCTCTTTTTACATATATTCTGTGCCACTTTCTGGATATACTCTTTTTTTTGATGAACATACTACTCAATATTTAATTCAAAAAAAGTTATATGGTATTTTCAGAATTAAAAAATTATATACCCCAGTTTCAAAAGAAAATACACATATACTCCATACTATCATTTTGATATACTCCATAATACAGCTAAGAGCAGTATGTATACTTCCATACAAACTAGAATATTATGTACACTTACCAAGAAAAAGAGAGTAATATGTACACACCATAGAACAAAAAGAGTATACTACATACACAATACTACCTTTTGGGGTACTATTTTATACGCTAAGATATTTCACGCAAAGTTTGTCAATACATACTCCATACTCCAATAATTATATGTATGTTGGAAAACTCCATACTATAAGCATACATGAGTATACTCGAAGTGTTTAAAAGTATTATATTCTTTACTATATTGTGCAGAAAATCTAGAAAAGATAATGTTCCAACGTTACCTATTTAACGAAAACAACTCTGACTAGAAAATTTCCCTCCACCTGACAAGAATAATCAGCATCTCGTTTGCATCCTTATATCTCATAGACAAGTTGTTGTACGTAACCAAGATTTTCTGCACACTGTGGCCAATAATTTAGGAGGTAGTTGGACCAGTGCGTCATTAGCTGCCGGATTATTTTAATGTAAAAACTGAAGTTGGTGCCTATCAGATTACGTAGCACCCGTTAACCTACTTGTGGACCCGGTTGAGGGAGGGGGAGGACACGTGGAGCGCAGCTAGCTATGTGGTAACTACCAGTGCTTGTAGATAAAATTTGTCTTAGTGATTGCGTACATAAACTTGCAAAGATTTTATTGACGTGCAATCATGTGTTTATGTTTTTATAATATTTCTCCGTCTAGCCCAACATGATATTTTCACCCAGCCCAGCAAGTCCGCGGATTTCGAGAAAAATGCAAATGTGATTTAAACGGGCTACATAGATGCTACATCATTGTTTCACCCAGCCCATCAAATGGACTAAAAAACAAATGGACTGGCTGACTTGTGGGCCCACTAAGTTGACGACGACGGAGGGCTTTGTCAACATAGTCAATATGAACGATTCTAGCTCCAGTGACCGTACGATGTCCTTCCAACGGCCATAGTGCTTCTTCAACCTCTGATCTTCTTGCTCCAGCCGCCCAAAGCAGCACCGGTCATGCCGCGTGCTCCTGCCTCTCGTGGCCGACTGTGATGCCGCGGAGGCCTCACCTGTTGGGGAACGTAGCAGAAATTCAAAATTTTCCTACGTGTCACCAAGATCTATCTATGGAGAAACCAGCAACGAGGGGAAGGAGAGTGCATCTACATACCCTTGTAGATCGCTAAGCGGAAGCGTTCAAGAGAACGGGGTTGAAGGAGTCGTACTAAATCGTGATCTAAATCACCGGAGATCCTAGTGCGAGCGGACGGCACCTCCGCGTTCAACACACGTACAGCCCGGTGACGTCTCCCATGCCTTGATCCAGCAAGGAGAGAGGGAGAGGTTGAGGAAGACTCCATCCAGCAGCAGCACAACGACGTGGTGGTGGTGGAGGAGCGTGGCAATCCTGCAGGGCTTCGCCAAGCACCTGCGGGAGAAGAGGAGGTGTCACAGGAGGGAGGGAGGCGCCAGGGCTTCAGGTGTGGCTGCCCTCCCTCCCCTCCACTATATATAGGGCCAAGGGAGAGGGGGAAGGCGCAGCCTTGGCCCTTCCTCCAAGGAAGGGTGCGGCTAGGGAGGAGTCCATCCTCCCCAAGGCACCTAGGAGGTGCCTTCCCCTTTTAGGACTCTTCCTTTCCCTTATCTCTTGGCGCATGGGCCTCTTGGGGCTGGTGCCCTTGGCCCATATAGGCCAAGGCGCACACCCCTACAGCCCATTTGGCCCCCCGGGGCTGGTGGACCCCCGGACCCCTTTCGGCACTCCCGGTACAATACCGATAATGCGCGAAACTTTTCCGGCGACCAAAACAAGACTTCCCATATATAAATCTTTACCTCCGGACCATTCCGGAACTCCTCATGACGTCCGGGATCCCATCCAGGTCTCCGAACAACATTCGGTAACCACATACAAACTTCCTTTATAACCCTAGCGTCATCGAACCTTAAGTGTGTAGACCCTACGGGTTCGGGAACCATGCAGACATGACCGAGACGTTCTCCGGTCAATAACCAACAGCGGGATCTGGATACCCATGTTGGCTCCCACATGTTCCACGATGATCTCATCGGACGAACCACGATGTCAAGGACTCAATCAATCCCGTATACAATTCCCTTTGTCCAGCGGTATTGTACTTGCCCGAGATTCGATCGTCGGTATCCCGATACCTTGTTCAATCTTGTTACCGGCAAGTCTCTTTACTCGTTCGGTACCACATCATCCCGTGATCAACCCCTTGGTCACATTGTGCACATTATGATGATGTCCTACGAGTGGGCCTAGAGATACCTCTCCGTCAACCGGAGTGACAAATCCGATCTCGATTCGTACCAACCCAGACACTTTCGGAAATACCTGTAATGCACCTTTATAGCCACCCAGTTACGTTGTGACGTTTGGTACACCCAAAGCATTCCTACGGTATCCGGGAGTTGCACAATCTCATGGTCTAAGGAAATGATACTTGACATTAGAAAAGGCTTTAGCATACGAACTACGATCTTTGTGCTAGCCTTAGGATTGGGTCTTGTCCATCACATCATTCTCCTAATGATGTGATCCCGTTATCAACGACATCCAATGTCCATGGTCAGGAAACCGTAACCATCTATTGATCAACGAGCTAGTCAACTAGAGGCTTACTAGGGACATGGTGTTGTCTATGTACCGACACATGTATCTGAGTTTCCTTTCAATACAATTATAGCATGGATAATAAACGATTATCATGAACAAGGAAATATAATAATAACTACTTTAGTATTGCCTCTAGGGCATATTTCCAACAGTCTCCCACTTGCACTAGAGTCAATAATCTAGTTCACATTGCCATGTGATTAACACTCACAGGTCACATCGCCATGTGACCAACATCGAAAGAGTTTACTAGAATCAATAATCTAGTTCACATCACTATGTGATTAACACTCAATGAGTTCTAGGTTTGATCATGTTTATGCATGTGAGAGAGGTTGTAGTCAACGGGTCTGCAACATTCAGATCCGTATGTACTTCGCAAATCTCTAGGTCATATTGTAAATGCTGCTTCCATGCTCCACTTGGAGCTATTCCAAATGCTTGCTCCACTATACGTATCCGGTATCTCTACTCGGAGCTATCCGGATAGGTGTTAAGTTTGCATCGACGCAACTCTTTACATCGAACTCTTTATCACCTCCATAACCGAGAAACATATCCTTATTCCTCTATGGATAATTTTGACCGCTATCTGGTGACCCACTCCTTGATCACCTTTGTACCCTCTTGCCAGATATGTAGCAAGGCACACATCAGGTGCGGTACACAGCATAGCATACTGTAGAGCCTATGTCTAAGGCATAGGGGACGACCTTCATCCTTTCTCTCTTTTCTGCCGTGGTCGAGCTTTAACTCTTAACTTCATACCTTACAACTCAGGCAAGAACTCCTTCTTTGACTGATCCATCTTGAACACCTTCAAGATTATGTCAAGGTATGTGCTCATTTGAAAGTACCATTAGGCGTTTTTGATCTATCCTTATAGATCTTGATGCTCAATGTTCAAGTAGCTTAATCCAGGTTTTCTATTGAAAAACACCTTTCAAATAACCCTGTATGCTTTCCATAAATTCTACATCATTTCTGATCAACAATATGTCAACAACATATACTCATCAGAAATTCTATAGTGCTCCCAATCACTTCTTTGGAAATACAAGTTTCTCCTAAACTTTGTATAAACCCAAAATCTTTGATCATCTCATCAAAGCGCACATTCCAACTCCGAGATGCTTACTCCAGTCCTTAGAAGGATCGCTGGAGCCAGCATACCTTTTAGCATCCTTAGGATCGACAAAAACTTTCTGATTGTATCACATACAACCTTTCCTTACGAAGACTGGTAAGGAAACTCGTTTTGACATCCATCTGCCAGATTTCATAAATGCAGCTAATGCTAACATGATTCCGACGGACTTAAGCATCGCTACGGATGAGAAAATCTCATCGTAGTCAACTCCTTGAACTTGTGAAAAAACTCTTCGCCACAAGTCGAGCTTCATAGACGGTGACATTACCGTCCACGTCTGTATTTTTCTTAAAGATCCATTTATCTCATTGACTTGCCTATCATCGGGCAAGTCCACCAAAGTCCATGCTTTGTTCTGATACATGGATCCTATCTCGGATTTCATGGCTTCTAACCATTTGTCGGAATCCGGGCCCACCATCGCTTCTCCATAGCTCGTAGGTTCATTGTTGTGTAGCAACATGACCTTCAAGACATGATTACTGTACCACTCTGAAGTAGTACGCATCCTTGTCACCCTACGAGGTACGGTAGTGACTTGATCCGAAGCTTCACGATCACTATCATAAGCTTCTACTTCAATTGGTGTAGGCGCCACAGGAACAACTTCCTGTGCCCTGCTGCACACTAGTTGAAGTGATGGTTCAATAGCCTCATCAAGTCTCCACCATCCTCCCACTCAATTCTTTCGAGAGAAACTTTTCCTCGAGAAAGGACCCGTTTCTAGAAACAATTACTTTTGCTTCCGGATCTTGAGATAGGAGGTATACCCAACTGTTTTGGGTGTCCTATGAAGATGTATTTATCCGTTTTGGGTTCGATCTTATCACGATGAAACTTTTTCACATAAGCGTCGCAGCCCCAAACTTTTAAGAAACGACAACTTAGGTTTCTCCAAACCATAGTTCAAACAGTGCCATCTCAACGGAATTACGTGGTGCCCTATTAAAGTGAGTGCGGTTGTCTCTAATGCCTAACCCATGAATGATAGTGGTAATTCGATAAGAGACATCATGGTACGCACCATATCTGATAGGGTGCAACTATGATGTTCGGACACACCATCACACTATGGTGTTCCAGGGGGTATTAGTTGTGAAACAATTTTCACAATGTCTTAATAGCGTGCCAAAGCTCGTAACTCAGATACTCATCTCTATGATCATATCATAGACATTTTATCCTCTTGTCACGATGATCTTTAACTTCACTCTGAAATTACTTGAACCATTCAATAATTCAGACTTGTGTTTCATCAAGTAAATACACTCAGTATCTGCTTAAATCATCCGTGAAGTAAGAACATAACGATATTCACTGCATGCCTCAGCACTCATTGGACTGCACACATCAAAATGTGTTACTTCCAACAAGTTGCTATCTTGTTCCATCTTACTGAAACCGAGGCTCCTTTTTTTTCCAGTCATCTTGCCTACGTGGTATGATTTGCATGTCTCAAGTGATTCAAAATCAAGTGAGTCCAAACGATCCATCTGCATGGAGTTTCTTCATGCGTATACACCAATAGACATGGTTCGCATGTCTCAAACTTTTCAAAACGAGTGAGTCCAAAGATCCATCATCATGGAGCTTCTTCATGCGTTTTATACCAATATGACTCAAATGGCAGTGCCACAAGCAGGTGGTACTATCATTACTATCTTATATCTTTTGGCATGAAAATGTGTATCACTACGATCGAGATTTCAATAAACCATTTATTTTAGGTGCAAGACCATTGTAGGTATTATTCAAATAAATAGAGTAACCATTATTCTCCTTAAATGAATAACCGTACTGCGATAGACATAATCCAATTATGTCTATGCTCAACGCAAACACCAAATAACAATATTTTAGGTTTAACACCAATCTTGATGGTAGAGGGAGCGTGCGATGCTTGATCACATCAACATTGGAAATACTTCCAACACATATCGTCGGCTCACCTTTAGCTAGTCTCCTTTTATTCCGTAGCTTTTATTTCGAGTTACTAACACTTAGCAACCGAACCGGTATCTAATACCCTGGTGCTACTAGGAGTACTAGTAAAGTACACATTGACATAATGTATATCCAATATACTTCATCGACCTTGCCAGCCTTCTCATCTACCAAGTATCTAGGGTGGTTCCGCTTCAGTGTCCGTTCCTCTCATTACAGAAGTACTTAGTCTCGGGTTTGGGTTCAACCTTGGGTTTCTTCACTAGAGCAGCAACTGTTTTGCCGTTTCATGAAGTATCCCTTGTTGCCCTTGCCCTTCTTGAAACTAGTGGTTTTACCAACCATCAACAATTGATGCTCCTACTTGACTTCTACTTTCGCGGTGTCAAACATCGCGAACACTTCAAGGATCATCATGTCTATCCCTGATATGTTATAGTTCATCATGAAGCTCTAGTAGCTTGGTGGCAATGTCTTTGGAGAAACATCACTATCTCATCTGGTAGATTAACTCCCACTCGATTCAAGTGATTGTTGTACCCAGACAATCTGAGTACAAGCTCAACGATTGAGATCTTCTCCCTTAGTTTGTAGGCTAGAAAACTCGTCGGAGGTCTCATACCTCTTGACGTGGGCACGAGCCTGAAATCCCAATTTCAGTCCTCGAAACATCTCATATGTTCATGACGTTTCAAAACGTCTTGGTGCCTCAATTCTAAGCCGTTTAACATTACCGAACTATTCACGTAGTCATCAAAACGTGTGTGTCGATGTTCGCAACATCCACGACCACGTTCGAGGTCCAGACACCGAGCGGTGCATTAAGGACATAAGCTTTCTCTGACCGCATAATTGCTACTGTCAACTTTCAACTATATTTTCTCTAGGAACATATCTAAACAGTAGAACTAAAGCGCGAGCTATGACATAATTTGCAAAGGGCTTTTGACTATGTTCAGGATAATTAAGTTCATCTAATGAACTCCCATTCAGATAGACATCCCTCTAGTCATCTAAGTGATTACATGATCCGAGTCAACTAGGCCGTGTCCGATCATCACGTGAGACGGACTAGTCATCATCGGTGAACATCTTCATGTTGATCGTATCTACCAAATGACTCATGCTCGACCTTTCGGTCTCTTGTGTTCCGAGGCCATGTCTGTACATGCTAGGCTCGTCAAGTTAACCTAAGTGTTTCGCGTGTGTAAATCTGGCTTACACCCGTTGTATGTGAACGTAAGAATCTATCACACCCGATCATCACGTGGTGCTTCGAAACGACGAACTTTCGCAACAGTGCACAGTTAGGGGGAACACTTTCTTGAAATTTTAATGAGGGATCATCTTATTTACTACCGTCGTTCTAAGCAAATAAGACGCATAAACATGATAAACATCACATGCAATCAAATAGTGACATGATATGGCCAATATCATTTTGCTCCTTTTGATCTCCATCTTCGGGGCTCCATGATCATCATCGTCACCGGCATGACACCATGATCTCCATCATCATGATCTCCATCATCATGTCTCCATGAAGTTTTCTCACCAACTTATTACTTCTACTACTATGGCTACCGGTTAGCAATAAAGTAAAGTAATTACATGGCGTTTGTTCAATGACACGCATGTCATACAATAATTAAAGACAACTCCTATGGCTCCTGCCGGTTGTCATACTCATCGACATGCAAGTCGTGATTCCTATTACAAGAACATGATCAATCTCATACATCACATATATTCATCACACTCTTCTTGGGCATA
Source organism: Aegilops longissima (assembly GCA_021605205.1). Lineage (NCBI taxonomy): Eukaryota > Viridiplantae > Streptophyta > Magnoliopsida > Poales > Poaceae > Aegilops > Aegilops longissima. The sequence goes on from CM038682.1 coordinate 28,567,392, forward strand.
TCACATCACATAGCATACCCTGCAAAAACAAGTTAGACGTCCTCTAATTGTTGTTTGCATGTTTTACGTGGCTGCTATGGGTTTCTAGCAAGAACGTTTCTTACCTACGCAAAACCACTACGAGATATGCCAATTGCTATTTACCCTTCATAAGGACCCTTTTCATCGAATCCGTTCCGACTAAAGTGGGAGAGACTGGCACCCGCTAGCCACCTTATGCACCAAGTGCATGTCAGTCGGTGGAACCTGTCTCACGTAAGAGTACGTGTAAGGTCGGTCCGGGCCGCTTCATCCCACAATACCGTCGAAACAAGATTGGACTAGTAACGGTAAGCATATTGAACAAAATCAACGCCCACAACTACTTTGTGTTCTACTCGTGCAAAGAATCTACTAATAGACCTAGCTCATGACGCCACCGTGGGGAACGAGCAGAAATTCAAAATTTTCCTACGTGTCACCAAGATCTATCTATGGAGAAACCAGCAACGAGGGGAAGGAGAGTGCATCTACATACCCTTGTAGATCGCTAAGCGGAAGCGTTCAAGAGAACGGGGTTGAAGGAGTCGACTGTCGTGATCTAAATCACCGGAGATCCTAGTGCCGAACGGACGGCACCTCGCGTTCAACACACGTACAGCCCGGTGACGTCTCCCATGCCTTGATCCAGCAAGGAGAGAGGGAGAGGTTGAGAAGACTCCATCCAGCAGCAGCACAACAGGCGTGGTGGTGGTGGAGGCGTGGCAATCCTGCAGGGCTTCGCCAAGCACCCAAGGGAGAAGAGGAGGTGTCATAGGAGGAAGGGAGGCGCCAGGGCTTCAGGTGTGGCTGCCCTCCCTCCCCTCCACTATATATAGGGGCAAGGGAGAGGGGGGAGGCGCAGCCTTGGCCCTTCCTCCAAGGAAGGGTGCGGCTAGGGAGGAGTCCATCCTCCCCAAGGCACCTGGGAGGTGCCTTCCCCTTTTAGGACTCTTCCTTTCTCTTATCTCTTGGCGCATGGGCCTCTTGGGGCTGGTGCCCTTGGCCCATATAGGCCAAGGCGCACACCCCTACAGCCCATGTGGCCCCCCGGGGCTGGTGGACCCTCTGGTGGACCCCCGGACCCCTTTCGGCACTCCCGGTACAATACCGATAATGCGCGAAACTTTTCCGGCGACCAAAACAAGACTTCCCATATGTAAATCTTTACCTCCGGACCATTCCGGAACTCCTCGTGATGTCCGGGATCCCATCCAGGACTCCGAACAACATTCAGTAACCACATACAAACTTCCTTTATAACCCTAGCGTCATCGAACCTTAAGTGTGTAGACCCTACGGGTTCGGGAACCATGCAGACATGACCGAGACGTTCTCCGGTCAATAACCAACAGTGGGATCTGGATACCCATGTTGGCTCCCACATGTTCCACGATGATCTCATCGGACGAACCACGATGTCAAGGACTCAATCAATCCCGTATACAATTCCCTTTGTCCAGCGGTATTGTACTTGCCCGAGATTCGGTCGTCGGTATCCCGATACCTTGTTCAATCTCGTTACAGGCAAGTCTCTTTACTCGTTCCATAACACATCATCCCGTGATCAACCCCTTGCTCACATTGTGCACATTATGATGATGTCCTACCGAGTGGGCTCAGAGATACCTCTCCGTCAACCGGAGTGACAAATCCCAGTCTCGATTCGTGCCAACCCAACAGACACTTTCGGAAATACCTGTAATGCACCTTTATAGCCACCCAGTTACGTTGTGACGTTTGGTACACCCAAAGCATTCCTACGGTATCCGGGAGTTGCACAATCTTATGGTCTAAGGAAATGATACTTGACATAAGAAAAGGCTTTAGCATATGAACTACGATCTTTGTGCTAGGCTTAGGATTGGGTCTTGTCCATCACATCATTCTCCTAATGATGTGATCCCGTTATCAACGACATCCAATGTCCATGGTCAGGAAACCGTAACCATCTATTGATCAACGAGCTAGTCAACTAGAGGCTTACTAGGGACATGGTGTTGTCTATGTACCCACACATGTATCTGAGTTTCCTTTCAATACAATTATAGCATGGATAATAAACGATTCTCATGAACAAGGAAATATAATAATAACTAATTTATTATTGCCTCTAGGGCATATTTCCAACATCACCGCCCCCTACTACTCCCACCGCTGGCCCAGGGTATCCCTCTACTCACCCACACCCCCTGTTATTCTGCGGCAAGGGCATCCTCACGCCGCAGCCGAACCAGTGAACCCTCGTACTCCTCTCCGCGTGGGCATCCACTGCCGCGCCTTCCCCGGCTCCACGTCATCCCCTTCATAGGCCTCGCCATCGTCCACCGCCTTGGTGCTCTCGGCGCGGCATGGTCAACGTGGAGAGGCTGACAGCTGGGTCCACGGCCACAACCCAGTTTTTTTGTGATTTGCCAAGTAAGTCTCTTTGTCGGGCCTGTTGGGCTGCAAATCTTTCAAGACGAGGAGAGCTTCATTCGGCTGGCCGAGAAAATGGCCTATCAGTAATGAGAAATGGGATGTACATTTTTAAAACACATCAAACCGGCAATTAGTCTCAAATATCTTTTTTCATTTCGAGATTTTAAGTTACATTAATTTTTATGCGTGGTGAATTTGTTGGATTTTATATTAATATACATTCATTTTTAAAATCAGTTTGAATGTGAGTCGAAATTTTGGGATTAAAAACATTTCGGACCGCATTGAAATATGCAAAATTTCATATATATTTTTAACCGTGGCCACAATATGGGCTGTAATGCTAACAAAAAGAATATGGGCTCCAAAAAAACCTTAAGAATTAGCAAATGGGCTGTAAATTATTAGAAATAATGGCAGTTGGGTTGTATGTTGTTTTCCACATATTTGAGGCTTCCTAAAAAAAGATTGAGGCACAAGCAGTGACTGTTGGATGTCCATCCAACGGCCATCGTGCTTCTTCAATCTCTGCTCTTCCTGCTCTAGCCGCTCAAACAAGCACCGGCGGGACTGTCTGCTCCCTCCTCCCCGCGGCCGGCTGTGCTTCCGCGCTGGCCTCACCGCCCCACCATACTCCCATCGCTGGCCTAGCCATCCCTCTACTCACCGATACTTGATGTTATTCTCCAGCGACGGCAGACGAACCAGTAAACCCTCATACAGTCGTACTCCCCTTCGCATGGAAAACAACTGCCGAGTCTTCCCTGCCTCCGTGTCGTTCCCTTCCTAGGCCTCGCCGTCGTCCACCGCCCTGGTGCTCTCGGCGCGGCCTGGTCAACGTGGTCAACGACCGACATGCATCTGAAGTGGACTGTACGTGGAGAGGCCGATAGCTGGGTCCATGGCCGCACGCAAGGAAATGCCTCCTTATTACGCGCAAAATAATGATTCCTCCACCTGACATTAGGGACCCACCGAAAGGGCCTCTGTATTTCGCGAAAAAAACGTTACCGCCGCTGACAGCTCGGACCCACCAGCTATATCTTCGCACGCAAGGAAGTGCCTCCTTATTGCGCACAAAAAAATGAATACTCCCCCTGTTAGCTGGCACCCAGTATAGTGGCAGGCTGACTTGTGGGCCTACTAAGTTGACAGGGACGGAGGGCTTTGTCAACTTAGTCAATATGCACGATTCTAGCTCCAGTGACCGTACGATGTCCATCCAACGACCGTAGTGCTTCATCAACCTCTGGTCTTCTTGCTCCAGCCGCTCAAACCAGCGCCGGTCGTGCCTCGTGCTCCTGCCTCCCGTGGCCGGCTGTGATGCGGCGGAGGCCTCACCGCCCCCTACTACTCCCACCGCTGGCCAGGCCATCCCTCTACTCACCCACACCCCTTGTTCTTCTGCGGCGATGGCAGCCTCATACCGCAGCGAACCAGTGAACCCTCGTACTCCTCTACGCGTGGGCATCCACTGCCGCGTCTTCCCCGGCTCCGCGTCGTCCCCTTCCTAGGCCTCGCTGTCGTCCATCGCCCTGGTGCTCTCGGCGCGTCGTGGTCAACGTGGTCAAGGAATGGCTTCCATCGGATGTGGACTGTATGTGGAGAGGCTGACAGCTGGGTCCACGGCCGCAGTAAGGAAGTGCCTCCTTATTACACGCAAAATAATTATTCCTCCACCTGACAGCGGTGACCCACCGGACGGGCCACCGTATTTCACGAAAAAAACGTTTCCCCCTGACTGCTGGGACCCACCAGCTACATCTTCGCACGCAAGGAAGTGCGTCCGGGCGAAAAAAAAGATTCGCCCCCCTGACTGCTGGGACCTACCAGCTACATCTTCGCAGGCAAGGAAGTGCCTGACAGTCGGGACCCACCTGGTCCAAGCGTACGTAGTGTTGTCATTGTCGTCGCGAACGTGTATGTACATACTGGTCGTTCTAGAGGCGCGCATGTGTCGTAGTAGAGGCGCGCACGTAGCATGTACATGTACGTACAGCGGCGAGGGTGCAAGAAAGAAAATACGGCCACGTACGTACATAAGGGTAGGGTCTCGAACGCCTACTCGCGCATATGTACGGCCAGGGCTCGTGTACATGGCTGGGTTGGAACAGAGAAAGGGCTCGTGTACATGGCTGGGTCGGAACGGAGAAACAGCGTCGTCGTCGTGTTCATGGGGAGGCAACAGAATGCGTTGTGTTCATTGGGAGGCAACGGAACGCGTGGGAGCCAACCGGCTGGGTCGGAACGGAATGCGTGGTCGTGTAATCGGGAGGGCTTGGACGGAACAGGCGATGGAAACAAGGCCTGGCGTACCGCACAACGGAGGAAACGGACCTCCTACGTTCAGAACGGGGTCCTGTTGATCGGGAGGGGTGTGGCGTACCGCAAAACGGAGGAAACGGACCTCATACAGTCGAAACGGGGGTCCTGTTGATAGGGAGGGGTGTGGCGTACCGCAAAACGGACGAAACGGACCTCCTACGGTCAAAACGGGGGTCCTGTTGATCGGGAGGGGTGTGGCGTACCGCAAAACGGATGAAACAGACTTGTGTTGGAGCTCTACGGTCGAAACGGGTGTCGGTGTCAAAACCGGCGGATCTCGGGTAGGGGGTCCCGAACTGTGCGTCTAGGCGGATGGTAACAGGAGACAAGGGACACAATGTTTTTACCCAGGTTCGGGCCCTCTCGATGGAGATAAAACCCTACTCCTGCTTGATTAATATTGATGATATGGGTAGTACAAGAGTAGATCTACCACGAGATCAAGGAGGCTAAACCCTAGAATCTAGCCTATGGTATGATTGTTGATGTTGAAGTTGTTGTGTCCTACTGACTAAAACCCTCCGGTTTATATAGACACCGGATAGGTTAGTGTTACACAGAGTCGGTTACAATGGCAGTAGATCTACATATCCGTATCGCCAAGCTTGCCTTCCACGCCAAGGAAAGTCCCATCCGGACACGGGACGAAGTCTTCAATCTTGTATCTTCATAGTCTTGGAGTCCGGCCGTGACGATAGTCCGGCCGTGACGATAGTCCGGCTATCCGGACACCCCCTAGTCCGGGACTCCCTCAGTAGCCCCTGAACCTGGCTTCAATGACGATGAGTCCGGCGCGCATATTGTCTTCGGCATTGCAAGGCGGGTTCCTCCTCTGAATACTTCATAGAAGGTTTTGAACACAAGGATAGTGTCCGGCTCTGCAAAACAAGTTCCACATAACACCATAGAGAGAATAACTTTTGCACAGATCTGCTGACGTATTCCGCGGCGTGACATCACACCACGGCCAGGCCTTTACATGAATCGTTTTTTACTGTTCCACCTCAGCGTGTTTAGCGAGGCGGTTTCCTTGGCACGTTTTATCAAAGCATAGATCATGCCCCCTTATTCCGGTATTCTCATCAATACGGACGTGGGTAACCCATCCGCGCCATTGATTACGGCGCTTGGGGAATAAGCGAGTTTTACCAGGCTGGTGGGGGACTCATAGCTTGGCCCGTCCATATAAGGGGATAAGGATCCACCTTTTCACCTACGCCTTCTTCCTCCTTTGCTTATCCATTTCCGCGCACTCGAGCTCCAGCGCCCAAGTCCGCACATCCCACCTCGACCTTTCTCCAACCATGTCAGGAGCGGGAGGCAGGTGGATGGCCTCCTCCATCAAGGAAGGGCACATCACCAAGCTGCGGGAGGCCGGATACTTGTCCGGCAACATCGCGTATAGGCTACCCGAAGCGGGGCAGCTCATTCCAACCCCCGGGCCCCATGAGAGGGTAGTGTTTCTACCCCACTTCCTCCGCGGACTAGGCTTTCCACTTCACCCTTTCGTCCGGGGGCTCATGTTCTACTACGGCCTGGACTTCCACGATCTGGCCCCGAATTTCATCCTCAACATTTCAGCGTTTATCGTCGTGTGTGAGGCCTTCCTCTGCATCCAGCCTCACTTCGGCTTATGGCTGAAGATCTTCAATGTCCGGCCGAAGGTAGTGGGCGGCCGTCAAGCGGAGTGCGGAGGCGCCATGGTTGGCAAGATGGCCAAGGTCCTATGGCTCGAGGGCGCTTTTGTGGAGACAATAAAGGGGTGGCAATCAGGGTGGTTCTACATCACCGAGCCACGCGACCCTGAATGGGCGGCGGCCCCCGAATTCAGATCTGGCTTCCCCACACGGCTCTCGTCATGGAAAGAAATGGGCCTGACGTGGGGGGATTCGGAAGAGCTATCCGGACTCCAGACATGCGTCCAAAACCTGGTGGACAAGAATCTCAAGCTTGTCGGCGTAATCCGGTGATGCTCATCCATGATTCTCCCCGCCAACGACGGGCCTTTAATTTGTGGGAGTTCGATCCGCACAAGACACGAACCTTGAGCGGCTCTTGACACTACATACGAAGATGCCTGGAAGGTGCTGTTCAAGGGCGCTGAAGCCCCAACATCCACTACCGAAGATCGCGGGTACAGCGCACGGCGTCCAGCCGGCGAGGTAAGTTATTTTACCCTTTACGGGACTCTTTTTTCATAGATTGACTCTATGCGGGATCTAAAACTCCCTAATTTTTGACAGGACTGGCTGAAGACGGCCGAACAGATTAACTGTCCGGCTCCTTTGCCGGAAGACCCGGAGGATGCCCGATTGACGGGGTTTTTGGCTTCGGCGCCTCATGTGGTGCCAGAGAAGAAGGCCAAGAAGGAGGCCACGGGAACTAGAAGGAGTTCCCGACGCCAAGTGCTGTCAGGTTCTGAAGCAGAATCTTCTCCTGAGGACGAGGAGGTAGAAGAAGAAGAAGCTCCTCCCCAACGGGGGTGGCCGGAGGGTCCAAGAAGGGAAGAAGCCTTCCTCCGGACATCTCCACCAACGTCGACGACGACGAGGAGGACTGGCCAACAAGGACTAAGCCCCTGGCGAGATCGTAAGTGTCCGGATACCCATGGTTTTTCATAATTGTATAGTGTTCTCTAATGTCGAACAATCATGCAGCCCGTCCAAGGGCGAGCTCGCCAATTCATCAAGCGTGTCCCTGGGCTCGTCGGAAATGGAGAGTGCCTCGCTTCCGGCCGCCTCCTCGCCTCATGCCGCGGACGAAACCGCGGTGGGGCCCCAAGGAGGGCTTGGTCAAGAGGAGGTAGCGCAGGAGGCGCCACAAGGCGACCTCCCAGACTCCAGGCACGCGGGGGGCAAGACCCCCAGGGGCTCTAAGCCCGACTCTCGTCCGGACTCCATGCCGGAACCATCAGCGGTTCCGAAGTCCGGACAGCGTATCCTTCGCAAGAAGGGTAAGACGCTGGTGTCCTCCGTCCAACCGGGGGCACCGGATAGCTTACTGGAGGCGCTCAACGGCGCCTCCATCGAGGAGGAGCACCGCACTATTATGAGTGCGGTGATCCGGACAGTTCAGTCCGCCAAGAGCGGACTGACCGAAGCCTGTACCAGCCTTCTAACAGGCTTTGGTGTAAGCTTAAAACATATAAAAATGTTACCGCATAAACAGTAGCCCCTGATGCTTAGTTCGGTGTTCAGAAAGAAAAGCCGGACTGAGGATCTAAAAAGATATACGCAGGAGTCTAATATAAGTATGTCAATATGGGAATGCAGGCTGCGCTGCTGACCTCTGCCGCACTGACTACGGAGGTCAATACATTGAAGCAGAACCTCGAGCGTTCCGAGAACGAGCTCGGACAAGCCAAGAAGCAGCTCGAGGACAAGGAAGGTAAGAAATACCTTAATAAAGAAATACCTTATGGAAAAGGTTTTCGTTGCAAAAAATAACAAGAATAACATGGGCACCGCAGGGGCCACGAACGAGGTGGAGACCCTGAGGGAAGCGGTGGCCGTGGCCGAAAACAAAGCGGCTGCGGAGCGCACCAAGCGAGAGAAAGGGGAGGCGCAGCTGGCGGAGGTGCGGCAAGAGCTCCAGATTCTCGTGAAAAAACACGAGGGTTTGGAGCGTGACTCGAAGACCCGAGAGTCCGAGCTTGCCTCGGCTCTTGAGAGTGCCACAGCTGCTAAGGCCGAGGCCCAAAAAGCCCTCCAAGAAATCGAAGCACTAAAGAAGATAGCGGCGGGTAAGGCATTCTTTATGCAAAGCAAGAATGTAAAAGTCAATTACCTATTACTTACCCGGATTCGGAGCTCTTCAGGAGCATTCGCAGATTTGCCCCGTAGTGCGTCTGATGCTGCCGCGTTCTACCGCGCCCAGGCGGGGAGCTCCACGGAGAAGGTGTTCTGTTCTCAGTATGCTGAGGCCGGACATCCGGTGCCCCTAAGCGACCAGCTGAAGCAGCTGGTCGAGCTCCACAAGGTCGCCGAACAGGCCATGAGGGGCCTTATAGAGCGGCTGTGGCGATTGGAGGCCATAACCGGGAGCTACTTCGGCTTGGTGCAGCGGCTGGTGGATGCCTGTCCGCGGCTTGAAGTTATCAAGCGCTCCGTCTACATTGAAGGGGTCTGTCGGGCCCTTGCCCGTGCTAAAGTGCACTAGGGCAAGCTGGATGCGGAGAAGCTTGTGACGGACGGGCCACCGAAGGGCCATGAGCATCGCACTCCCGAAATGTATTATGAGGGCCTCCTGAAGGGTGCTCGCCGAATAGCGGATGAGTGCTCCAAGGATGTAATCTTTGAATAGACTCGCGTTTTTTATTCTGTATGCTGAAAACTTGTTCATATGCGCTAAGCAACGCTTATTGATTTAAAATATTACCTTCTGTGCGGCCGTTTATCAAATTTGAGAGATGGCAAGTCGTTGGCTTCAGCCCCCATGCCACGAGTCTTTGGGGTGTTGGGATAAACTTGAGCACTCTTGTTCCCATTCTTGGGTCCATCTAGGGAGGTGCTCAACACAGCGAACAAGGCAACCGGACTTATAATGCTTGAACACTCTCACTTAGCCATAGAATTCTATAATTTTAAATTTCGGCGAAGCCCCTAGTATTCGGAAGACCGAGTTCGGGGCGCTATCTACGCCTTGGCCGGATAATTCCGGTTCCTCGCTCTAAGCGGGATAAGTCTTTAGGGACCCAAAAAAACCTCTCGAACAGCGACCGGCTCTCGCCTTATCATGACGGTCAGTTTTGGCTTTCTCCACTGAGTTGCTTGACCCAGAATAACTGGGGCACAATCGCAGTGGTTCTCCCGGTACTACCTTAGCCGATATAGCGGAACGTAAGGTACCAAAACACGGGAGCCGGGCAAACCCAACTATTGACCCAAGACATGATTCGGAGCCAATTCATATGATGCTATAAGTTCGGGGTGCCGCACTTGTGAAAGTGTTCGGACTTTATTACACCATAATTTTGGGATACTTGAGCCCCTGGTGTATTGGCCGTACCAAAGTGTACGGTTGCAACATGTCGTGAAATGAACATATGTATATATAAAGGAATTAAAGCAATAATAAGCAAGAGCTATGTATTGTTTATTCAAAAAGGTACTGCAATGGAAGCAGAACGATACAAATAGTGCGGTAAGCAAGGGATGGGACTATCTAACATGTCCCCCTCCAGGGGTAAGCCGCGGGATGATATGTAAAACAGGTATAATGCTCATAACAGAGACCACCTGAGCACTTGACGTCGCCTTCCACTTCCCTGGCTGTTGCATCGTGAGTTCGGCGATTCAAGTGCCGGATAGGACTATTCGAAGACGGAGTCCTGAAAGTAAAAAGGAAAGAAAAAAGGAAAAAGGAGAAAAAAGAAATGACACAGACGGTAGCCCCTGGGGCGGTCGAGCCGCACTCTTGGCGTGCCGTTGTCTTGCCCCTCCCCATATGCCCATGGTATCCCCAGAGCGTAATTATGTACGCGCAATACTGGGTTTGCAATTTCGTGAGGGCTGGGGTTGGGGCCGGATTGCTACTCGTGCTTGAATCGTGCCAGGTGGTCTTGTTGCAGGTTACTCCGGGCGCGCTTGGCAGTGTCCGGACGCTTAGTGGCCAGACTCGAGAATTGCCGTGAGAGGCTGCTTTGCACCTCCGCCGCAAGGGCCGCCGTATGCTCCTCCGTCCGGAGAGAGCGTTCGGTGTTTCCATTGACCGTGATTACTCCTCGAGGGCCTGGCATCTTGAGCTTGAGGTATGCGTAGTGCGGCACCGCATTGAACTTGGCAAATGCGGTTCGTCCGAGCAGTGCATGATAGCCGCTGCGGAATGGGACGATGTCGAAGATTAACTCTTCGCTTCGGAAGTTATCCGGAGATCCGAAGACCACTTCGAGTGTAACTGAACCTGTACAACTGGCCTCTACACCTGGTATGACGCCTTTAAAGGTCGTCTTTGTAGGTTTAATCCTTGAAGGGTCAATGCCCATTTTGCACACTGTATCCTGGTAAAGCAGGTTCAGGCTGCTGCCGCCGTCCATCAGGACTCTAGTGAGGTGAAATCCGTCGATAATTGGGTCAAGAACCAATGCGGCGAAGCCGCCGTGACGGATGCTAGTGGGGTGGTCCCTTCGATCGAAGGTGATCGGGCAGGAAGACCATGGGTTGAACTTTGGGGCGACTGGCTCCATCGCATATACATCCCTTAGTGCACGCGTCCGCTCCCTTTTGGGTATGTGGGTTGCGTATATCGTGTTCGCCGTCCGCACTTGCGTAGGGAAACCCTTCTGTCCTTTATTGCTCGGCGGCCGGGGCTCTTCCTCGTCATCGCTATGCAGCCCCTTGTTATTGAGTTCGGCACCTAACTTGCCTGCTTGCTTGAACACCCAACAGTCCCTGTTGGTGTGATTGGCTGAGTTTTCGGGGGTGCCATGTATCTGGCACAAGCGGTCGAGTATTCGGTCCAATTTGGACGGGCCCTGGGTATTTCTTTTGAATGGCTTCTTCCGCTGACCGGGTTTAGAGCCTCTGAATCCGGCATTGACGGCCGTGTCTTCAGTATTATCGCTGTTAATGCGGCACTTGTTCTTGTTGCGACGCGACCTACCATTGTTGTCCTTGGTATCCGGACTATCAGGATGTTTGGCCAAGTTGTTGCTTCGAGCTAGCCAGCTATCCTCTCCCGCACAAAAGCGAGTCATGAGGGTTGTGAGGGCTGCCATAGATTTCGGCTTTTCCTGTCCGAGGTGCCGGGCAAGCCACTCGTCACGGATGTTATGTTTGAAGGCTGCAAGGGCCTCTGCATCCGGACAATCAACGATTTGATTTTTGTTTGTTAGGAACCAAGTCTAGAATTGTCTGGCCGATTCTTCTGGCTGCTGAATTATGTGGCTAAGGTCATCGGCGTCTGGTGGTCGCACATATGTGCCCTGGAAGTTATCAAGGAATGCGGCTTCCAGGTCCTCTGAACAACCAATTGATTCTGCTGGCAAGCTATTGAGCCAATGCCTAGCTGGTCCTTTAAGCTTCAGGGGGAGGTATTTGATGGCATGTAGATCATCACCGCGGGCCATGTGGATATGGAGGAGATAATCCTCAATCCAGACCGCAGGATCTGTGGTACCATCGTATGATTCGATGTTTATGGGCTTGAAGCCCTCTGGGATTTGATGATCCATTACTTCATCTGTGAAGCATAGTGGGTGTGCGGCGCCTCTGTATTGGGCTATATCCCGACGTAGCTCATATGAGCTTTGTCTACTGTGTTCGGCCCGGCCGGTTTTACTGTATCCGGCGCGACGGTGATCATCCCGTGTTGCTGGGCGCCCACGCGATCCGTAGATCGATCTTGTATGTTTTGCCTTATCCTCCAATATATCTCGCAAGTCCGGCACGTTATCCCTTGCCTTAGTACTTATTGAGCGGCGTCGGGGTGTGGCTTGAGCGGAGGGCCGAGAGGCTTCTCTGTCGCGGCCACGAGGTGGCCGGTCTGCCATGTCGTGCACTGGCGACTTGGGTGCTTCCTCCTCTAGTCGAGGCAACGGCCTGCGTTTGGGGTAGGTTTTGGAGGGGCGTTCGAGTTCATAATCTTCGGCTGCAAGGACTTCAGTCCATCTGTCAGCTAGCAGGTCTTGATCAGCTCTAAGCTGCTGCTGCTTTTTCTTGAGGCTGTTTGCCGTGGCTATAAGCCTGCGTTGGAAACGCTCCTGTTCGGCGGGATCCTCGGGCACGACAAATTCGTCGTCGTCGAGGCTTGCCTCATCTTCGGAGGGAGGCACGTAATTATCGTCCTCGACCTCTCTTTCTGCCGCACTGTCGTGCGGACTTGCTTCTCCCTCCTCCTGCGCTGTGTCCTGCTGGAGGGGGTTCTCTTCGGCACTGTCCGGAGTGCTATTATCTCCCGTGCCGGAATCACCGTTTTTATTGTGACGGGATTTAGAGCGGCGCTGCTGACGTCGGTGCTTCGGCTGTTTCTTGGAGGGGTCATCCTCCGTTGTTCCATCGTCGTTCCCATCTTTCGAGATGTCCGCCATGTATATGTCATATGACGAGGTGGCCTTCCAGTGCCCTGTGGGCGCTGGGTCTTGGTTGTCTCCGGCGTCGTCGTCCATGCCGTTGATGTCTTCAGAGTCGTAGTCGAGCATGTCGGTTAAATCATCGACAGTGGCTCTAAAGTGGGTGGTGGGTGGGCGTTGAATTTCTTCGTCGTCCGCATCCCAGCCTTCCTGTCCGTAGTCCGGCCAGGGCTCTCCGGATAAAGAGAGATACTTTAGTGAATTCATGATGTCGCCAAAGGGCGAGTGCTGAAAGATGTCCGCGGCAGTGAACTCCATGACCGGCGCCCAATCGGATTCTATTGGCAGGGGCGCGGAGGGTTCGGAGTCCGGAGAGGATTCCGGCACCCTGGAGTCGAGGTTTTGGCAAAGGACAGGGATGGAGTTCGGCTCGAGCCATAGAGATTGTAGCCCCCGAGGCGGTGTCCAACCACTCGTCCTCGATCGGGGAATCCGGCTCCGGATTAAGCGTCGGAGCGGATACTGGTGCGGCCTCCAGGGCACTGTTCGGCTGCAGAGCGAGATCATGCCCATCGAGACAGTGCGACACGCTTGGCTGCGGCTTGAATCCGTCGAAGATCAAGTCCCCGCGGATATCGGCCGTATAGTTTAAACTTCCAAATCTGACCTGATGGCCAGGGGCGTAGCTTTCGATCTGCTCCAGGTGGCCAAGCGAATTGGCCCGAAGTGCAAAGCCGCCGAACACGAAGATCTGTCCGGGGAGAAAAGTCTCACCCTGGACCGCGTTGTTGTTGATGATCGAAGGAGCCATCGGGCCTATCGGTGACGACACAGAGGAACTCTCAATGAAAGCACCAATGTCGGTGTCAAAACCGGCGGATCTCGGGTAGGGGGTCCCGAACTGTGCGTCTAGGCGGATGGTAACAGGAGACAAGGAACATAATGTTTCTACCCAGGTTCGGGCCCTCTCGATGGAGGTAAAACCCTACTCCTGCTTGATTAATATTGATGATATGGGTACTACAAGAGTAGATCTACCACGAGATAAATGAGGCTAAACCCTAGAAGCTAGCCTATGGTATGATTGTTGATGTTGAAGTTGTTGTGTCCTACGGACTAAAACCCTCCGGTTTATATAGACACCGGATAGGTTAGGATTACACAGAGTCGGTTACAATGGCAGGAGATCTACATATCCGTATCCCCAAGCTTGCCTTCCACGCCAAGGAAAGTCCCATCCGGACACGGGACGAAGTCTTCAATCTTGTATCTTCATAGTATTGGAGTCCGGCCGTGACGATAGTCCGGCTATCCGGACACCCCCTAGTCCGGGACTCCCTCAACGGGGGTCCTGTTCATCGGGAGGGGTGTGGCGTACCGCAAAATAGGACTCCACGGGATACTGTTCATCTCCACCGTCAACCTCCTCCAGCCTCCACGGGCTACCGTCGACCTCCTCCAGCCTCCACGGGCTCCTGTTCATCCAGCCTCCACCGCGCTTACTCCACCAGCTCTCGTTCAACCACCCCTCCGAGGCACACCTCCACTGTCTACTGTTCATCCAGCCCTCCACACCACGGGGTCCTGTTCAACCACCCCTCCACGGCCACCCCTCCACCGTCTACTGTTCATCCAGCCCTCCAAACCACGAGGTCCTGTTCATCCGAGGCAACGTCACCGCTCCTTGTTCATCCAACCCCCCGCGACGCCACTATTCATCCAATCGATCGGCTTGATTAGCAGCAGTAGCAAAGGAATCGCTCGATCGGGTTCGATTAACAACCATCGATCGATCGCTTGCGTTCATGTAGCGTAACTGCAGTCTGTCCGCCGGGTTGATTAGAGCCCAACGCCTCACTTGGGTTCGATTAGAGCCAACGCCGCACACACTGCAGCGACGTGTCACGAGAAAGCAGCGCATCGCTTTCGGCCCCGACCTCCCACCGTAACCGGCAACTCCCCGAAATTTTCCTCCCCCTCGCTTCTACCATGATTTTTTCCGTCATGGACGGCCCAAAGAATGTCATGCAGCTGCGTCTCCGCCCGCCAGACGAAAAGCCCATTTTCTGTCATGATTTTTGTCATAGAAGTAGGAGCCCACCACATCTATGATGATACCGGGTTTTGTCACAATTATCGTCATAGAAGTGTCATATGTATGACAGAAAAAAATTTCGTTCGGCCCAAAATGTCACGGATGTGTCTTTTTTTTGTAGTGTCTAAAGCTTCATACTTTTCAAACAAAGATTCAATTTCATAAGCAGCCTTCAAAGCAACAAATTCTTCAATTTGTTCAACATCATAGTAATCATATATATCTAGCATAAGAAGCTAAGGTTTCATTATCATTAAATTTTCATGAAAAGGGAAGGTGTGGAGCCTTCAGCCTAAGCAACAAGTAATATCATATCTCAAGCATAGATCCCGAGCATACCAACGCAACATATAAATTTGATACCATAATAGTCTCCCTTTTTGTGTCAAGCGAAAATCCCTAAAGTATTCACGTTGATCCAACGTGTCTCCCATAATAAAGTTGAATGGGGTTTTCTCAGGATTATTAAAGTAGTACATAATTTCTTTCACATAACGAGCATCGAGGGTTTTAGGAGGTTCCCCATCTCCATGAGTAGCATCTACACCTAATTTTTTTGGTATTTCGTGTTCCATATCCATAACTAAAGATTGAGAACAACTTAGAACAGCAAATAAAAATTACTTAGTGTTAAAGCAAACAAGCACACACGAGAATATTCACCTCACGCTATGACTCCCCGGCAACGGCGCCAAAAAAAGCTCTTGATAACCCGCAAGTATACGGGATAGTCGTAGCCTCTTTCGATAAGTAAGAGTGTCGAACCCAACGAGGAGCTAAAGGTAGAACAAATACTCTCTCAAGTCCTATCGGCCACTGATATGACTCTACTCATGCTTGATGTTTGCTTTACCTAGAACAAGTATGAAACTAGAAGTACTTTGTAGGTGTGATAGGATAGGTTTGCCATATAATAAAGAGCACGTAAATATAAACTAGGGGCTGTTTAGATAAAGATGCAATAAAGTAAATATAGCGAGTGTGGAAAAGTGGTGGTAGGAGTTGTGAAATTGTCCCTAAGCAATTGACTGCGTTACTAGACCGGTAATCACTATTGCAATTTTATTTGAGGGAGAGGCATAAGCTAACATACTTTCTCTACTTGGATCATATGCACTTATGATTGGAACTCTAGCAAGCATCCGCAACTACTAAAGATTCATTAAGGTAAAACCCAACCATAGCATTAAATTATCAAGTCCCTTTATCCTATCATAAACAACCTAGTTACTCGGTGCTGTGCTTACATCACCACGCCACCCACCATAAGCAAATCATAAACATATTGCAAACCCTATAGCGGGAATCCCTCACGCTTGCGCAACACGGAGAGCACCATAGGACAACACAAATAATAAAACATGCAACTCAAACCAATGATAGCAATTCATCAATCACCGATAGGACAATGGAAATCTACTCAAACATCATAGGATGGCAACACATAATTGGATAATAATATGAAGCATAAAGCACCATGTTCAAGTAGAGGGTACAACGGGTTGCGGGAGAGTGGACCACTGGATATAGATGGGGGAAGGTGATGGAGATGTTGGTGAAGATGGCAGAGGTGTTGGTGAAGATCGCGATGATGATGATGGCCCCCGGCGGCGTTCCGGCACCACCGAAAGCAAGGGGGGAGAGAGCCCCCCTTCTTTTCTTCTTCCTTGACCTCCTCCCTAGATCGGAGAAGGGTTTCCCCTCTGGTCCTAGGCTCCCATGGCGTGGGAGGGGCAAGAGCCCCTCCGAGATTGGATCTATCTCTCTGTTTCTGCGTTCCCTGATTCTGCCCCTTCACCGTTTCTTTTATATCCGGAGATCCATAACTCCGATTGGGGTGAATCTTTTGCATAGATTTTTCTCATAAAATTAGCTTTCTTGCAGCAAAAGAAGAGCGTCAACCACCTTACGGGTGGCCCAGGAGAGTGCCAGGCGCGCCCGGGGGGGAGGGCGCCCCCCTATCTCATCGCCACCTCGGGCACCGTTTCGCGTTGATTCTTCCTCCGGAAAATCCCAAATATTCAAAAATAATTCTCCGTCCGTTTTTATCCCGTTTGGATTCCGTTTGATATTGGGTTTCTGCAAAACATAAACATGCAACAAACAGGAACTGGCACTGGTCACTGGATCAATATGTTAGTCCCAAATATAGTACAAAAAGTTGCCAAAAGTATATGAAGTTGAATAATATTGGCATGGAACAATCAAAAATTATAGATATGATGGAGAATTATCAGGCCTTAATATCCCTTAGTTTCCACTAGGACCCGCTGCCACGGGAGGGTTGGACAAAAGATGTCATGCAAGTTCTTTTCCATAAGCACGTATGACTATATTCGGAATACATGCCTACATTACATTGATGAATTGGAGCTAGTTCTGTGTCACCCAATGTTATAGCTATTACATGAGGAATCGCATCCGACATAATCATCCATCACTGATCCAATGCCTGCGAGCTTTTCACATCTTGTGTTTCGCTTATTTACTTTTCCGTTGCTACTGTTACAACTACTACAAAACTGCTACCGTTACTTTTTCCACTTTTACCATTACTATCATACTACTTTGCTACTAAATACTTCGCTGCAGATACTAAGTTATCCATGTGTGGTTCAATTGACAACTCAACTGCTAATATTTAAGAATATTCTTTGGCTCCCCTTGTGTTGAATCAATAAATTTGGGTTGAATACTCTACCCTCAAAAGCTGTTGCGATCCCCTACACTTGTGGGTTATCAAGACTAATTTCTGGCGTCGTTGCCGGGGAGCATAGCTCTATTCTTTGAGTCACTTGGGACTTATATCTGTTGATCACTATGAGAAACTTGAAAGACGAAAGAACTAAGATTTTGCCCTCAACTACGAGGGGAGGTAAGGAACTGCCATATAGCTCTGCACTAGATTCTCCTTCTGTTATTAGTAAGCTTGCGACACCTAAACCTGCTACTGCTATGAATTCTGATATGTCGCATGTTATTGATGATGCCACTTCTTCTATGCAGGATACTTATGATGAAACTACTTCTGTGCGTGATACTACTGTGCCATTAGGTGAATTTCTTGATGAACAACTTGCTAGGGTTAGAGAGAATGAAATTATTGAAGATGATATTATTGATGATAGTGATGATGAAAGTTCTCCCCCTGATTATGAATTACCTGTTGTTCCTGAGGGTTATGTTATGAATGAGGAAGCTGCTAGAGCTATCTTTGCTTGCAAAGATAGATATGATCTTAAAAAGTTATTAGCTAAATGGAAGCAGCAATCTCTTAATGCAAGAATGAAACCCGACCCTGCTTTTGCTACTTCACCTATCTGTGTTACTGATAAGGATTATGAATTCTCTGTTGATACTTAAATAATTACTTTAGTTGAATCCGATCCTTTTTATGGCCTTGAATCTGAAACTGTTGTGGCACATCTTACCAAGTTGAATGATATAGCCACCCTGTTTACTAATGACGAGAAGTCTCGCTATTATTATATCCTTAAGATATTTACGTTCTCATTAAAGGGTGATGCTAAGACTTGGTTTAATTCTGTTGATCCTGGTTGTGTGCATAGTCCCTAGGATATGATTTATTACTTCTCTGCTAAATATTTCCCTGCTCATAAGAAACAAGCTGCCCTGCGGGAAATATACAATTTTGTGCAAATCAAAGAAGAGAGTCTCCCACAAGCTTGGGGGAGGCTTCTCCGATTAATTAATGCTTTGCCTGATCATCCTCCTAGGAAAAATGAAATACTTGATATCTTTTATAATGGACTAATCGATGCTTCCAAGGACTACTTGGATAGTTGTGCTGGTTGTGTTTTCAGAGAAAGAACAGTCGACCAAGATGAATTACTATTGAATAATATGTTGACTAATGAAAATAATTGGACTCTTCCTGAGCCAATTCCTAAGGCAATCCCTGAGCCAATTGAGCCAACTCCTGAGCCTATTCCTAAACCCACTCCAAGGAAGAGGGGTGTTTCTATTTCTCAGTCCTGAAGATATGCAAGAGGCAAAGAAATCAATGAAAGAAAAAGGTATTAAAGCTGAAGATGTTAAGAATTTACCACCTATTGAAGAAATACATGGTCTTAATATACCGCCTATTGAAGAAACACATTGCCTTGATAACCCGACACAGGTAGTAAAGGTAAATTCTCTCTATAGATATGATAAAGTTGAAATTCCCTCTACTAAATTTCATAGCCCATGCTTAGATGAATTTGATGACTTTATGGCTAGACAAGAAAGTTTTAATGCTTATGTTGGTAGAGAATTACAATGCTTTCGAGATAGGACGCTTGAGTGACTATATAGCTAGAGTTAAAGATGAACTTAAACTCATTAGCAAATATGCTTCTATGGTTACCACTCAAGCTGAGCAAGTACTTAAAGCTCAAAATGATTTGCTTGATGAATTAAATAATAAACATGACTTTGCTGTTAGAGTGGCTACTAGAACTGGTAGAATGACCCAGGAACCTTTGTATCCTGAAGGCCACCCTAAGAGAATCGAGCAAGATTCTCGGCGAAATAATTTAGAGGCACCTAGTTCTTCCAAAAAGAAGAAAAAGAAAAACAATAGGACTTTGCATGCTTCTAGTGAACCTGTTGTAGACACACCTGAGAATCCCAATGATATTTCTATTTCTGATGCTGAAACACAATCAGGTGATGAACATGAACCTAGTGGCAATGTTAATGATAATGTTCATGTTGATGCTCAACCTAGCAATAATAATGAAGTAGAGGTTGAACCTGCTGTTGATTTTGATAACCCACAATCAAAGAATCAACGTTATGATAAGAGAGATTTTGTTGCTAGGAAGCACGGTAGGGAAAGAGAACCACGGGTTCAGAAACCCATGCCCTTTCCTCCTGAACCATCCAAGACAAAGGATGATGAGGATTTTGAGCACTTTGCTGAAATGATTAGACCTATCTTCTTACGTATGCGCTTGACTGATATGCTTAAAGTAAATCTGTATGCTAAGTATATGAAGGATATCATTACAAATAAAAGAAAGATACCGGAAGCTGAAATTTCCACCATGCTTGCTAATGACACTTTTAAGGCTGGAATACCAAAGAAACTTGGAGATCCAGGGGTACCAACCATACCATGCTCCATTAAAATAAATTATGTTAAAACTGCTTTATGTGATCTTGGAGCCGGTGTTAGTGTTATGCCTCTCTCTTTATATCGTAGACTTGAATTGAAAAAGTTACACCTACTGAAATATCTTTGCAAATGGCCGATAAATCAACTGCTATACCTTTCGGTATTTGTGAGGATGTGCCTATTGTGGTTGCAAATGTCACTATCTTAACGGCTTTGTTATTCTTGATATTCCCGAGGATGATAGTATGTCGATTATCCTTGGAAGACCCTTTTTCAATACTGCAGGGGCTGTTATTGATTGCAACAAAGGCAATGCCACCTTTCATGTTAATGGTAATGAGCATACGGTACACTTTCCGAGGAAACAACCTCAAGTTCATAGCATCAATTCTATTGGAAAAAGTCCAACTATCATTATTGGAGGTTTTGAATTTCCTCTTCCTACTGTCAAGAAAAAGTGTGATATTCTTATTATTGGGGATGTTCATATCGCCGTTGAGGTAACTAAGTGTTATTCGAGATTTCTCCAGTTTCGTGTTATTCGAAATGAGTTTGTTAACAAGACTTGATCAACCTTGTTAGTGGATTCATTTTGATGATCATGAGATGGACGAAACTAGAAGGCACAACCTTCTGTACCCTCTTTTTACTTTCTGTTATTTAGAATAAATAAAGCAAAATTAGTATTATATGTCTGTTTTCTGAATTATCCGTGCAAATAAAAAATATCCCAAAATATAAAAGTGCTCCAAATGCCCTGCAAATTTAGTATGATTTTTTATGGAATATTTGAGGATTTTAGGCACAGAAAACACTACAGGAGGGGCAAGCACCAGGCCACGAGGGTGGAGGGCGTGCCCACACCCCCTCGGCGCGCCCCCCTTGTCTCGTGGGCACACGGTGGACCCCCTCCACTTATTCCTTCACCCACACACTCCATCTTCATCCCAAAAAAATCCCCATCCAGCTTAAGCACGAGTTCTAGCTCATTTTGCTGCGATTTTCGATCTCCTTGCTCAAAGCTCCATTCACAAAACTTCTTTGGGAGATTGTTGCTTGGTATGTGACTCCTCCATTGGTCCAATTAGTTTTTGTTCTAGTGCTTTATTCATTGCAAATTTTTGCTGCATAGGTGACCCTGTTCTTGAGCTTGCATGTCAAATTTATGAGGTCCCAACTAATTCTAATGCATGATATAGGCTCTAGGCACTTGTGGGAGTAGTTGCTACCAATCTTGTTTAGTTTTATTCACTTTTATTTTGAAGTTACTAAAATTTCAGAAATTTTTCAGAAAAAGAAATATGTCTAGGAGAATGTACCAAGGTGGTTCCTCAATAAAGAAAGGACCCAGGCGTGCTATGCGTGAGCAAGACGATGAACCACCGAGGGATGCAGAAGTGCGAGCTTGTGAGTGGCCATCAGGCGATTTTATGGTCAATGCAGGCATTAAGGATGAATTTGACGCATATGTGCGTAATGCCGATCTTGAGGACTTCTTACAAGATAAGTGTCCTCAGTACTATCAATTGACTGATTCATTTGTGAGAAGGTTTAAGTATAAATGTTCAGGTAATTCTCAAAGTGTCCTGTTTGATATTTAAGATAAATATTATACCATGGACTTAGAAGATTTTACAACAGAAAAAGATTGCAGTCAGGTTGATAATAGTCGAGTGACATTACTTCGTCGGTCCGAACTAAGGAATCTGTTAGAAATGTTTTGAAATGGATATTGTTCTCTCTTTGATCAGGGATTGCTATATGAAAAGAAGTGGAGTTTGAAAAAGGGAACGGAATGCTC